>CM076570.1:30010068-30426713 GCA_034641835.2 Pinus albicaulis
TTGAGGAGAAGCTATTCCACGCTGGGTGACGTAGAGACTGCATGAGGGTAACGCAGTGACTACGTAGAGGCAGCTTGGACGACTCAATTTTGAGTTGAGGTGAGTGCTCGGATTTCACCCGTGGAGGGAGGAATTTCCTCACTAGTTTTCCCATGTTGGGTTTTTCTGAGGACACTGTCCAAAAATAACTGTGTTATTTTGTGTGTGTGTGCTAGCATTTTCTTCCAACGTTTTATTTCTTCCATAGTTTATTTGTGAAGGTTGGAGTGTATTTATTTCGATATTTGCCATGGGAAACAACATATAAATTGTTTGGTTAATTAAACAATTAGAAGAAATAATATTAGTTGTTGCAATAAGATTCAGGTTTCCGAATTTTCACAAAAATAAAGCCACCCATTACGATCATGGATAATTAGTTTTGTTGGACCAAAAGTTTCTTTTGTGAGGAGGTATGATCCAGGAGGATCTTCACAATCGACAATTCAAGTTAGTCTCAATATCTATTGAAGTTGTCAATACAATGAACAACTTATAAGAAGCTTTCCAAAAATTAATTAATAGTTACTAATTATTTCCAAAAAGTAAGAAATAGTTAAAAATTACTTAGATTAAGAAGCTTAAGAAGGACAATAAGCTATGTTGCACGAGTTTATGGAATGGGGGAACGTTGGGAACTTGGGTATGGGTGTCAGGAATGGCTAGAAGTTTCCCCAAAATTTACAGGAAACGGTCGATTGGGAGCGGCAATATTATATAATAAAAAATTAAAAAATATAAAAAATAAAAATAAATATATAATTTAAAATTCTTATATTTGTTTCCCCTATGATCAGGTGCTCCGTTAAGGCACTCTTTCATGTAAAGTCACCGGTTCAATTCCCTGCCCCTATCGGATGATACATTGGAAATGTTGAAGATGTAGTCATGCCATTGCCAAGCATAAAAAAAAAATCTTATATTTTTTAAACTTTTAAATATCAAAAATATCAAAATATCATCATTAAATTAGTTTAGAAAAAAATTATATTTTTTATATCAATAATCAAAATTAGTTTTAAAAAACATTATATTTTTTATATCAATAATCAAAATTAATTTAGAAAAAACATTATGCTTTTAGTTTTGATATCTAAAAGCTAAAAATATCAAAATATCACCTAGCTTTCATTGAATGTGACAAACTATAATGAAAATAAATTATGAAATAATGAAATTGCTTCGATGATTTATCTCAAAAGCAAAATTCCACATTTTCCAATATCTTAACTGAAATCCCCGTGAACAAAATTCCCAACTTAAAAATGGAGCTATAACTTAAAGCGTATTTCCAATAGGATTTAAGAATAAATTTTACTTTAAATGCTACTATAATGTATCTATCACCATAATTGATTTACTTGCTAAATGAATCAATTGAATTTGGTTGCACATTCCCCTATAACACTAGCGTACACAACGAATCGATCCATGAGGTGGCATGGGCTGGCTTTGATGCGCAACACTTCTCGGTGAAAGCATGTATTACATCCCTCTACATTTTCACACTGCCTAGTCTCTTGAAACTAGATCGATGGCAAGTGACCAACTGAGCACTTTACCAGATAACATACTCTCATCTTACATTCTCTCAAAACTTTCTTTACGAGATGTAGCACGTTGTATTGTTCTTTATAGACTCCCACAACTGGAAACACTCAAAAAACCGCTCCCATGTTCTAGAATCAATGTCTTTCATGTGTCAGAAACTTGCCCTCGCTCCCCTCATCGTTCCCTGGGAAAAGTGAAATGTTTCACTCCCGTTCCGAAGCTCTCAGGAACGCAAGAACTGCTAGAACAGGTTCCCTATAAGTCGGGAGCGGTTCTCGTGTAACTAAGACAATAAGTCTTTGGAAACCAATGTACAACAACATATCGAGAGGGAAGCATCGAAATCTTTAGATGTAAAAATGTAAGTTGAGGAAAAATGAACGAATACCGATCCAGTCAATATCAATTAATTAATAGTGTATATCAATTAAAAATTAATTAATAGTGAAAAATTACTTACACAGATTAAGAAGGTTAAGAAGGATAAGAAGTCGTTGGAAACTAAAGTACAACAACATATCGAGAGGGAAGCATCAAAATATTTAGATGTAAATATGCAAGTTGAGGGAAAGGGAACAAATACGGATCCAGTCAATATCACAACTCATGAAGACGACAAGATGGTTGAAGTAAAAATATTTTCAGATGTTGTAGTTCAAATGATGGAAATTTCAACTAAAGATCCAACAATTAGCCTAGTAACTTCTTTATGTGGAGGAAATAAGATACTTTAGGTAAATCAAGAAATTGCCACAAACAGGATAAGGGGAAATCATATCACAAGAACTCCTTATCACTCAGAACAAAAACGAGTGACATATTCTTAAGACTATCGATGTCACCATAATCCAGTCTTATGATAACAATTCATATCAAGTTTCGAGTATTCACAAGATTCCACAGAAGATTAATTTGGGATGGTTAGATAATTTCACAGTAAGACAATTCTATTACCACTCTCGGAATTTCATATCGTTTAGTATCATTGAACATGATAGTGCGAGAATGGAGAAGTTGAGAAGAAATGATGAGACATAAAGATAGCAAGCATGGCCATCAATGTTCTTTTAAAGGGGAAGACAATGTTACGAATATAAATAATTAATAATTAATAGTTAATAATGATTAGTATGCTGAAGAGGCATGTCTCTATGGACATGACTATTTGTGAAGGGGTAACTTGAGTAGTATATAAGCAAGGCCCTCATTTGTAATCATATATCATATCATATCTCTTGTACATTCAATATTCATATATATAAACATTACTTGTCCTATAAATGGATGCTTACATATTTCATATATTATGAATATTCCGCTGAGTACGAACTTCGTTCGTTACACCTGAGCCTTTTAACAATGGTAAACTCACACTTTTTTTTTAATTTCTGTCTCCCTTCTATCAATTGTGTGTGATTGAAATCCCTTGGTGCCTTCTTTGATGATAGTTAGTCCCTCGGTGCCTTCACTGGCTTTGTCAACCTTGACTTTTCTTCGTCATGGCTCACACACATGTGGATGGGAATACACAAATAATAATGACAAAGAGTGGATTGATTCATTGATTAGATGATGCAACGTCTCACTACATAGTAGGAAATAGGAGTATGTTACATAACTCCCAAATACCTAACTATTAACTACTTCATTAATGATTACATTTAATGATCCATTATTACATCACTTTGTTAGTGAGAATTTATCATTTACCTAGGCCCTAAGTTGTAAATATGGCCATTATCTCTAACAAGACCAAGTACAAATGAAGAGATAAGAAAGAGAAGATGACTAGTGCACACTAATCTTGGTCACATCTTTGCCCAACTGTGAATTAAGTTGATGTAGATGATATGGATGTTTCATATGATTGTGAATTGAATTTATCTGCTAGTTTTGAACCAAATTTCTTTGAGGAAGTTGCTTCTAATGATGAATGGAAGGAAGCGACATAGGAGTATGATGCTCTCATCAAGAATGGTACATCTAAGTTGGTGGACCCTTCATTCGAAACCAAACCAATTGCGTGCAAGTGGGTCTACACGAACTAGTACAAATCAGATTGCTCAATTCACAAGAACAATTGGAGACAAAGTCCAAGCTAGGGTACAATGGATTTTAATTGAAGATATTTGCAACATTGGGTTATAGCTAAGTTACCGGATCCGACAGGGGGATATTTGCAACATTGGGTTATAGTTAAGTTACCGGATTCGGCAGGGGGAGGGCCAGGATCCCTGGATCTGCGGATCTGATTCGGATTTGTCGGAATACGATGTTGAAACGTCGGGTGGCAAATATTATGTTTTTCGGAAATAAATCATTCAAGCTAGAAACAGATCCTGCTACCCTGTACCAGAACCAGACAAAAAGGAATTGAAGCGCGCGAAATTTTAGGTTTATCACTTCTATTTTCGACCGCAGGTCATTGCCCCTCATTCGACGATAGTGCACCCATGGAACACTGCTCGGCTCATCGATCGAACAATATTGAGTCTTGACGGAACACTGCTTGACTCATTTCGACTGCGGCTCATCTCATCGACAGAGCACTGCTCAACTCACCTCGGCTCTATTCATTGACGAAACAGTGAACACTGCTGCGACTGCTCTATTCACCGACGAGGCTGCTTTATTCATCGACGGAACTGTGAACACTGTCGTGATTGCTCTATTCACCAACGGCGCTGCTCTATTCATCGACGGATGGAACACTTCAATAGGTATTCGTCGTTCGATGTTCGTTTAGGCCTTAATGTCACGCCTACTATCATATATAACAGTGATATATTGCAACACTTCTACATCTGCATCTATCTCTAAACTCCAAATACTCTAAACTCCCTGCTTGCTTGAAGTAGGTTCCCTCAGTCATATTTATTTGTCGAACTTTACTCTCTTGAGTCTCTTGTAGTTGCAATAGTAGACGTAGTGCTAAAAAAATCTTGAATGCCGACTCAAGGTGAAGCTAGTTAATGAACTTTAAGATTTGTTGTAGGCTTAGGGCTAAAAGGCGTTTGCAACTGGTGTCGAGTTTGTAGGGGAGGGAGTTTGATAATGTCTTGGAATTTGAAATGTATCAATTCATATGGAATTGCCAAATTAGGCATTTATGATATGATGATGTTTACTATATAACAAGAATTCATCAGTATTTAATTTTATTATTTAGATAAGTCAGAAATTGCTTGTAGATTTATAAAAATGGCCAGGGAAATGTGACAACTTAAATGATCATAGAAATAGACACCTGTGACTTGACCTAGACCCTTTTCCTATGGCCACAAAGTGTAACAAGCCTCATTGTATGTTACATGTTGTGGAATACATATTGTCACTTATGGTTTTAAAATTAGCTATGAATACACTAATATAGACATGTTGATGTATGGTTTTAAAATTATCTATGACCTTAAAGCAGGAAGAGAGACTCTTAAATATTTATCTCGTACTTTGTACATGACCAAGAGCATTTATAAACTTATAAAAAAGGTCTGGGTCTAATGGGTTTATAAATTATTATTAAATTTTTATACATGGTTTTATGATAAAAAAAAATTATACAAAATAAAACTTTTATCTTGTATATCTTTAATATTTATCTTGTAGTCTCTTTAATATTTATAGAGCTAATATTTTAATTAATTTGAATTTTATATGCAGTAAGGTAACCTATAGACCATTATCAGTATGGAACCATCACAACATGAGCAGATTGAAGGGAAAATCATCAAAATAGACCTAAAATCTCTTCTATGGCAGTATGTGGAGATTATTGGAAAAAATCTCAGAGGAGGTTCATTTAAATGGAAGTGCAATGAATGCCAAGATATAAAAAATGGCTCATATACTAGAGTGAAGGCCCATCTCACTGGTCAAACTAACACAGGGGTGCGAGTATGCACCAGGCCAAAAGATGCAAATGGCAAACCTAGAAAAGGTTTGAGTCCTGGACAAAATGAAATTCTATGCATCTTTGCAAGAAGCTGCTGATAGAAAGCTTGCTAAGGGAAAACACCTTGTGCAAAGCCCTACAGCTAGGCCTCCATTGCCATCTAGGCCAACTGCCACAACTAATAAAAGGTCCACTCTAGGCCCTCTTGAAGCAACTTTCAATAATCATGGTAGAGACATAGCCGATGAACATGTAGCTCATTGCATCTATGCAAATGGGCTAGCATTCAATTTGGTGCGCTCCATTTATTGCCAACAAATGATTAAGGCAATTAATGAAGTGCCAAAATGGTATAGAAGTCCTGGGTATGAAAAGGTTCACACTACTTTGTTGGCATTAGAGAGACAATCCGTGGATAGACAGCTACATGAAATCCAGGATACATGGGCAGAAACAAGGGTGTCCATCATTTCTGATGAATGGAGAGACCAAAGAAACCGTCCATTAATTAATGTTGTTGCAGTATGCCCCTAAGGGGCAATGTTTTTGAAGGTTGTTGATTGTAGTGGAATAGAGAAAGATGCAATGTTCATATCCACAGTCCTTATTGAGGCAGTAGAAAATGTGGGGCCACATAATGTTGTCCAAGTCATTACGGACAACGCACAGGTTTGTAAAGCTGCAGGATTGATTGTGGAAGGTCGATATGATCACATATTTTGGACTCCATGTACAGTGCATTCATTGAACTTTATGCTTGCCAAGATTGGTGAGATTGAATGGATTAATGAAATATATGTAGCAGCAAAATAAATTCAAATGTTCATAATCAATCATTCAATGTCTTAGGCCATATATCAAGGTTTTACAAAGTTGGAGTTATTGAAGGTACTCTTATTTAAATTTTAATCAATATTATTTGCATTGGAAATTCATAATTTTAATTACAAATTTATCTATGATTTCTCGTTTGAGATTTGACTTTTTGAAACTCGTTTTTCTTCCCACACTCTTGTCATAAAGAAGCTTGTGGAGGTGAGACAAGCATTGCAGACAATGGTCATTGACTCTCTTTGGGAATCATGGAGGACTTCCACTTCTGATAGAGGGCAAAAAATCAAGTCCATCATTCTTGATGATGCATGGTTGGACAAGGTCCAATACCTTCTGCGGTTTAATGAACCAATCTTGACCTTGATCAGAGCATTTGACAGAGATACACCTTGTTTGGGGGAAGTTTATGAAAACATTGATAGTATGTTGGAGAGGATAAGGGAAATTATCAGGGCAAGTGAAAATGACTCTTATGAAACATTGTATTATTTAGTGAAAGACATTGTTACAGATAGGTGGAACAAAATGACCACACCATTACACCTTTTGGCCTATGCATTGCACCCTAAATATTATAATTCCAAAATTTTGCCTTTACCTGGTAGAACAACGCCAAACAAAGATTCTGAAGTGGTACAAGGATACAAGATAATTTCGAGGAAAATTTATAGAGATATGGGAGTTGCGATGGAAGTGCCAAGAGTTTGAAGGATTTCTTCAATCTATTGGTAGCTTTTTAGATCTAGTAGCTATGGATGATTGAGGACATCTTGATCCTATTACTTGTTGGACTTCTATGGTGGGGATAATATTCATCTCTCCACTCTAGCCATCAAGTTGTTATCACAGGTTGCTAGTTCTTCATCAGCTGAGAGGAGTTGAAGTACATATGGCTTCATCCATTCAGTGAAGCGAAACAGGCTGAGAGCGACAAAGGTTGAGGATCTTGTTTCATTTCAACCTTCGTTTTCTATCACATGTTGAACCAGAGTATAAGAAAGGTCCGAGTAGGATGTGGGATGTGGAGCTTGAGATCTCTGACTTGAACCTGACATTGAATGCCATGACTCACCTCAACCTACTTGAGGATATTGTTCCACCACCAGTACAACCTACTGATGCAACTTCATACATTCCAGGACCCCCATCATCTATTCATGATGTAGAGTTGCAATATGCAGAAGATAATGTAGATCCATTTGAGGATATGTAAATGTATTTACTATTATCATTTATGATATTATCCTTTTTGTTACTTTCTAATATGTATGAGGGAGGATGCATCATTTCAGTGTTTCAGTCTTCATATTTATAATATATCTAATGGTTTCAGTTCTAAAAGTGTTTGATGTTTTTAGGGAGTATTTGATTTTTGAACTCTAAAATGTTTTTTAAAATTAAAAAAAAATATTATTATATTTTAAATTTTTTTGTACTTGACGTATCTTTGCCGTATCTGGATCCTGGATTTTCAAAAAACTAGCGAATCCAGATCCAGATCCGTATCCGTGTCCTAGTAACTTGGGGTTATAGTAATTAAATGCATTTATATGACTTGACGTAGCTAAAAGTGAGGGCAAATTGAGGGGCTATTTTCTGTGATTTGTCTACTTTCGTGTAAATTGTCAAAAGCTGTATCTAATTTAAGTAAAATTTGGCCATGATCTTGGCTTAAGCCTTATCTATAAAATTTAAAATATGAGAAAAATATTCAATTCTATATTCATATGGTATACTATAATTTTTCTAAAAGATTCTATTAAGCATAAATATTTTCATGTAATCCTTTGAAGAGTTGTTAAACCATTTATATGACTAGAGTGATTGCCTAGTTTGTTGTTAATACATAAGCTTTCTGTGGCTGGCTGTTTTAATAATTGTTACCATTATTTTTCTGCAACTCTTACATGTGTGCATGCATTGGCTGTATTTTTGTTTCTAGATAATCAATCCTGCAGAAACATTTGGAGATATTGTCATTGATTATTCGTAAGTATATGAAATATTTGTGTTATTTCTTTATGCATGCTTTCTATGCTTTATGTCATTTGCAACATCAACTGTTCACTTTTTCAATTGTTTTGAAATCTATATGCACTTCTCAGGTATGTGGAGTGCACTTCAGCAGTAATTCAAGCTCTCATAGCATTTAAGAAACTGTATCCAGAACATCAACGTAAAGAAATAGAAACATGCATTTCAAAGGCAACTCGGTACATTGAAAACATCCAGAGGCCTGATGGTTCATGGTAAGTACTTATTTTGAAGAAACACATTTCAATATGATTATTAGATATGGGAACCATGCATTTTCAAATTTGGTTTAAAAAGGAAAAATGTTTTTGTAGATCTGTGCACACATAGTGTCTTTTTTGTTTTCTCGAAGAGTAATTCTGATCTAGAAATTAGAATAAGAAAGATAGTAATTCATAGGTCCTTTGTGTCATTTAATGAAAGCTTTGCAGTACTGACACTGATTTTATTGTAGTCATGTTCATGGAAGTGTCAGATTCAATACATACATAGTCAAATTCACGATATGCTGATGAGAGAAAGATACTTTGGTTGATTCATATTACAATGTGTGAAGTCTTATTACATAGATTCAATGGTAACTTGCAAGACATATGTTATGAGAATGTTATGCAACAACCAAGCTCCTAAGACCTAAGTCATGCTTTTATTAGCTTAAATCAGGACATAGCATTATATTATAACTTGATTGTGAAATTTTCAATCTGAAAACTATACAGTTGTAGTGATAGATTTATTTCCTCCTACTTGTTATTTCAGTAAGTTATTTTTAGAAATCTTCTGGCAAATATTGAAATAAATACTACTGCAACATTCACAAACTTATATGTGGAGAAGTAAACAGTAAAGGACATAAGCACAAGAATCAATCACATGTACACAGTTATTTTTGGACAATTGTCCCCGGAAAAACCGAATGCGGGAAAACCGGTGCAACAGATGAGGGTTTTATTAAATTCTTCAGCAAATGGTTTCTTTACAAGGAAAAATGTTAGGAGATAAGATCCGAAACACTTGAGACAGGATTCTCGGCTCCTCCTTACAAATCTCTGACACCCTGATCAACCTCTGCTATCTCCTGTGCCTGTCTGCGTGTTTCTTTGCACAGTCCCTGCACTGGACTGCATAAGTCTGCATAGGCTCTGCGTGGGTTCACTGCGTTGCAGCCTAGAGCTGCCTCCTATGACCCACTGCGCCCCTCTGTCCTCGACCTCAGTCAGTTGTTGACTCCCTCCTCCTTCTGCTTCTGCAAATCTCCGCCCTGCAACTCTCCCACTGAGATCAAATTCTCTTACTTCATAATTGATCTCCTTCAGGTACTGAGTGTATGCCTAGCTTGTTTTCCAAATGACTCTCAAACCTTCTTTTATAATCTTCTCGTTGGTGAATCAACGACCCAGATTAGAAGTATAATCAATGACTAAGATTAAAACTTGACTTGATCTTTGTTTTTTAGAAGATTCACACTCTAACTTATTAATACCCTTTAATTATTTCACTTCTCTTAGTTTAGACTTAGGGTCTCCATTAAAATAAATAATTATTTTAATAAGTCATGAATCGAGTGGAATTTCCACAAACAATTTCTAGGTTCTTTGGAATACTGATGTCCAAGCCTCCTTGCAAAGTTTGAGACTTGGAACACTTTCCGATGCTACAAAATCAACACTCCCTCTTAGCGAGGAAGGTGTTCCAACAATATGCCTGCTGCATGTTGCTCTTCTCTTGAAGCACCCTCTGCGTTGCTGATCTCTGGACACTGCCCCTCATCTGCTGCGCTGCTGCCTTCTGTACTGTTGGCTTTGACATTGCCACTGTCATTGCTGTATCTATACTACAACTCCCTCTGAATGCTGATCCTATCCACTCCCGATACTGGAATGGATTCTTGATCATCTCCATCTTCTCTTTGAAGTAGACAAACTTAGTCTTCCCCAGAGCTTTGGTGAGAATGTCTGGCACCTGTTCTCCTGTTGGAGTGTATTGTAACTGAACAACTCCACGTTATACACAGTTCCTGATGAAGTAACACCTGATGTCAATATGCTTCGACCTATCATGAAACACAGGATTTTCAGAGAGCTTGATGCAACTCCATTTTCTCCTTAAGTAGGTTCACCAGCATTTTTCGAAGCCTTATGGCCTCACACGAAGTTGTGCTAGCTGCCACATATTCTGCCTCTACTGAGCTTAGTGCAAGGAACTTTTGTTTCTTGCTGCACCAAGAAGTCATTCCTGATCCTAGAATGACACAATACCCACTAGTACTCTTCCGATCTACTGAACTCCCAACCCAATCTGTGTTGGTGAAACCACTCAACCTGACATCACTGCTACGAGTGTACTTCAATCCATGCTCGACTGTTCCTTGAAGGTACCTGAGAACATGCTTGGCTACTACCCAATGAGCCCTCTTATCTGTTTTACAGTATAACAGATGTCTGGCCTTATGTTTACCAGATACATCAATGATCCTTTGAACTGCCTATACAACGTAGTATCAGCTACATCACCTTTGGACGTGTCGATTTTCTTCAAGTTGGTGATCATTGGAGTCGTCATGGGCCCACAATCCTCTATCTGAAATCTCTTCAGAATCTCTGTAGTGTATCTTCCTTGACCAAGAAAGATCTCCCCATTCTGCTGCCAAACTTCCAACTCCAAAAAATAATGCATCCGTCCTAGATCCTTCATGTCAAATTCCTCAGCCAAATTCTTCTTGCAGTCTGTGACAAGCCTTTATGATCCTATCAAGAATAGATCATCTCCATATAAAACCAGTATCAGAGGCTCACTCTCTACTCTTAGATAGTAGTGATTGGGATCTGCGTCACTCTTGACGAATCCCATTTTTTGCAAGTAGCTGTCAATTCAACCATACCAGGCTCTAGGAGCTTGCTTTAGTCCATACAATGCTTTCTTTAGTCTGCAAACATGAGTCTTCTGATCATGTGTCTCGAAGCCTTCTGGTTGTTCTATATACACCTCTTCCTCGGTCACCCCATTCAGGAATGCCATCTTGATGTCCATCTGGTGAATATCCCATCCCATCTGCGCAGCAAGGGATATCACGAATTTGATAGAGGTGTATCTGGCTACTGGGGCGAAGGTTTCTTCATAATCGATCCCTTGCTTCTGACCATACCCCTTAGCCACAAACCTGACTTTAAATTTCTCGATGTTGCCATCTGCAACATACTTGACCTTGCAGATCCACCTTGATCCTACAACTGATCTCTCCTGAGGTCTGGGGACCAATTTCTAGACATCATTCGTCATGATGGAACTGTACTCTTCCACCATTGCATCTACCCACACTTGATGCTGAGCTGCTTCCCGAAAATTGGAAGGTTCTCCGACTTGAGAAACCAAGGCTTGATACCTCTCAGGCTGCTCACACTGTCTCTTCTCATTTCGAGGAACTCCGACAAAGGCCTATACATCTTTCAGAATCTGTCGTAGTTCCCTTCTCGTTCTTCCACTGGTGGTTGGCGGATTTATTTGCTCTCCTTCTTGCAAATCCTTGGGAGATACGTCCCTTGGATCCCCATGCCTTGGAGAGGCAACTGAATTTTCTGTCGCTGGTTGTTTGGGTTGAACCACCGGATCCTCAGACTGCGTAGCAGAAGGAAACTTGCGGGATCTTCTGAAGGCTTCTCCTCCACGAATTTTACATCCCTCCGCACTACGACTTTCCTGCTCTCAGGAATGTAGATGCGATATTCCTTTGCATTCTCACTGTATCCTACCAGATATCCCTTTTCTATAGTCATTTCTAACTTCTTCCTCTTCTCACTGGGCACATTATAGTAAGCTGTACAGCCGAAGATCCTAAAGTTACTTACTTCAAGCTTACTTCCAGTGAAGACACTTTTCGGCGTGATCTTTCCCAATGCAGTGTGAGGAGTCTTGTTCTGAACATAGGTAGCTGTATTACAAGCTTCAACCCATAGAAATTTGGGCATATCTTGGCCATGCATCATTTCCCTTGTCGCTTCGACAATAGTCCTATTCTTCCTTTCTGCCACACCATTCTACTCTGGATTATATGGAGTTGTCCACTCTCTTTTGTTACCTTCCCTTGCACAGAACCCAGTGAATTCCTTATCTATGTATTCACCACCATTCTCTGATCGCAACACCTTGATCTGATTTCCTGTCAGTTTTTCTACTAGAGCCTTAAACTCTTTAAACTGACTGAAGACTTCGTCCTTGGTCGTCAAAAAGTAGATCCTTGTTTCCCTGGAATGGTCATCAATAAAGGTGACGAAGTACTCGACACCACTAAGAGATCTAGTGGCCATTGGTCCACAGATATCCGAGTGTATCAAGTCCAATACACCCTTGGCCCTATTGTTGCTTCTCTGATACGTTGCCTTGGCATACTTTCCCAATACACACCCTTTGTAGACATCATCTCGTTTTGTGCTCAGCTCTGGAACTCCTGTGACAGTCTTCTGGAGAATTTTTAACACCCCATGATGCAAATGTCCCATTCTCCTGTGCCATAGCTCATTCATGTCCGTTTCTTTTGTGCTGCCAACCAGTGCCATTGGGGATTCAAGTTGCAACTTGTAAAGTTTGTTGCTTCTTACCCCGATCTGTGCCTTCTTCTTCCAATTGGGGTGTTTGACATAGACCCTATTGCCAATAAAGTAGATGTCATAACCTTGGTTTTGAAGCTGAGACACCGAGAGCAGGCTCATCCCCAACCCGAGCACATGCAGTACATTAGTGGCCTGGATCTTATTTCCACCCTCGGTCTGAAATACTTTTTATCTCTCCCAATAGGGTTACATTTTGCTTTATTACCCATGGTTATTTTAAAACTCATCTGCTCCTCTCGGTAGTTGGGAAAACACTCCTGCACTAACGTCATGTGAGCAGAAGCTCCACTGTCAATATACCAGACATCAGAAGAAGCAGTGCTTGATACACAAGCAAATTCTTCTTCAAGCATGCATGCCAGAACAGAGACATCGTGATCCATCTATTCTATCATGCTTCTTTCCCTCCCTGGAGAACTGCGTGAACCCTTCTGTGCTGTTGCTGTAGCGGTAGAATTCTATCCATTAGTCGATTCTCCGTTCCTGTTACTCATCTCTGGCTCTGATACCATGTGAAATTTTCAATCTGAAAAATATACAGTTGTAGTGATAGATTTATTCCTTCTACTTATTATTTCAATAAGTTATTTTCAGAAATCTTCTGGCAAATATCAAAATAAATACTACTGCAACATTCACAAACATATATGCGGAGAAGTAAACAATAAAGGACATAAGCACAAGAATCAATCACATGTACACAGTTATTTTTGGACAATTGTCCCCGGAAAAACCCAATGCAGGAAAACCGGTGCAACAGATGAGGGTTTTATTAAAATTTTCAGCAAATGATTTGTTTACAAGGAAAATATTGGCAGATAAGATTTGAAACACCCAAGACAGGATTCTCGGCTCCTCCCAACAAATCTCTGACACCTTGATCAACCTCTGCTATCTCCTGTGTCTATCTGCGTGTTTCTCTGCGGAGTCCCTACGCTGGATTATGTAAGTCTGTGTAGGCTCTGCGTGGGTTCAATGCGCTGCATCTTGTGACCCACTGCGTCCCTCTGTCCCTAACCTTAGTCACTTTCTGACTCCCTCCTCCTTCTGCTTCTGCAAATCCCCGACCTACAATTCTCCCACTGAGATCAAATTCTCCTACTTCAGAATTGATCTACTTCGGGTACTGAGTGTATGCCTGACTTGTTTTCCAAATGACCCTCAAGCCTTCTTTTATAATCTTCTCGTTGGTGAATCAACGACCCATATTAAAAGTTTAATCAATGACTAAGATTAAAACTTGACTTGATCTTTGTTTTCTAGAAGATTCATACTTTGACTTATTAATACCCTTTAATTATTTGATTTCCCTAAGTTTAGACTTAGGGTCTCCATTAAAATAATTAATTATTTTAATAAGTCATGAACCGAGTGGAATTTCCACAAACAGTTTCTGGGTTATTTGGAACACTGATGTCCAAGCCTCCTTGCAAAGTTTGAGACTTGAAACACTTTCCGATGCTACAAAAATCAACATTGATTACATTACAATTAAACTTTAGGATAAAGTTCATCTAACAAAAGCTTATTATTACACGAAATGACCATTATCATGTACCCACTTTAACACCTTATATCCATGCTTGTATTAAACATACTTTTTTGTTTTAAATCATAACCAACTTACCTAGAGCAAGAAAACTATACTAAGTTTCTGCACCCACTTTTCAAGAGTGTCACATTCCACCAACCAGAACTAGAAATGAACTGCATGATGTAACTTACTTGACTGATAAAAAATAAATCACGTCACCAACCATTTGTTTGACCAGTGACTCACATGTTGGATGAGAGTCAATAAGAGACTATAATATCCCGGATGAAATATTTGGCTAATATTTCGTTCAGGGTTGCGCGGGAGCGGCTCCCCCCCCTCGAACCCACTCTCGGAGCTAATGCCTAGAGGGTGATATTAATGACAAAGATCCCTATATAGATCCTGAGGTAGTGACAAAGATACCTCTATATATTAATGCTTAGAGGGTGATATTAGTGACAATGATCCTTATTTTCCAACAAGACTAAAAAATTAGACATTTCTCGTGGCAGCAAGAGGCCCAAGCATTAGCTATAGATAATAGATTTACTTGTCTTTTCTAGTTTCTAGTAGTTTTATAATTTTGACCCTTTCATATTTATTATGATATTTTTTGTAAACAATATATGGCAATTTAAGTTTGAAGTTTGAAGTTGGCAATTATAACTCATTGGTAATGAATTATGAATACAATGCTTCGTGAAAGTTGAAAATTGTTTCATTTCATTTCATTTTATAACATTTCATTTCATGTTAGATATTCTTTGTTGTAATGGTTACACTTAGCTTACAAGTACACCTTTGGTGATCAATGATGATAAATGTTATATATTGAATTTTGAGAGCTTGAACTTTAAGACTGATGAATCATGAGACTCAATATGTTGTATGTTAGTAAGTTGTGGACGTGGTTGAAGAAGATTATAACTTCTAGATGATTGATGTCATATGGTTCAATCTATGTTTTTATGCTTTTTTATATCTAATTCATCATTCTACATGCTTTTGTTGACATATATGCATCAAAATATAAAAAAATATATATATTATATAAAAATTTGCTCTTCTGAAAATGTCGCTCCAGCTCCTGCTCTCACTCCTTCTCCCTGTTTTCGCTTCCGCTCCCAAGTAACCTTGATTTCGTTATTTAGCTTCAGCAAAATTATTCATCCAAAAGCATCATAAAAAATTTCATTCATAGAATGCAAATTGCCAAGAAAAGGAAACCCAAAAGATGAATGAAATGATGAGTGGAACAAACTCAGCTTTTATTATAATAACTGAAAATATGTTAATACAACTGAGGGTAGCTGAGATATAGCAAACTGTAATAGAGATGTAACCCCATTTGAGGATCTGGATGATCCTCCCTCCAATGTGCAGATCGGCGACTGATTTGCTCTCCAATATGTCGCTGAAGCACTGTGTGATTCCTTCGTGAAATCTCCTTGAGATGAGTTGGGTTTTTATCCAACTCACAAGCAATGGAATCCCAAGCCTTTTGTCCCGGGGCTTCATTGAAGATGGGAACTAGGTTCACCAACCCTGAACAGCAAGAGACAATTAGAACTCTTGTAATATCCCTTTTTTATAATTTCTTTAAATTATATGGAAATATCCTTCAGAAAAACATGTATATTTTATCCAAAAATTCATAAAAATCGATCAATTTTAATCTAGAGAAATTTCTAACAATTAACATATAAACCTAGAAAGTGCTACTACTTCAACAATTTCATAGAACTCGACAACATGAGAAACAACCAGAAATACTGTAATAATAATAAACTGAGCTTTATTATATTATAATAGCAGTGTTACATGCCAATCGCTGAGATGATGAATAGCTAGGATGACCTCCAAATACTGTTACAGTGCTGATATTGGTCCCCCAAACTACAACTAGAAATATAGCTCAAATTGAGAATCTGGATGATCCTTGCTCCAATACACAGATCAGATCTAGATCTGTTCTCCATTGATGCCGCTGAAGCTCCGTGAGATTTCTGGATGAAATCTCCTCAAAGAGTGCTAGGGTTTCTTCCAACACACAATGACCCAAGGGTTTTCGTCTTGGGGCTTGCTGAAGCTGGGAACTCCATTCTCTAAACCTCATTATAAGAAATGAATGACCAAACCAAGATGTCCCAAATGATAGGTAAAAACTCGATAGATAGATCTCCAATCTTCTAGAAGTATTTTATTTTGATTCTGTTAGTATTATTCTAGAAGCTCCCTGTTGACTTCATCTAAGTGAGTTTTAATTTAATTTAATTTTTCTCAAGTCACTTTTGGCCTTTTCCCTTCAAGTAATCATTTTCCCCCTCTTTTATTTAACTAAGACTTAAGTGACTAATTAAAGTCACTTTTAATCTAGGAAAATGGTAAATCAGCCACCATACTTTCTCTAGCTGCTGAATGTCACTTCTCATCATCCCATCCTGTAGATCTTCTCGTTCTGGTTCCAACGAGCCATTACACTAAGGTGTTTCATCAAATATTTCTCCGGAATGTCACCTTAAGCGTAATTAATTGAGGCTCAATAATAACCCTGTTTTATGGGATTATCTAAATGCGATGGAACCAAAAGTAAGTTGTGCGAAACTGACCCTGATGTTGGAATATGCCAAGCGAACGTCGTCAGACCCGATAAAACTCCTCAAAACCCCTTCAAGATCTCAGATAACATAATCTAGCTCTTGTGACCTGGCCATCATGTACTCTGGAAATCCATCTTGACTGTGCTATAGAGGAAACTGAAAATGGGGACATTACAAGTCCTCCTGCCCCAAGATTGCTTTCCCTCAAGCAATCTGTATCTGTCCACAACAGAGGCATTCGCATAATGATACCAGGATCCCATATGAACCGCTAGGCTATACCATGCCTCTGCGCCACCAAAGTATAAATGAATTCCTCAATACTTGTGTCTCGAACAAACCTCCATCCAATCCCGCCATCAATAGATCTGCTTGGATCCCATTGCCGCCTAAGCCTTGGGACCCATGGGTTATGATACCACCTTGGCCTTCCATCACTATTCGTGTGAAAATTCCACAATGGGAATCCCTACTGCAACAATTTGATGTTATTTATTGTTCTTTTTAATTTTGATACAAGTTATTTATGGTGTTACATAGTAAACATCAAAATAAATACAACTGGAGCCTTCACAACATAAAAAATACTGCAGAGACATGAATTGAGCCAGAAAGAAATAAACACACACATAAATGAATTCCTCAATACCTGTGTCTCGAACAAAACTCCATCCAATCCTGCCATCAATAGATCTGCTTGGATCCCATTATTGCCTAAGCCTTGGGACCCGTGGGTTATGATACCACCTTGGCCCTCCATCACTGTTCGTGTGAAAATTCCACGATGGGAATCCCTACTGCAACAATCTGATGTTATTTATTGTACTTTTTAATTTTGATACAAGTTATTTATGGTGTTACATAGTAAACATCGAAATAAATACAACTGGAGCCTTCACAACATAAAAAAATACTACGGAAACATGAACTGAGCCAGAAAGAAATAAACACACACATACACCGTTGTTTTTGGACAATGTCCTCGGAAAAACCCAATGCGGGAAAACTGGTGCAACAACTGAGGGTTTTTATTATTATGCAGTTGTTTCCGAATACAAATCTTTGGATGCTTAATTGGCAATCCAATACAGAGAATCAGCTGGCAAAAAAGTTAGTGAGATAACCGCACACTGGTACGGGAAGATCCGGTACTGATATGACTGGAGACGAGCCCTCTGTGCTATCTCTACGCAACTCTGCGTCTCACCTACGCATTTACTACGTCACTGCTGCTGGGACTCCATCACACCTCCTGGATGATCTTTTGCTAGTTGGAAATTCAATCCTCTGACCTTCTGGTCTCACACCTCGGCTTCTGGTACTGGATCTCAACTACTCAGCAAATCTCTGGGCACCCTCTGAAGCTCTGCGCTACCTCTGCGTGGCTCTACACTGCCCAATGTGGCTCTGCGCTACCTCTTCTGCACCTCTCTCTGCCTCCTTTGCAATGTATTCATCGGATCATCTTGACTAGAAGATTCAGACCCAGTTTAATTAATACCCTCTAATTATTTAATTTCCTAAGTTTAGACTTAGGCATCCATGAAAATTAATTAATTGTTTTAATTAAACCTTCTCCGGGTGGAATTTCCCAAAACAATTTATGGGTCTTGGAGAATGAATGTGTCCTAGCCTCCTTGCAAATTCTTGAGGCTAGAGCACATCCGATGTTACAAAAATCAAGGCTCCCTCTTAGCGAGGAATGTGCTCTAGTAATGCAACTTGTTGAAGCATTCCTGTGACTCTGTATCATCTCCCTCTGCGCTGTTGCTGACTCTGCATTGCTGCCAACTCTGCTCTACACTGCTCAGTGTCTGGCGCTCCTAGCCACTTCAACTGTCACTTCGACACTCCTTTGCATCAACTGACACTAGTCCATCTTCTACTTCTGTTATGGGTTCCCGTAGCAAGGTATTGATCAAAGAGGTGGATTCCTCAAGGATCTTGCCCATCTGTAGCTCTCTGGAACTACAGTACTCGATCACCCCACCTCTCGCTTGGAGGTAGATGGGAAATCATGGCAAACTACTCCTCGATCTTTGCGGTAGCAACATCTTGATCTTGCTCCTTCTCTTTGTCCTTCTTCCAAAGAGGACACTGAGAACTAAAGTGGCCCATCTCACCACATCAGAACACTTGATCTTTGAAATGTCTTCCTTTCGCCTACGCTGCCCCTGCTGCCCCTTTGATGCGAGGGCTGCATTTTCTTCTTCTTTTACTGATGCTTTCTTCCCACTGCTGTTGCTACCATCTAGGTTGCTCTTGACTAAATCACGCCTCATCTCTTCTTGTTGGAGATCAACCCACATCCTCTCCCAATTTGGCAAATTTTCTTTGCCCAAAATGCTTTGCATGAAAACTTGCCATTCTTCTGAGACACTGTTCTGGGCGTTAGCAGCACCAGAGTCTGAGCAACACAGAGCAGAGGTAGCAGCAATAGGAACGCAATGCACAGTGGTGCAACGCATTGCAAAGTAATGCTCACACAGTGTAGAGTTGCAGCAGCACAACAGCCTCAGAAGGACAACGTAGAGGCTAGAAGCAGTCAGATCTTCTTCACTAAGATGCAGTTTACTTGTCCAATTTCAGATGTTTTTCAGTTGCATTAAGCAGCTGTGTTGCAGTGCAGTAGCAGTTGGCAGTGGTAGAGTCAACAATAACACAGATACAAAATTCAGAGGGAGTTGCAGTATAGTAGCAGTTGGCAGCAGTATGCAGTGTCAGCAACAATACAGATGCAACATTAGTGCAGAGTTGATGCACAACAGAGTAAGACATCAACAACAAAGAGGGAGATGCTTCAGAATCAAAACATTATGCAACAGGGCATATTGTTAGAGCACATTCCTTGCTAAGAGGGAGTGTTGATTTGGGATAGCATCGGATGTGCTCTAAGTCTCATATTTTGTGGAGAGGCTTAGACACATGTATTCTAAATAACCTAGAAAGCGTATGGTGAAATTCCACTCGGATTGTATTCTATGGAAATAATTAATTATTTTAAAGGGACCCTAAGTTAAAACTTAGGAAAATAAAATAATTAAAAGGTATTAATAGAATACGAGTGTGAATGATCTAGAAGAAATGGATCAAGTCAAAAGTTAATCTTAGCCATTGATTAAAATCTAATCTAGGCCGTTGAATCTTCAATGAGAAGGTTATAAGAAGGACTTGAAAAGTCATTTAAAAACACATTTTGAGAGACAGAGAATCTAGAGATCAAATTCTTCTGACGGAGCAGTGCTCGAATGAAGATAAGCTCTAAGTGATTCTTCATTGCAGTGAGGGGCAGTAACACCGGTTGGAATTTTTCTTGAGTCGGAGAGTACACAGCAGCAAAGACAGAGAGAGCCACAACTACGCAGAGTTAATGACGTAGAGCCTACGCAGTCATTGCGCAGAGCTGAAGAAGGGAAATCGTTTTCCTGCGAGAGAGACAACGCAGAGCCAGTTTAGACTCCAGAGAGATTTTTCCGGAGGCTCAGTCTCCAAGCCAGCAGGCAGACCAGTGCAGAGGCAGAAGGGCAGCCGAGTTGTGATGCAATCACTACGTAGAGTGATGTAGTCACTGCGCAGAGGCAGTGCATGGCAATCCAGCCTTGGTGCAGACCAGTGCCATTTTCTCGTGGAGGAGTGAGGTTTGCTCACGAGATCTCTTTCGTCAATTTTGCTGAATGATTTGATTGTGTCGTCAATCATAGATATGTACTCCGAATTTACTGCATAATATCATAAACCCTCAAATCTACTGCACCAGACTGCATCACCCTTGCCTCTGCTTGGCTCTGCTTCCTTTTGCTGCTGCGCTGCCTTCTTTGGTTCGGTTTATCCGCTACTGCTGCTGCTTTCTCTGTTGTTTTCTGCAACACAGATTTTTCAGTCTTCTTGCTAGAGATCCAGGCTAGATTTGCTAATCGCTCTGATACCATGTGAAAATTTCTGAATATCTCAAACAAAAACCCTACTGTTAAATTTCTGATTTACTTCTGCTACTTACATTAAGTTATTAATGTGAAATCTCCAGCATTAACATCGAAGTAAATACATTAACAACATACACATACAGATCTAAACTGAATAACATGCACAATGACAAAGTGGCACACAAGGATTTTCTGGACAACAGTCCCTGGAAAAACCCAATGCGGGAAAACCGGTCTTCTGGCTGCTGGAGGGTTTTTATTATTAAGCAGAATCTAAGTACAACAAATCTAGGCACCAAACTAGTTAACCCGATAGAGAAATAAATAAACTACTACTATACCTCTGTTTTGGAGACAAAAAAACTGACTGATTCACACCCTCAAACGACATTTACAAAACTCAACCCTTTTTAGTCTTCAAACACACCAACGCTGCTCTGAAGCCCTCTGTGTCAGCCTTGATGGCTTGCGTCAGCCCCGATGGCTTGCGTCAGCCCCTGCGTTGCTTAGGAAGGGCCTGTGTCACCCCAGACTCGGTTACGTTGCCCCTGCGCTGTGAAAATTTCTGAATATCTCAAACAAAAACCCTACTGTTAAATTTCTGATTTACTTCTGCTACTTACATCAAGTTATTAATGTGAAATCTTCAGCATTAACATCGAAGTAAATACATTAACAACATACACATACATATCTAAACTGAATAACATGCACAATGACAAAGTGGCACACAAGGATTTTCTAGACAAGTCCCCGGAAAAACCGAATGCGGGAAAACCGGTCTTCTGGCTGCTGGAGGGTTTTTATTATTAAGCAGAATCTAAGTACAACAAATCTAGGCACCAAACTAGTTAACCCGACAAAGAAATAAATAAACTGGTACTATACCTCTGTTCTGGAGACAGAAAAACTGACTGATTCATACCCTCAAACGACATTTACAAAACTCAACCCTTTTCAGTCTTCAAACACACCAACGCTGCTCTGAAGCCCTTTGTGTCAGCCCTGATGGCTTGCGTCAGCCCCTGCGTTGCTTAGGAAGGGCCTGTGTCACCCCAGACTAGGTTACGCTGCCCCTGCACTACCCTGGCTGGGCCTGCGTCAACCCTGCTTGCCTCCTGCTGCCCCTGCGCTACCCTTTCTAGGCCTGCGTCAAGCATGCATAGCCCTTGAAGCCTCTGCGCTGCTCCTGCTGGGCTCTTGGCTGAGCTGCGTAGCTGCTGCCTCTGCGCTGCCTCGGTCTGTTGCTTCTCCGCGCTCATTGCACTCTTGGCCTGGGATCAAACCATCCCTCTTGCTAATACTGCCCCTCGCTACAGCTGAAACACTTCTCAAATTCTTCGCAAACCATGCCCTAGAATTTCGGCTTAGTTTCAGTGCTCTGCCACTGTGTGTGTTCTCCAATTGACCACAAGTCCTCTTCTTATACTTTTCTCATTAAAACATCAATGACTATGATCTAATCTTGAATCAACGACTAAGATTAGAAGATGCTTGATCCGTGTGACTTAAGTCATTTTCATTACATGTTTAATTTAATTACCTTTAATCTTTTAATTTTCCTAATTTAGACTTAGGGTCCTTAATTAAAAAGATTAATTAATTAAATATGTCTTAAATAGGATGGAATGTCTTAAATCGCTTTCTGGGCCTTGGAGATCTCATGCATTCTAGTCCCTCCACAAAGTTTGCAAGCTAGAGCACATCTGATGCTACCCCAACACCTTAAAATCTCAACAGAATCTACATTCCTGACAACAGGAAGATTGTTGTGTGGCGGGATGTAAAGTTCATGGAGGAAAGAGCTTTCAGAAAATCCCGGGAGATGCCTTCCGAAACGCAGACTGAAGATGATCCACTGGTCCAACCACTACGACTAACAGAAGCTAGCACGAGTGCTTCTCCAAGGCACAAGGATCCAGAGGGTTCATAGTAGGAGGAGCAAGAAGATCCACCTGCTACCAGTGGTAGGACGAGCAGGGAATTACGAAAGATTTTGAGGGATGCAGAGGAGTTTGTCGTGACTCTTAGAAATGAGAAGAGGCAATGCAGACAACCAGACAGATATTAAGCCTTGGTAGCTCAGGTTGGGGAACCCTCTAGTTTTCAGGAGGCAGCTCAACATCAGGTATGGGTAGATGTAGTGGTGAAAGAGTACAGTTCCATCATGACAAATGATGTATGGGAAGTGGTTCCTAGGCCTCAGGACAGATTAGTTGTGGGTTCGAGATGGATCTACAAGATCAAATATGCTATAAATGACAGCGTAGAGAAATATAAAGGCAGGTTCGTGGTTAAGGGGTATGCTCAGAAGGAGGGGATAGATTATGAAGAAACCTTCCTCCAAGTAGCCAGATATACTTCTATTAGATCCATGATATCCATTGTTGCACAAATGGGGTGGGAGATTCACCAGATGGATGTCAAGACTGTGTTTTTGAATGGGGTGATAGAAGAAGAAGTATATCGAACAACCAGAGGGCTTTGGGACGCATGAGCACAAGACTCATGTGTGTAGGCTTAAGAAAGCCTTGTATGGACTTAAGCAAGTCCCTAGAGATTGGTATGGTCAAATTGATTGTTATTTGCAGAAGATGGGATTCGTCAAGAGTGATGCAGATCCCAATTTCTACTATATGAAAGTAGGGAATGAAACTCTGATACTGGTGCTGTACATAGATGACCTATTCCTGACAGGTTCATCTAGGCTTATCAAGGATTGCAAGGAGAACCTTGCTGCAGAATTCGACATGAAGGATCTGGGGTTGATGCATTATTTTTTGGGGTTGGAAGTTTGGCAGCAGAAGGGTGAAATCTTCCTTGGTCAAGGGATATATGCTACAAAAATCTTGAAAATATTCAAGATGCAGGACTGTAGACCCATGGCTACTCCAATTATTACCAACTTGTAGAAGATTGATACATCCGAAGATAATGAGGTTGATCCTACCTTGTATAGACATCTCATCGGATCCCTGATGTATCTGGTCAACACTAGGCCAGCCATCTGTTACGTTGTCATCATCCTTAGTCAATTCATGGTGGAACCAAGGAGGGCACATTGGGCAGCAGCAAAGCATGTTCTCAGATACATTCGAGGAATAGTTGAGCATGGATTGAGATACACCCGAGGCAATGTCATCAGACTGAGTGGGTTCACTTGCGCAGATTGCGTTGGAAGTTTAGTAGATCGGAAAAGTACCAGTGGGTATTGTTTCTGCATTGGATCAGGAATGACTTCCTGGTGTAGCACGAAACAGAAGTTTGTAGCTCTTAGCTCAGCTGAGGCGGATTATATGGCAGCAAGCACTGCTTCGTGTGAAGCCATATGGCCTAGGAAGTTGCTTGTGATTCTACTCAAGGAAAATATGGAAGCGACCAACATTCTATGTGATAATCAGAGTTGCATCAAGCTCTCTGAGAATCTTGTGTTTCATGATCGGTCAAAGCACATTGACATTAGGTGTCATTTTATCAAAGACTGTGTCCAGCGGGGAGATGTACACTTCGATAGGAGAACATGTGGCTGATATTCTCACTAAAGCTTTGGGAAAGACAAAGTTTGTCTTCTTCAGAGAGAAGATGGGGATGATCAAGAATCCATTTTAGTAGCAAAAGTGGACAGATTCAGAATTGAGAGGGAGTTGCAGTAGAGATGAGGCAGTGACAATGGCAGTGTCACGGGCAACAGTACAGAAGGAAGCCGCGCAGCAGATGAGGGGCAGTAGCCGAGCATCAACAACGCAGAGGGTGCTTCAAAGTCAGAGCAATATGCAACAAGCAAATTGTTAGAACACTTTCCTTGCTAAGAGGGAATGTTGATTTTTGTAGTATCAGAAAGTGATCAAAGTCTCAAAATTTGTGAGGAGGCTTGGACTCTAGTATTCTAAAGAACCCATAAATCGTTTGTGGAAATTCCACTCAGTTTATGCTTTATTAAAATAATTACTTATTCTAATGGAGACCCTAAGTCTAAACTTAGGGAAATTAAATAATTAACGGGTATTAATAAAACAGAGTATGAATCTTCTAGAGAACGAAGATCAAGGCAAGATTTAATCTTAGCCATCGATTAGACTTCGAATCTGGGCCGTTGATTTGTCAATGAAAAGATTATAAAAGAAGACTTGAGGGCCATTTGAAAAGCAAGTTGGGCACACACTCAGTAACCCAAGGGAAGTTAGTTTTGAAGGAATGGAATTTGATTTCAGAGGGAGAGTTGTAGGGCAGAGGAAGTAGAGGGCATCAGTAGTGATAGGGCATGGGTGAAGAAAGACGCAGAAAGGCAGAGAGGCAGCACAAAGGAGTAACGAAGAGGGCTCACGCAGTAGTGACATAATCTTACGCAGGCTCTGCGTAGAGAAGCACACAGGGGTAACGTAGTAGGGGCCAATGAGCCCCTCAGGTGTCGAAAATACTCCAGAGGGTCGAGAGAGTTTATCTCACGTGTTTACTTAAGAAGTTTCTCAATTATTCTACCAGTCTTTCCTTGTAAAGAATTTGCTGCTGAAGATTAGTATATAAACCCTCATCTGCTGCACTGTTTTTCCTGCATTGGGTTTTTTCCGTGGACAATTGTCCAAAAATAACTGTGTCAATGTGATTGATTCTTGTGCTTGCATTTTACTGTTCTTTTCTATATATTTACTTGAGTGATAACCGCAGTAGTGTTTATTTCGATATTTACTGGAAGGGTTTTGTAAATAACTTATTGTGGAAATAAGTAGGAGAAATAAATCTATAACTACAGTAGAATTTCATAATTGAAATTTTCACATATTAGTATGTCCCCTTTTCGTGTTTTGTATGGTTATGATGCATTAACATTTGCTGATGCTATGTTTGGGGAAAGTAAGGCCCCCAAGGCCAAAGATTGGATCCAAGAGAGTCAGGATATTGTTAGGGCTCTCAAGGACAACTTGAGGACAACGTAGAACCAACAGAAAATGTATGTAGACTGGGGCCGCGTAGAGAGGCAGTTCGAGGTAGGGGATTTGGTGTACCTCCGACTTCAGCCTTACAGGCAGTGTACGCTGAAGCATAAGGGAGCTGATAAGCTCAAGCCTCGCTTCTATGGGCCATATAGAGTTGTTTGGCGAGTTGGAGAAGTGGCATATGAGCTGGAGTTGCCACATGGGAGTCAGATCAACAACATTTCCATGTGTCGTGCCTGAAGAAGGCTTTAGGACAACATGTGACTGCAACTACTAAGCTCCTTGCTACAACTGATGAGGGTCATTTGGTGCTTCAACTCGAGGCCATCCTAGATACCAGAGAGAGACACTTGAGGAACAGGGTGGTGAAGGAGTATTGGATCAGATGGAGGAACCTTTCAGATGAGATGCCTCTTGGGAAGGGGATCAGATTCTTCAGCATCCTTCTTTGTAGTTGCTTGAGGACAAGCAACATTTTGGTGGGGAGGATTGTAATATTCCAAATTAGCAGTTCAACGAATTGGAATATTAATTTTTGCATTTCCTAATGTTGGATGGAAATAAAGTGGGTAGGGGACCCACAAATAACATTTGGCCAAAATAAAGCCTTTTCCTAAAGTCGCTAAGGGAAAATTGCGGCTCTAGTGGTGGGGTCGAGTTGGTCTTAGGTGGCAGCGTGGAGGGGGCACGAAAAAGGTAACGTGAGAGTGGCTTGAGGTAGGCAGCACGTGGTTGGCTCAAGGAAAGGCAACGCATGCCAAGGTGGGACCCAAGGATGCGTTGGGCCTCAATGGACAAAAGGGAGAAGAAATGCCTTATTTCTCATTCATTCAAATTATTTCTCTTTGTCGTTTTGACTGAGCACGCTTGAGCTGGAGAGCCAAGTCTGCAGTGCTGTTTAGCACACGATATCTTCAAGCGAAGATCTAAACCTCTACCCCGGGGGACTTTGAGTGCCTGCTGAGGAGAGGAGTCTTGCATTTTGGTGAGAGAATTATCCAGCAGCAGCAACAAATACAACGTAGCCCATTCAGGACTGCGCAGAGGCAAAAGAGACTGCGCAGTGCAGTGTGAAGTTGGTGACGAGAGTGTGGAGAGAAGAGTTTCAGCGAGAGTTTCGGAGGGGAGGCTAACCACTTGCTACTAGGGATTTTTGTAGCATTCTGGAGGCACTTACCAGCATTTTCCTCCAGTGGTTCGATTTCCCCAACAGTTCTGTGAGCCAAGGCCAAAGGGGCCAATTTCCGAGGTCGAGCTTTCAACAAACCCTCTGTGGGTTTTTCTGGGTTTATTTAGGAGAGTCCAGTGTCCAATTCCCGAAGTTTTCTAAGCAAGGGAAGCAACCTAACCAATAGTGTGAAACATTTTCTAGGCTAGGCAGCGCAGTGATTGAGCCATGCAGAGCCACTTTCAACAGGAGTTTTTTCTTGGTTTTGAGTTGCCCTTCAGCCTGCCTTGAGCAGGCCCAGGTGCCATCTTTATAGCACCCCATTTCTACTCTTTCACAGTATATTAATAAAATGGCCCAGCAGTGATTTTGGCTCCAAATTGTGTGGTTTAATGGTGTATTTCTTGTTGCTGTAGTTTTTAGTCTATTTTGCTTTATATCATTGTTTAATCCCAATTTGGGATGTTACAAAATATCATGAAAATTCATCAATTTTACACTAGAGAAATTGCAAGGAATTAACATATAAACCCAGAAAATGCTACGACTCTGACAATTTCATAGAACACGACAACACGAGTAACAACCAGAAATACTGTAATAATAATAATCTCAGCTTTGTTATATTATAAGAGCAATGTTACATGCCATTAGCTGAGATGATTAATAAATAGGATGACCTCCAAATATTGCTATAACAATGATACTGGTCTCCCAAGCTGCAACTAGAAATATAGCTCAAATTGAGAATATGGATGATCCTTGCTTGAATAGACAGATATGCTGCAGAATTGTTCTCCATTGATGCTGCTGAAGCTCCATGATATTTCTAGATGAAATTTGCTCAAAGAGTGTTGGGGTTTCGTTCAACACACAATGGAAACCCAAGGGTTTTCGTCTTGGGGCTTGCTAAAGCTGTGAACTCCGTTCCTAAAATCTCACTATAATAAACGAACAACCAAACCAAGATGTCCCAAATGATCTTATAGATAGATCTCCAATCTTCTAGAAGCTACGTCCCCTGACACGGGGACACGGGATATGAAAATTTGAGTGTCCGACACAGGCACGTTGACCCCCCAGAACACTACAAGTTAGGACACGTAATATATTATTTTATTAATATATAGATATATATATTAAAAATTATATATTTCTTACACAAATTCTCATTCATGATAGAAATTCAGATATAGATCTAGATTCTACATTGTAAATCTAAAATTTGTAAGTTTTACAAAGTAACATTATGCATACAAATACAATTGTGACAGATTCATCAATGATCTAATAGGAGAAATATAATAAACTTCAAACTGCAATATTCTCATTAAGTCATCAAAATCAAATTGTGTTACATAGGTAGTAGCAATGCCAATTGCAAATAGAAATAGCAAATACAAAACAACTACAAGTCTCAAGGAAGTAGGTAGCTCATGAGTCATCAATCATCATCATCAAAATCAACATTACTGTCATCGTCATGGTCACCACTGCTCTCCTCTGCTTCATCCTCCTCCTTTGTCTCCAATGTCATCACTGCATTTACTGGTGTGGAGGATGACCCCTCAACAGTGTCACCATCCTCAAAAGTGACAAGCTCTAGCATTGGCTCATTAAGATCGAAGTTGGTCAATGCCAACTCAACGTTGTTGTCCAAACCCATATCATCAGGAAAGACATCCCACATCTTTGTCTTTCCCTTCGACCACTCGTCCCTTTGCCTGTAAATAGGACGAAGGTTGGTGTGCTCATACACCATTGTCTCTGCCCTGGACTGCTCAAGCCTGCTCTTCTTGACACTATACAAATTCCCATATGTGCTCCAATTCCTCTCACAACAAGAGGATGAAGTCACCTGAGAGAGGAGCCTCATGGCTAGCTGCTCTAGAGGAGGGCTTATTGCCCCATGAGTTGTCTCTAATCACATCATATCCTGCAAATCGACCAGTGCCAGTGGAAAACTCTGCAAAGGCATCCTCCACCTCATCAAGGGATTCTTTATCCTGAAAAATCTGCCTCAGTGCATCCATCCTCCCTTGTGAAATTTCACCATCCATGTGAGGAGGGAATCTGTGGGAAGATCCACCATTCAGCCACTCATGGCTGTAGTATTTTGGGTTCAATAAGTAAGCCAAACAATGCAAAGGTGTGCAATTCTTGTCCCATCTGCTGACAAGAATATCTTATATGGTGGTGAAGAAGGCTTCTAATGATGTCTCATACTCGGGGCACTCACTCTGTAAAATAATGGTCCTCACAGACTCAGTCATGGAATCCCATCCCTCATAAACCTCTCCTAGGATGGGTTGGTCTCTATCCGCAAATCGTAGCAAAGCAATGATAGGGTCCATGATCTTAATAAGTAGATCTACCCTCTCCCACCAAACATCATCTAACACTATGTCATTCACTGTTTTTGAGGCTGCTTGATCTGTCTTTCTCCAAAAAGACCAAAACTCTGAAATAACCATGGCCCTAAGAGTGGTCTTGACCTCCCTTAACCTCTTCAAGATGATGAATGAAGAGGAAAACCGTGTATCTACAGTCTTCAACAATGATAGATTGGTGTACTCCTTGTAGATTATGAGTGAGTTTGTATGATTTTGTACAAAGTTGCGAATATGTTGTGCATCCTCAATAATACTTCCTATCCAAAGCACATCAAAAGCAATAGATTTGAGTGCTAAATTCATGTATGAGGTAGCGACTTTCGCATTGGTTGACTTGCTCATCTTACTAGACCACGCTACTTTCATGGTTTTCTATGCCTTAGGTCTAGCCACGCCACCCTTCCCCCACCCAAGGAGTCACCTAAGTGAACTACAATTCCACTTACCAAACACAAACTACTTGCCTCGGTGCTCATGCCAATAGTTGTTGACTTGGTTGGTATACGCACATATTTGTGGCTACTCCCCGATGGTCTAGCAACACTTTTTTCCTTTAAAAATGTCATTTTGAATAAAAGAAACTGGTTGTAGAATGTTAAAGTTTCTTATTGTTTTGAATAAAAGAAAATCGTTGCAGAATGTTGGAACTTTACAAGGACCTATAATAATGAAACAATTCCTTAAATTCATTTGTTGTCGTGGAGTGTATAAGTGATCTACCAATGGGTATAACACATTACCAATCTAAACTAAACCCAATTTAGAATTCATGGTACTATAACCCCAAGTAAGATTTTAGTAGGTCTGCGGTGTTGGTTGACAAAAACTTGGAAGTTCCTCGTCTCGTTTGAATCTTTTTACTTGTTTTTGAATGTTTTCCACTACTAAATATATTTTATACTTGAAGCATATACATTGTCCTCATGATTTTTTGGACGTCTATTGATATTATGCATTGCTTGGACATGGATTTATTGAATATTAGTGAAAAATGTTTTTTCTTAATTCATTATATGTGTATATCTTTATTTATTGTATTCATCGATTTTTTCCCAAACCGATTAAAACTCTTTTCTCTTTTTCCTCGCCATTTTATTGTTTATTCCGAGTCTGGTAACATTGGCTAGAAGTAACTTGTCATCATCCCATCCTGTAGATCTTCTTGTTCCGGTTCCAACGAGATATGACACTAAGGTGTTTCATCAGGTATTCCTCTTGGATTGCCACCATAAATGTAATTAATTAAGTTACACTCAATAATAACCTCATATTTTGGGAACTATTGGGATGCAACAGATCCAAAAGCAAGTTGTGTGGAACTGACCTTGATGATGGAATATGCCAAGTGAACGCAGTCGGACCCCATAGATCTCCTCAAAACCGCTTCGAGACCTCTGATAACATAATCTAGCTCCTGTGACTTGGCCATCACATACCCTAGAAATCCATCCTAGCTGTACTATAGAGGAAACTGGAAACAGGGACATGACAAAGACCTAGATTACAACTGCCCTCTGAATTTTATTTGACTTCTTTAGATTGTATGATTTCTTTATTAGTGAGATGAACTGGGATTTAAGATTAGAAATAACATACTATGAATCCTTAGCAGTTGAAAAATATATGTGTTCATCTCAAATAATCCTAGCTATTAATGTGACTCCTTTGGAGGCAATCCCACCTACAGATTCAAACATGACTATAATGCTAACCTTCCCGAACCATATTATTAATCCTTCTTTTGTAACTAGTTCTTCTAATCTAGAAGTTGGAAGTTTCAGAGGGCAATTGAAAATTATCCAATGATTTTTCACCATTTGGAAAAAATGGTTGGAGAAGGAACAACTGAAGATGATAGAACGAACTTTCAGTTTGGTCCAAAAAATAGTTTTCATCCAAAGAAAATCAGAATGCCAACCCTAATGTACCATTAGTTTGGAACAATGTTGTCAATCTAAATGAAGTTGTGATGGAATATTGGTACATGATGCTTGGTTCAAACCATAGCAAAAAAGAATGCCCCAAATTCTTGAGTGCTCTTAGTATTATTGTCGAGAAGATAGATAACAATAGACTGGAACATAACACTTTATATAACATAAGTCTGGTCCACCAATAATCTTGTTCAAAATATCCTTCCTTGATGACAGGCCATTTCGGCAAAAGTTGTAGCAACATCAAAAGTTTTTTTTCTCTGGGAGTGGAGAAAGACAGATAGAGGGGCTATTCCATCCATTTTCCTGCAAACAATGTGATTTTGCTAGGATATCGTCATGTAGGTGCCAAGTTTGCAAAGCTCTTCACTGGCAGTGTGATCATCTTAAAGATCATTCAAGTGGTACTAATGTTGCAAGAAATCTGGTACAATGCTACAGATACAGAAGTGTTTTTTCTCTCTCATAGTGGAGAATGTTGAGATTCAACAAGAAAATTCAGCACCCACGCCTAGTGCATTAAGCACCCATACTAGGGTTGGGCCCACAGTGCTATTTTTGGGTGCATGTCTATTTTGGTTATTCCTTAATTAAGATGGACATTACACTGTAATCGATTCTCAATGTGGACTTGAATGAGTTAACTGAAAGTGATAAATTCAGTTAGCTAGTGGATTTCGAGTTAGAGGTAGTTGGTGAAGCATGCAAAGTAATTCTAGTTGTAACAGAGTTCGAAGTGCAGTGGTGCATTAGTTAATGCAAGTTGTAAGTAGTTTAACTCAGTTAAGTGAGTTAAACTCAATTGTGCTAGTTGTAACTGAAGATACACTAGTGAGAGATCAAGTGAATTAAATATTAATTAATTCACAATTAATGATCTCACATGCAACTGAGGATTTACTATTATTAGTTGCATACATGTTAGATCTAGTGGAGACCCAATTGAGTTCTAGGTGAAAGGGAAGTTGACTATCAGTGGTAGGATTATTGGGTTGCGCACATGCAACCAAACAACCATTGGAGTGCCCATGATACTTGCGCAGTCAAGGCAGGCAAAAATTCCTATCTTTTAGGGATCTTTACCATCATGGACTGTGCAAGGCAGGCAGGCTATCTGGAGGCTGAGAATTGGCTATGTGTTGGTCAGTTTTGCATATGACAGTGTGAGACAATTAGCTGAGTACTGGAGGGCTCTTGTCAGAAGAGTTTTGTATGTAATTGTTTCATGATCCATGCTTAATATACAATAGAAGATAGTGGGGTTTTTAGCTGTAAGCTTTCTCGGGGAAATTATCTGTGTTGTGTGTGATTGATCTTTCTTCATGTTCATGTGATTAGTGATTGTGTTTTTAATTCTGCAAAAGATTTGTAGAAGCGATTCAATATTTAACTTTAGTACATTGTTAAATCGGGTGAATCCAAGATATACATGCATGTTGTATAATCTCTACATGGTATAAGAGCACAAGAAATTGCAGAAGTGAAGCAGGAGCTGAATTTGTAACTGAATAGAATTCAAATTTGCAGAAAGACTTTCTTGGTGCTACAGCTGATTCAAGATCAAAATGGCTTTCAATGGCTTGAGGGAAAAATTACCAGATTGGGAACAACTGTGGTCAGATTTGGTGGAGGAGGAGTTCAGACGGAACACTAGAGATAGATCTTCATCTAAGAATGAGGATGAAGAGGATTGTGCTTTGGTTGCCAAGGCGAGGAAGGGGAAGGGCAAGAAATTCCATTCTAAATCCAAGTCCAAGAATGGAAAGAAGTAGGACATGTCCAAGGTGAAGTGTTTTCACTGTCACGAGAATGGACATTGTGCTACTAACTGTCCACAAAAGAAGAACTGTCCACAAAAGAAGAAGAACAAGAAGGCTGGAGGATCTGCAGTTGGTGAGGCCCTTGTCTCGCAATTTGAGCTTGACTTCTCATTGATCGCATTCATGGTGTCTAGTGCATTGGGATCTGTGTGGTATTTGGATAGTGGCGCTTCCTTTCACATGATGGGAGATAAGGAACTATTCAGTGACTTGGAGGAGAAAGATCTCCAGATGCATATTGAGATGGGCGACGACGGACGGTACAGTGCTACTGGGATTGGTTCCATTATCTTTCAGAGGGCGTCAGGTAAACCCTTTCAATTAAAAGATGTGATGCATGTACTAGGTTTGAAGAAAAATTTGGTCTAAGTCTCAATGTTGGAGGACAGAGGCTATGATGTTGTTTTTAGTGATGGAAAAGCTTTCCTGCGACATAAAACAATGGGACAAGCCAAGAGAATAGGGATTCGAGTTAAGAATCTCTACAAGCAGGAGTTAGATGACTGCGCAGTAGTGATGGGCAAGGTAGATCAAGTGGTGAGTCGGGTTGAGGGAGATTTATGGCACACGCGATTGGGCCATCTTTACCATGGAGCCTTGAAAGTCATGCAACAGATTTCTACTGGCCTTCCTAGGGGTACACTTGCGCAGTCAGACACATGCAAGGGATGTACTATGGGAAAATATGTAAAGGCCACCTTTCATGAGAAGGAAAACCAAGCTTCGAGGATCCTTGAGAGACTTCACACAGATGTGTGTGGTCCTTTCTCGGTTGATTCAACAGAAAAACATAAGTACTATGTAATCTTTGTTGATGACTTTTCTTATGAGTGTTGGATCTTCTTAATGCAGAAGAAAGATCAAACATTCTCTAAGTTCTGTGAGTTTAAGGCATTGGTGGAGAAAGAGTCGGGGAAGCAAGTGAAGGCTCTTAGGAGCAATAATGGTGGAGAATACATCTCTAACAAATTCAAGAACTTTTGCAGCAAAGAAGGAATTCGAAGAGAACTCATAACGCCTCATAACCCACAACAGAATGGGGTCGCAGAGAGGAAGAACATAACTATTGTGGGTGCAACACGAGCGATGTTGCATGATCAAGGCCTATCGATGCATCTGTGGGCGGAAGCGTGCAATACAACGGTACATGTGCAGAACCGTTGTCCTCATATAGTACTTGGCATGAGTACACCTTAAGAGGCTTTCACTGGTAAGAAACCTAATGTTTCACATTTTAAGATTTTTGGCTCATCTGTTTATGTGCATGTGACCAAGGACGCCAGGAAGAAGCTGGAACCAACAACTGAGGTTGGGATTTTTGTGGGGTACACTGAAACACCCCATAATTATTGTGTGTATTTTCCAAACAACAGAATGATTGTTGTGCGACGGGATATCAAATTTGATGAGGAGAAAGCCACGCGGTTGTCCCTTGAGAGGGAGCTTGACTTGCATGCAGACGAGGAACTGTTGGTTCCCTAGGATGAGTCTCAAGACGTGGATCAGTCACATGAGGAGGTTCATGGAGTGGAGGAAAACACTCATGCAGAGCCATCCATCAGAAATGGCAGAAGGCGCACCATGGAAGTTGATAGATTGAGACTTGATGTTGTACAGAATGTAGGAGCCCCTACTTCACAGCACAGACATAGATAGTCTCCTGACCGATTTACTGGATACATGGCTCTTATGAGCAAATGTATTGTGACTGAACAATCTTCCTTTCGGGAAGCAGTGCAACAACCAACTTGGGTTGATGCAATGGTGGAGGAGTACGACTCCATTGTCAAGAACAATGCATGGGAGATAGTCCCAATACCGGTCGACAAATCAGTGGTTCGATCGAGATGGATCTACAAGGTAAAGCAAGTTGTTGATGGGAGTGTGGAGACGATTGAGATGGATCTACAAGGTAAAGCAAGCTGTTGATGGGAGTGTGGAGAAATACAAGGCCATATTTGTGGCCTAGGGTTTCTCACAAATTGAGGGGATAGATTATGATGAGACTTTTGCACCTGTTGCAAGGTACTCTTCCATAAGATCCATCCTTGCACTCTCAGTGCAGATGGGTTGACACATTTATCAGATGGATGTGAAAACTGCGTTTCTCAATGGGATCATTGAGGAAGAGGTGTACATAGAGCAGCCTGAAGGTTTCGATATCTTCAGCAGTGAGTCGCATGTGTGCCGACTCAAAAGAGCACTGTATGGGTTGAAGCAAGCACCCCGTGCTTGGTACACTCGGATAGACAGCTATTTCACCGGACTGGGCTTCACCAAAAGTGAAGCAGATGCAAACCTGTACGAGATTGTGGTTGAGGGTAAGCTATTGATCATTGTTCTTTATGTGGATGATCTAATTTTGACTGGTGATGAGTAGCTGATACACTCATGCAAGGAGAATCTTGCAAGGGAGTTCGAAAAGAAGGACATGGGACTCCTTCATTATTTCCTTGGATTGGAAATATGCAGCAGGATGGTGAACTTTTTGTGTCTCAAGGCAAGTATGAAAAGGAGATACTGGGTAAGTTTAATATGGAGAGCTGCAAACCCATAGATACTGCTCTTCTAGGAAATTGGAGGAAAGAGGAAGCTACTTATGGAGAGGTACTGGATGCTACTATCTACTGATAGTAAGTGGGTTCGCTAATGTATTTGGTGAACATGAGATCGGACATTTGCTACGTAGTTAACCAGCTGAGTCAAGCTATGGTTAAGCCTACCAAGCTCTTTTGGAAGGCGGGGAAGCATGTCCTGAGATACCTGAGGGGCACATCGGAGTATGGTTTATGGTATAGACGAACAGAGGGATTGAAGCTGCATGGCTTCACGGATGCAGATTGGGCTGGCAGTCCATCGGACAGAAAGAGCACATAAGGGGGGATCTTTAGCATTGGATCGACAACAGTTTCCTGGTACAGCAGGAAGCAACAGTCCGTGGCACTTAGTTCAGTGGAAGCGGAATACATGGCAGCAAGTCAAGCTGCATGTGAGGCTATCTAGATGAGAAAGATCTTGGTTGGTTTGTTTGGTTCTCAGATGGATCCGACAGTGATTCATTGTGATAATCAGAGTTGCATTAAACTTTCGATTAATCCTGTGTTTCATGATAGGTAAGCATATAGATATTCGGTACCATCATCTCAGAGATTGTGTGCAGAGAAGGATAATGTTGCTTCAATACATTCCCACATAAGATCAGGATGGAGATATTCTGATGAAGGCGCTCACCAGGAGCAAATTCGAATATCATAGAGACAAGATCGGGGTGAAGGATAATCACTTTCTTGTTGATAGGGAGTGTTGAGATTCAACAAGAAAATTCAGCACCCACGCCTAGTGCATTAAGCACTTGGTTGCATTAAGCACCCAGACTAGGGTGGGGCCCACAGTGCTATTTTTAGGTGCATGTCTATTTTGGTTATCCCTTAATTAAGATGGACATTAAACTATAATCTATTCTCAATGTGGACTTGAATGAGTTAACTGAAAGTGATAAATTCAATTAGCTAGTGGATTTTGAGTTAGAGATAGTTGGTGAAGCATGCAGAGTAATTCTAGTTCTAACAGAGTTCAAAGTGTTGTGGTGCATTAGTTAATGCAAGTTGTGAAAAGTTTAACTCAGTTAAGTGAGTTAGCCTCAGTTGTGCTAGTTGTAACTGAAGATACACTAGTGAGAGATCAAGTGAGTTAAATATTAATTAATTCACAATCAATGATCTCACATGCAACTGAAGATTTACTATTATTAGCTGCATGCATGTCAGATCCAGTGGAGACCCAGTTGAGTTCTAGGTGAAAGGGAAGTTGACTATCAGTTGTAGGCTAAGTTGCATGAAATGTAGGGTAGGGGTTTGTTTCCGCCTTGAAATGGCCTGGAAACGCGTTTCCCCGTACTGTACGGCCTGGAAACACGTTTCCCCGTACTGTACGGCTGGAAACACGTTTCCCCGTACTGTACGGCCTGGAAACGCGTTTCCTCGTACCATATGGCCTAGAAACGTGTTTCCGTTCTTACTGGGCCGTTTCCTATTGGGGAAACATGCCTAGTACGAACGGAAACGCGTTTCCAGACTGTACGGGCGCGTTTTAACTTAAAATTTTTTTGTTTTTTTTGGGGTTCGTGTGTTTTATTATTTTTTTAATTGTGGAAAGTGTCTTTTGTTGCATCTAGATAGCTCTCTCAACTTATAAAAAGTCTCTCGCTTCTAATGATCAAGCCTATGGCCCTAGTATTTATATGCGATTCATGGTAATGTAAAGTAAACGTGACATTCTCTTTAATCTTCGTTTTCATCCTTTTACTTAAATTTTTAACATTACCATGAAATGACTCAGGATGTTTGAGAATGGTTCTGACTTCATTGGATTTCATATATAGAAAGTAGAATTTTAGATCTCATTTAAAATCCAGCAGACTTATCAGTTTTTCAAGATTTCAGGATTGGGTGATTGCAATGTTTCCATCGAATTTTGTCATGTATTAGGGTATGGAACTCGTATTTAATCAAGAGCACCAATCCCTCTATGTACCTTGATGTTAGTGGCATTGGTTGTTAAACTCCTCTATCATGACCCTACTAAAAATGTACCCATCACTCAAACAAAACCTTGACTTGACATGCTCATAGTTTTTATTGTACTTGCAGCCTCATATATATAAAAGGCTGAATTTGAGATTTTGATATATAATAAAGGCTGGTTTTGGATATTTCAATATTGCTATTTTTATTATGTGTCTGTTATCAATGATCATTCATGAGTAAATGTCTTGTAGATTGTAATAGTTTATGCTTTGAATTTATCATGTGTGTTTTATGATTTCACATAACATTTCTTAAATGTCATAAATTCTAATATAAATTTAAATTACAATATATATATATATATATATCGCGTTTCCCCGTTTCCAAAATTTGGGGAGGTCGCGTTTCATATCGCTTCCCGTTTCGGAAACTCGTTTCCGTTTCCCCATTTCATGCAACTTGGGTTGTAGGACTATTGGGTTGAACACATGCAACCAAACACCCATTGGAGTGCCCATGATACTTGTGCAGTCAAGGCAAGCAATAATTCCTATCTTTTAGGAATCTTTACCATCAGGGATTGCGCAAACAAGGCAAGCTGTTTGAAGGCTGAGAATTGGCTATGTGTTGGTCAGTTTTACCTATGACAGTGTGAGACAATTGGCTAAGTACTGGAGGGCTCTTGTGAGAAGAGTTTTGTATGCAATTGTTTCATGATCCATGCTTAATATACAATAGAAGATAGTGGGGTTTTTAGCTGTAACTTTCCCTGGGAAATTATCTGTGTTGCGTGTGATTGATATTTCTTCATGTTCATGTGATTAGCGATTGTGTTTTTAATTCTGCAACAGATTCGTAGAAGCAATTCTAGTATTTAACTTTAGTATATTGTTACATCGGGTGAATCCAAGATATACATGCATGTTGTATAATTTCTACAGAGAAAGACAGATGGAGGGGCTATTCCATCCATTTCCCCTCAAAGAAAGTAATTTTGCTGGGGATATCATAAAGTTGGTGCCAAGTTTGCAAAGCTCTTCATGGGAGGAAGGCTATGGCACATTCAAAATTTCAAGGAGAAAGCATATATTTTCATTTAGGAATTTTATGATGTGATTATCTCGAAGATGATTCATTCGCTACAGTACGGTCTAATGCTGCAATTATCTTGTATGTAAAGATGGGACTTGTGAATTCAGTGATGATGAATTGTCCTTTCTTCCTTATTTTTCTGAATCTGACAGAAACTAAAGCAGCTTTTGAAAGTGAAGCATTCGAGAGTGCTGTTCATTTTAATGAGGTTGCTCTCTCTTCATATATCTCTATGGCTGAGTTGGAGGAAGATGAATATTTTAGTGCTGATGCCGTCTCTTCATGTGATTCTATGACTGAGTTTGGCCTTGTTCTAATATTTGAAAATAGAGTACACAACTTGGTATCACCATTATGTTTCATATTATACACAAAATAAATTTGGGATGCAGAGAGTTAATTCATGATAGAGAATCCATGCTGAAAATCAACATTACATAACTAAATAACCCATGTGACATCACATTATTAGACTCTAACCTAGTCATTTATTATGACTTTATGACATGTCTAAAGTATGCCTAGGCCTAATTATGACTCTTATATCTAACAGGTACCTATATCGATGTTTCATAATTAGGTTGCTGTCTATCGGCACCTGCAGAGTGTAACTCAATTTAGTGGCGTTTGGTGGACATTAATAAATTTATTTTATTTCATTTCTCTTTTAAATGGAAGTGTCGTGCTTTTCTTGTTAATTTTTTTATAAACGGCTGAGTTAACAATTGATCTGGATTATTTATAAACATGGTATGAAATTATCAATAGTTGAGTAATAAAATAAGAACCAACTGTAATTTTCCAGTTTCAATTCAGTTTCTGCAATTAGTTGATTTTACTCTACACATGCAAGAATTTCAGAACAATATGTAAAAGCAATTTCATGTCAATGGAAAATATCTTTCAGGTATGGCTCATGGGGAGTCTGCTTCACATATGGTACATGGTTTGGTGTTCTGGGGTTAGTGGCGGCTGGAAAAACCTACCAGAACTGTTCAAATATTCGTAATGCTTGCGAGTTCCTTCTTTCAAAGCAGCTTCCTTCTGGTGGCTGGGGAGAAAGTTACCTGTCATGCCAAGATAAGGTGAAAGTTTTTGTAGTTTCTTTCTTTATTTTGTCCTTTTATTTCTAAAGCATTCTGAAAGTGCCATCAAGGAAGAAATAACTTCAAACCTGGCAATCCATTTCTACCTGATTCACATCTTCCTGGATATTAGGGAATTCTTTTCCTAAAGCAGGAAGTGAGAATTTTGGTCAGTAGTTACTTGTGGTAATCATTTTTTGTAAAGGGAAACAAGGATAGGATTGATTCAGTTAGAATTACTAGCACTGGTTTAATCAGAATCACTATGGTATGGAGATTTAAATATTGGGAGCCCAAATTTCCAATCATTCTTCTCATTTTGTCTAGTGTAGCCTACAAGTTTCCATTGTTCAATCTTCAAACAATTCTCTGTGGAGTGGCTTTTCTCATGCCACCAAATAGGCTTAAGGGCAATTTATTCATAATCCATCTTTTGTAAAAGGGTCTAATCCACCTCGTCATAGAATCTTGCACAAGAGTAGTTGCCAGTTTGGGATTTACTCAGTTGATGTACCTCCCTACCATATTTCTGATTGATTCTAGGGTTAACTCATCGCAAAAGATCAGAGGGAGGAAAGGGAGTCTCATCCAAACAGAGACAATGTTGGGGACTTCTTCCTCTAGATCAATACGAAGGAAACATCTAATGAGATACAACTTGAAGGGGTCGATGAACCATGACCCTCTTCAGAAGATAAGATCTTTGTTTTCCTTGAGCTCAAAGTGAAAGGCAAAAGAGCCCATATCATCATAATAGGTTATGATTTTCCCTTTCAAGTGAGGAATCTAGGATTTGTGCAGCCAGATCAAGCCCTAACCATAACCTTCATTCATTTTCTTTAAAATAAATTATAGTTATGTTGGTTTATCATGATTTCATATTTGGATGATCATCTAATCTTATACATTTGATATGCTGTAATGGGAGGTTGCCTCCTCAAAGAGGCTTCTTATTCATTCTAGCTTTTACTTGATTTAGATGTTGTGTTACTGAATTGGGTCTTTTATGCTTGTTTGGTTATTTGGTACATAACATTCTGTATCATACTGGACGATCCTTTCATTGGCTGCTTCAAATGAGTCTCTAACACTTTTTGGATCATTGTCATTGCATGGAAATTTCAAGGTTGACAGAGTACAGAGTTATATAAATTGGGTGATTTTTTCAGAATCTGGTTCACCATATTTTTGGAGTTACAGGTTGTTAAAGTTAGAATTTTTGTCTAGTCCTCAAACTAGGCTTAAGCATGAGGTTTCAATAAAAAATTCATATCAAAAGATCTTGAAATCCAAATTGAGTGGCACTGGTGGCATTGGATAGAAGACATGCCAAGGTGTTTCAAGTTCATGTTTCAGATCTGTTCAGGAAATATTCGCAAAGTGGCAGTGTGTACAACTTTGCCCTCCTAAAATAGGGAAAAAAACAACAGGTTTGGTAATTCCACCAAAAATTTCTCTTGAAAGTTTCAGATTGCATGGGAATAGTGAGAGTCTGAAGAGAACACTCAGAGTACACCTTGTAAAAATTTAATCAATTGAGGATAAGAATTGGTGAAGTTGTAATAGGGTCAAGGTAGCTAGTAGAGTGGACCCTAAATCTAGCACTGGTTATGAGGAGACTGCTCCTGCAAAATCTAGCACTAAGATGCAAATTGTTGGTTTTTGTAGTTCGAATAGGTGTTCTAGTCTTAGAAGGTGTCAATGAGGTTATGAGCACAAGAGCATGAATTATCTCCAAGCCCAACATATTTTTTCTAAGGGAAAATGTCCTAATTAGATTGTTAACCAATTTTTAGTTATTTTTCTAAGTGTAACTTAACAAAACAGGTTAATTAATCAGTATTAATTGAGACAAGTCGATTTCTTTTAGTGACTTCTATAAAGGTGACTTGATGGAGTCAAGATGATCCTAGCCATTGATTGTGATTAGATCTTGGCTGTTGATTTCTCAATGAGAGATTATAAGAAGATGACAATGGGCATCTTGGAGATCATAGCGAATGAACAAGGGTGCAGTGATAGCATGGGACATCAATGAGGGTTTCAACAGTGATTGAAGATATTTTCCAAGAAGATTTCTTGACAATGATTTCCAGTTTCTGAGAGAGAAAAGGAGGCCGAATTATTTGTACAGAGGGAGGCCGAATTAGCCAGTGCGAGTTTCTAGTTTACCATGCAAGTTGCTGGAGGCGGAGTTTGTGTTGACAGTAGGCAGAGCGATTTTGTGGACGCAGTGCGAGTGGCCTGTGTGAGTTATTGGTATTAATTTTTCACAATGTTCTATGTTGTAACAATCACTTGAACAATTTCTTCTTTCAGTAGCATTCTTTCTTTCGATTTATTTTCAATCACCCAATAACAATAAGCAATTGTAGATAGAACAGTAAACAATATGCACAATAGAAGACAACCAAGATCAATGAGACAGATTTAGGTGAAAGACCAGGGAAAAATCCCTCAAAGGGGGAAAAACCCAACCAAATTCTTCTTCTATTTGATCAAATGTTCAACAGAGATACATAGTCCAAGTACATCCATCAACAACTCAAAGGTCAACTATCCAAGTCAACTATCCAATAAGCAATCAATGATGAGACATAAAGTCAAATCTCATCAAAGTACCAATATTGCAATATTTGGCCTTGTCAAGTACAATAAGAAAATGTCAACCATAGCCCTAACCAATCAAAGTCAACTGTTAAAACAACTCCAAAGAATTAGCTCAACCCAACAATAAATGCAACCTTCTTTCCTCCGCCAAACCAACTCGAAACAATGGAAAAATCTCAGTCAAATGACACAGAAATTTGTGGTCAGACCTGTGGTCAAACCCTAATCATATCTAAGGTCAAACCAATCAACATGCACAGAAAACTTCGGTAAATAGCTCAGTCAATGCAGCCTCCTAAACTAGAATTTTTTTTGGTGAAACCAAGTCCAGGTCAAGCATAGTCAATGTTGGTCAAAGATGCACAAAACAGAAAGTCAACGATGGTCAAACAAAAGGCCTTCTCCTGCTTTTGCATATGTGAAGTCAACGTGCAATTATCAGAAGTTTACAAACCAAATGACGAAGAAGAGATGTCTGATGATGATGCCTCCAAGTGAAGTCAACGATAGTCAATTTATATGTGACTTAGGAGGTTGAATTTCTCTCTTTAGGCCGACCCATCAAAATTATGTTGACTTGGACGAACATCAATAATAATATTTTTCGATGTGCAAATTTGATTTTTCCCAAGTGGAAGAGGGATCTCTTTAAGGTTTGTTGGGCTTCCTCAGTGTGGAAATTGCTCCTTCAAGTGCCAATTTTCAATACTCCCTCTTAGCTATGGAGGAATTTCCAACTGCATCATAAGTCTCATCTCAGATGTACATGTCTCATCGTCTTTGCATCATATCTCATCTCATCTCTGCTCAAGAAGAAGAATCATCATAAGGGAGATCAATTTACCACTAGGGTGAAGATCCTCCAAACCCTATATCAAAGACAATAGGGGGGATCAATTTACCACAAGTCGTAAAGATCCCTCAAACCCTACGTCCACTAGTTGATCCTCATCAACCATAAGGGAGTGTTATGAATATTTTATTAATTATTAGTTAAGATATAGTTATGTTAGGTTTTATTAACTGAAAGGGCATGATCAAAGATCATGCCTCTTTGCCAAGGGACACCTTGAGGCTATATTTAAAGAGCTACGGCTTGTAACGATACAACGTTTAAACATACAACGTTTAAAAAAACTACAGGTTTAAACATACAGCGTTTCAAGAGCTACAGGTCTCCCGCGGACGGATAGTCTTCCGCTGTCAAACGCCACTGCACCGCCGTTTTTTTCTCTGTCGTGGACAGTTCTCTGCGTGGCCATACAACGGCAGCAAAATATACATAACATTATACATATGTGCAAATCGTGAGCGGGTAAAATTATGAAACGGTGTGTCATTTAAAGTTTAAACCAAACGGCACATTTAAAAAAAAAAACACGATTTTTTTAAAATTATATATAAAATATATATTATATAATTTAATTGATCATTATATATATATATTGTAATTATATAGTTTATTTATATATTATATAATTTCCATTTAATAAATTATATATATATATAATAATTATATAATTAAATTATATATATATTATAATTTTTAATTAAAAATTATATATATATATATATATAATAATTATATAGTTAAAAAAAAAATTATTTTTTTGCTCGTTTAGACTAATCCTAATCTTCCCATTTTTTTCTCCTTCCATTCCACCCATGGGTTTCGAACCGGTGACCTTACAGAACGGAGTGCCTTAACAGTGCACCCCATCACCGACTGTTCTACACCACATGGGCAGTTAAAAAAAAAATATTATTAATTAATTAATTAATTAATTAATTTTAAAGAGAGAAAAAGAGAAACTGGCAGAAAGATATTTTCCATCTCATACATATTCAGTATGTCTTTATCAATGATGACGATTGATCAGATAAAAAGGCAAATATGGCTAAAACAAATGGAGACTAAGAACAATATGACAGAACTCTTCAGTAAGCTAAATAATAAGATAGATCAGTTAAGTCAGACACAATCCCCAATATCTCCTAACATGGAACAAAATCAACAAAACAATTCCGCATATTCAGGGAACTCAGAAGAGCATCAGGAAAAAACTGATTTGCCACATCACCATGAAGATACAGATGTTTATAAACAACAAAATGTTCCATCCCCAGAATTGAACGAAACATGTGAAGCGACAAACACATCCGAAGCCACTGATATAACGACAGAAGCTGTTGAGGCCTTCGGTGATGAAGCACATATGGTGGTTAAGAATGAAGTGTTTGATGATGAGAAGAAGTTGCATCAAACGATAATTGTTCGTAACTTACCCCTAAGTCTAAAAAGGAATCACAAAAAATCAGCAGAAGAACAAAGGATAGTTGGGAAACATGAAAAAGTATTCCAAGATCTACCCATAAAAGTGTCTTCCAATAGGAAAATCAAACATCCAATAGAAGTCAAGACAGTATCCAACTCTGTTGATATCAGATCTTTTCACTATCCACATCACCAACAGATGGAGCTCGAGAAGATGCTTCACGATCTTTTTAAAATGTGGGAAGCAAGAGCTCATCGCTTGAGGAAACCAGACATTCGTCAACATTGTCCATCATTACGTAAGCTTTGAGGACAAAGCATCTTAAGAGAGGGACAATGTTATGAATATTTTATTAATTATTAGTTAAGATATAGTTATGTTAGGTTTTATTAACTGAAAGGGCATGATCAAAGATCATGCCTCTTCACCAAGGGACACCTTGAGGCTATATTTAAAGCCTAGGCGATCCCTCATTGTAATCATCTCATCTTTCATCATTAATAATATATATTTATCAAGTTTACCAGAGTTTTTACACTCCAGGGAGATCGATTTACCACCAGTGGTAAAGATCCTCCAAACCCTATGTCATATCCAACATGATTCTTAGTGATCAAATGGTTGAATATGCTGCAGTAGGGTTTCTTCATTCATAAATTTTCACACTCTATTGGGGAAATCGAACCTCTGAATGAATATGCTGGGAAGTGCCTCTGGAATGCTACCAAAATCCCTGGTAGGAGGTGGCTAGCCTCCCCTCCAAATCTCTTTCAGAAACTCCTCGGATCTCCACACTCCCGACACCCACACCAAGCTGGATTGCACAATCACTACGCAGTCTACTCTGCCTCTACACAGTCCTGAAGGGGCTACACTCTTCCTATTGTCGTTGCTGTGTAATTCTCTCACCAAAATGTAGGACTCCTCTCCTGAGCGGGCTCTCGAAGTCCCCTGAGGTAGAGGTTGTGATCTCTGCTTAAAGATCTTGTGTGTTAAATAACACTACAGACTTAACTCTCTAGCTGAAGCGTGCTCAGTCAAAATGACAAAGAGAAAATAAGATGAATGCATGCCAAATGAGCCTTCCCTTCTTCCTTTTGTCCATTCAGGTCCAACGTATTCCTCGGGCCCCACCTTCTCCTGCGTTGCCTCTCCTTGGGCCAATCACGTGTTGCCTTTCTCCAACCAATCCCACATTGTCTTTTTCATGCCTCTTCTATGCTGCCACCTAAGGCCAATTTGACCCCATCACTAAAGCCGCAATTTTCCCCGAGGGACTTTAGGAAAAGACTTTATTTGGCTTAATTATTATTTGTGGGTTCCCTACCCACTTTATTTCTGCCCAACATTAAGAAATGCCAAAATTAATCAAAATTAATATTCCAATTAGCTGACTGCTAATTTGGAATATTACAATCCCAAAATTGAAGGCTCCTCAATTCAAGACATCAACGAAAATAGTACTTCATGAGCAGCTGGATGTTTTTCATCATTGATGTTGTAGGTCCTTGGTTAAGAGGGAGTGACAATTGTGTTTTTCTATCTCATGTGTCATGCGCTAGACCAAGGCTAACAACCGTAAGTCTTAGTGAAGGCCATGAATAGGAATGTAGACACATGATGAATGGATTCTCCCTAGTTGAGAGGGAGAGATAGACACATCATTTTGGAAGACAAAATGTGGGATTGGGTAGTTATCTGGCATCCGATGCTTTGTGAGATGTATTAAGGCTCCCATGAAAAGAGTGGTCATGAAAGGATGGATATTATTTGAGAATTAAGAGTAGTCCTATGAGGTCATTCTCAGTGAACACCCAGGTGGAGTATGTACCTTGGAGACAATGACAATGGTGTCTATAGTCATTGGTCTCACTAGCATTGTAACTCAAGATCTCATGGAAAGATAGAGTTATTACTCAAGGCCTTGCTATGTGACAATGCTGGATAATATGATGCTATAACAGATGGATTACCAATCAAAATTATTCTTATGAGATTCTTCAGATTGAGAGTGACCATGTACCATTATGAATACCTCCCTAGTTAAGAGGGAATGTTGGAAAGAGTAACTAGGTTCGGTCTTCATAATGACTAAGTAATTATGAATTTATGTAATGAAGAAGACAAAGGTAATAAAATGTACTTTGTAAATGCTTGCCTCATGGGTTTCATGAGCAAGGAAGTTTTTATTATAGCTCAAAGACTTCTTGATGTCTTTAGGGATTTGTCATCTTGTTATAAATGCATAATTTAGAGTCATGTATATGAAGTGTTGTTACACTTGTAAAGGACAATTATTGATGTTTGTATGCTCCAAGACCTTTTCATTGTGCTCCACAAAGTCGGCTCAAATATAATGAAAAGATCTCATTGAAGAAGTCGACCTACAACCTTGGAGAGGTCAGCCTACACACCTACCTTCATGTCGGTCTAAAAGCTAGAGACAATCCCTATATATAGAGGGACTGCGGCCTCATTTGGACACAACAATTTCGGTCAAGTTTTGTGATAAAGATGCAAAGGACAGGACTGCAATTAGTGTGAAGACTAGTGCGAGAAGGGAAGAATGTCGATTATCATCTTTGTTTAAGGGTCTGTTACTACTCCGCAGATTCCAAGTAGGTCGAGGGCTACCATAATAAAAAACAGGACTACTATACAGTGCAGATAAGGGTGACTTGGCAGCAAAGAAAGGAAGATTGTAGGGATTACTAAGGAGAAGCAAATGAGGTCTCATATTTGGAGCACCACATCTCGGATACACCAGAAAAAAGGATGAGTACGCTTACAACATGAAGGAGGATTGTTACAGCATGAAGTTCTTGGTCTTGGGCATCAAGTGTAGAACGCCAAGGAGAGGTCTCTAGGAGGTCGTGGCTAGATCAAAGGAAGGCAGAGAAGGAGTTCATTTTTCAGAGCTAGGAATCGAGTTTCCTAATGCTGGTGCAGTGCAGAAAGAAGGGATCAACATGAGAAGCCGAGAAGAGTAGTGAAAAGGGTCTTGGAGGCATACTGGTGTCAAGAGTCCATATCATAGTCATGGTACTTGTCAATTAAAGATAGATAAGAATAATTACTTTCAAGTTTTCCTCTCTAAGAGGGAGAGGTTTAAGCCCTGGCTTGAAGAGACAAAATCTTATGTCTTTTGTGTTTTGATAATTGGCTTGATGAAAGACCTAATAAGCTAATTAAGAGAAGATATAAGTAAGAGAAATAAGTTCACAAGTAATTATCAAGTAGAGAATTGAATAAAACTATGCCCTACCAAATTCTCAACACCGAAGTCTTCGTCTCTATGGGTAACCTCTGCAGTTCCAACAAACTAATCTTAAGGAAACCTGGGTGTGACTTGATTGCTATCTATTTTATCATGCAAGATTCACAATTGATTCTTTGTCCTTGCTTGCCCATACTGACCTTGTTTCCTTATTTTCTGCTAAAGAGTTTGTTGCCTCTTCGTTATTATCATCTTGCTGCCTTGTCTTGGAAGGAGGTCCAAATCGCGCTATCAAAACTATACCTTTATAAATCCATGCTCTCTTACCCTCATCTCTTGCTGCCCGAACCTTTGACATTTCCTCCCTCATTCCCTCTTGTTGTCTTACAGTTAAATCTTCTTCTAGAAAAAAGCGAGAACCCCTCAAGAGTTGCTTCTTGCCTAGAATGATATCTTTATCATGCAAGCTAGGCATGATGACTTTTATGGGCCTGGCTCTCTCACCGTTAAACTTACCTACCCTCCATGCTTGGCATATTTTTCCTTCCCATAGCAATTGCGAAAATTCCACAATGGGAATCCCTACTGCAACAATCTGAGATTCTGATGTTATTTCTTCTACTTGTTAATTCTGATACAAGTTATTTACGGTGTTACACAGTAAATATCGAAATAAATACAACTGCAGTCTTCACTACATAAAAAATACTGTGGAAACAAGAACTAAGCGGGAAAGAAATAAACACGCACATATAGACCGTTATTTTTGGACAATGTCCCCAGAAAAACCCAATGCTGGAAAATCGATGCAGCAACTGAGGGTTTATATTATTATGTAGTAGTTTTTAAATACAAATATTTGGATCCCCAACTGGCAATCGGATACAGAGAATCAAATGGCGAAAAAGTTAGTGAGATAACCTCACACTGGTACAGGAAGATTCAATATTGATATGATTGTAGATGAGCCCTTTGCGCTGTCCCTGCACAACTTTGCATCACACCTACGTAGTTACTGCACAACTGCTGCTGAGATTGTGTTACACCTCCTGGTTGATCTTTTGTTGGTTGGAAATTCGATCCCTTGACCTTCCGGTCTCACACCTCGACTTCTGATACTGGATCTCCACTGTTCCTTAGCAAATCTTCAGATTCCAAGCAATGTGCTTCCTCTATGTGGCTCTACTATTGCCTCTTCTACACCTCTTCTACGATGTATTCCCCGGATTAGGAAAAACTTCCTTCAACAAACTATCCCTGCCCTTCACTGCAAAAAATCACTTTGATCTTCCTCCGGCAACTGCTGCGCTGCTCTCTTGAGAAATCGATCTCTTGATCTCTTATTCGATGTGTTCTCCAAGTGCCTATCGAGCTCCTTCTTATAATCTTCTCATTGAACATTCAACGACCCAGATTAAATCCTAATCAATGGATTAGATAATCTTGACTCGATCTCCGTCTTTTTCTATAAGATTCACACACAGTTTAATTAATACCCTTTAATTATTTTAATTAAGTTTAGACTTAGGCATCCTTTAAAAATAATTAGTTATTTTAATTAAACCTTCTCCAGGAGGAATTTCCCAAAACAATTTCTGGGTCTTGGAGAATGCATGTGTCCTGATCTCCCTGCAAATTCTTGAGGCTAGAGCACATATGATGCTACAAAAATCAACACTCCCTCTTATCGAGGAATGTGCTCTAGCAATGCAACCTGCTGAAGCATCACTCTAACTCGTATCATCTCCCTCTGCGTTGTTGATGTCTGACGTCACTGCCCACCAACTACTGCGCAAATGTTGCATCTGTGTTGCTGGTAACCCTGCATACTACTGTCAATTGCATCTGCACTCAAATCTTTTTTTGTTGCAATAGAAAAACATCCAAAATACTGAACCAATTGTGTTTAGTATGATGCATCTGTCACTGGAGTTTTGACTGCTGCTAGTCTTTGCACTGACCATATGGAGCCTCTTCACTGTTGCTGACTCTGCACTGTGCCAACTACACTTCTTCCAACTCTGCTCTACGCTGCTCAGTCTCTGGCACTCCTAGCCACTACAACTGTCGCCCTGACACTCCTCTTCATCAACTGACACTGGTCCATCCTACTACTTCTGTTATGGGCTCCCATAGCAAGGTATTGATCCAAGAGGATTCCTCAAGGATCCTGCCCATCTGTAGCTCTCTCGAACTACAGTACAAGATCACCCCACCTCTCCTTTTGAGGTATATTGGCAATCATGGCAAACTCCTCCTCGATCTCTGCGGTAGCAGCTTGTTGATCTTGCTCCTTCTCTTTGTCCTTCCTCCCGAGAGGAGACCGAGAGTTGAAGTGGCCCATCTCACCACATCGAAAACACTTGATCTTTGAAATGTCCTTCTTTCACCTACGTTGTTTCTGCATCCCCTTTGATGCGAGGGCTGTGTTGTCGCACAGATTGTCCAGGCACCGCGACAACGGCTCATATCGGGGGCTGTCACCTTTATCCCCAATCTCTCTATTTAAGCCGTCTCCTTGCAAGCTAAGGGAGGTAGACCCTATTATAAATGAGAATGACAAATCCAGAAGACACAGCTAAAACATCAAATACTTGATAGAATGAACGAGATTCCACAGATCTAAATTAGATTTCACATTTAAAACCAGTGCCTTATGGAGTCAAATAAAATCCCATTATGCAATTATAAACAAGTAAGTGACGATTAACTGCTGTTTATTAAAACATGATTGATCATAATGATATTCAATTGAAAACACCACAACCATGAATAACTTGAACTCACAATGAGAATGCCAGATATTTAAGATCTTCTAATTAACACAGTTCGAAAATTGAAATGATCCACAGTCAAACTTTAGATAGAAAAATTTTAGCGCATTTGACTATAGAAAATTTGAAATTTTTTTATATTTTTGTATTTTCTAGATTTTTTGAGAATTTTTGGATTTTTTTTTTTTTTAAATTCTTTTTTATTTTTAGTTGTTAAAATGAAAATTTAAAATTTAAAATCCTAAGTCTAAAACTACAATTTAAATCAAAACTAAAGCTAAATTAAACTTAAACTAAATTTAATCTAAAAAAAATTAAACAACGAAAATTAAAACTAAACTAAGACTAAGTTAAATTTAAACTACACTCAAAAATAAAATTACAACCTAGCTAAAACTATGATACAACACAAAAATTAAATTAAAAATAAACATTAAAATCGAATCTTAAAACTATATTACAAATCTAAAAAATAAACAACAAAGATTAAAACTAAACACTATTAAAATCGAAATGACAAGCTAACGCTAACACTACAAAAGCAAATCCAACTCAAAAATAAAAAATGAAAAAATTTGAACGCAGTAAAATGAAAACGCCGGCTTTGAAAAGCCAACGCAATTTTGTGTTTTTGTTTGATGTTGCAGGTCGACGGGCGAGGAGGCACGACGGCAGCTTGATGGCGTGAGGTAGCTGAAGCAAGGTTTGATGTAGAGATATCTTGGCGGAGGTAAGGAAGTCGATGCAGGCAGTTTGACAGCAAATGAAAGAAGACGTCGGACAGGATCGATGGCAGGAAAGCGTGGGCAGATTCGGATAAGGAGAATAGATGCGTATAGCAGTGTGATGGGGATGCCGGAGGAAGGGTAGCTTAACACAAAGAAAAGGCAGGATGTGGAGGCAGTGAGGACGCGAGCACAATTGCAAAGGAGATGGCTGGGACAACAGGATAGATACCGACCACTGAGGAAAAGAACATGGCAGCAGAGGAGGCTAAGGCAGCATTGAGAGTTTGACAGTGATTTTACAGAGGCAAAATAATCTTGATAAACCCAGTACATACAAATTCCCCAGCAAACTCAGAATTTTCTTCAATTTATGCTCTCTTGAATTTAAACCATGTCCAGATTCGTCCACAGTAATAATTTGAGACCAAATCTGGCCTATGGAGGCTAGATCTGGCTCAGATCTAAAAAAAAATTCGATTTGAAACCTGAACCTGTAAGAAATCAGTTGGATCTGAAGATACACACCAAACAACAATTAAACCCTTACAATTCTAAAAGAAAATTTACAAATTTACAACTAGTTTACAGATTTAAAACCCTCATGGTCAGATTTGAAATCCATTTTAGCACAGTTTAGAAATTAAAATTTTTAAATGAGAGGCACAAGCCTTTGAAACCCTGCAAAATCACAAATATCGTAAGATAGACCTGGAATTTAACAAATAAAGAGCTTATCAGATTTATGTTTATTGAGAGTCGGTTGGTCCAACCGAAGACTTCCCTAGACGCCCAATCTTAATTTTTTTTTTCCCAGCACACTTATATCTGAATCTTAGATCGGTAGAGATTTAAGAAAACAACATGAGACCTTTGCAGAAAAATCAGAATGTTATTTTATAAACCCAGAAAACTGCACAAGATACCTGTATGCAGATTAATCCATGAAAGCCACCAACCATAAAATACAAGAAATAAAGTAGCAGAGTTTAGAGACAATTCACCACATAGATCTGAGAAGGAACATCCAGATTTGTAACCCCAAAGTCTTTATGCTTTATTCCTCAAAAGTTTACAAGAGCTTCTAAGAGCAAGTGCACGATCCTGAGATCGAATGACTTAAGAATGACAAAGACTTCTAAATTTATAGGACAAAATCTCTATCGGCTAGTTTGGATGATCCTCGTCAAAATAATCTCAACCGTCCAAAAGATTTAATTATCTTTTAATCCGGAGCGTTGAAATTAAAATTTTGGGGAAAAAACGAATTTATCATTTAATCCAATTTTAATTAACTCAAAAATATTATTTTTGAGTTAGTACCCCTTATTTGACCTTGACTTAACCAAGGCCCAAGTTCAACTTCTCCAAGTTCTCAATATTCCCTTTACAGGGCTTCGAAATCATTTTCCAGGTTCCCACAAATAATGCTAAAAGATTTAATGTCACTTAGGACCTAAATTAGTCAAATTTCGGTTTAGATTTTCAATTAATTGACCGAAAATTTAATTAATTGACTGAGAGGGGATTATAATTATTTTTCTAACCCTCTTTTACATGAGATAATACATTTACATACATGAAGGGGGAATACCCATTCGTATAGACCCTCAAATAAATACCCAGTTCTGCGACTCAAAATATGATCTAGTAGACCAAGTAGTTGAAACTACTTTTACAAGGACTCGATAGAACACTAGGACTCACTTAGTATGCTGATGATAAAATCCACCCTAGCGTTGGGGTGAGGCTGGAGGGAAAAACTCTGCCGATCACTTTCGTGAATCGGTGAGACAGAAAATCTCCTAGGATAGAGATCATCAACAACATACTAGGCTTACCTAGGTTGTTACATACATTGACGGTCTTACTTAGATCATTTACATCATTACATGCAGAAATGGGTTTACATCATTATAAAAAATGTCGACTGATGATGGAATCTGAATGGCGCGACCACGTCGAACATGACGAATCCCATTTGAAAAAATGGGGGTATACTGCTATGGGGTCGTTGATAAAGTGTGGTCAACATCTGGCTCTACTTGGGGACACGTTGCTTCATTGAAGGAATGTGAGAATCCAGAATCTGCATCCAAGCAACGCACAAGATTACATAGGTAGCGTCCATCCAAATATCATATAACATTAAGCTCATGAAAAATCGAAACTCTTCTTTTATTTATTATTCTACTTAACATGAACAGTAAATCTACTCTAACTGCAAAATGAAATGCTGAAATAACAAAGTGTAAGGTTATAGATGCAATACAGAGGATGCCCTGTGGCATCAGATGTGCTCAATATAGTGTATGCTGAGCATTTGCCTACTTTCAGGCAAGTCTGTAGGCTGCTTTTCAGATGTCCCATGTCCAATCTTGCTAATTGTAGGACTCTGTCTTATCTGATTGTCAAACTGCTCTCGACCATCAAACGAATCAAACCACTTACTTCTTTTTTGCTTCTTTCTCTTATTCTGAGTGGGTTGTGATGTCAGCAATGAGACCACTGTGGATTTCTTGTCCTCATCTTGAAGATGTTTGTACAAAATTTTGAAGAACCTGGAGCATGATCAATATTATTCTGGATATACTCTGTCAATGGTGAAACATAAGCTTGGTCTTTCGACATTCTTTGAAACCATAGTTAAATCCTTCGTATGACGAGATGGGAATGGCTTTAGCAGACAAGAAGTCTCATGATCTGTTGACAAATCTGACTTGGGTTGGAAATTCTGCATGTGTGATCTTTCCATTCTTTCCAACTTCTTTTGGACAACAGTCATTTCTTTCGCATGACTCTCTTCAATCATCAACAATCTATGTTCCATGTTTTTTATTGATTCATCATTATTTGCTTTCATGGCCATGAAGAGCTTTTGCATACAGTTCATCTCTTTCTTATGATTTTCTTCCATGATCGTCATTTCCTTAACATGTTTTTCTTCCATGGCAATTATTTCCTGTGCATGACTTGCTTCCATGGAAGTTATCTTATTTTGAAGATTGATTTGGTTAGCTTCCATGTTTTGAATCATTTGCATATGATTGGGTTGCACATCCTTAATCATCTGAGCTGGTTCCTTAACCTGACTTTCATGATCTTCTATATGCATGTGATAGTCCTTACCAACAACATTAATTTGATGGCTTGACCTTTCCATTCTACTAGCTATGATTCTTTTGACAACATGGCAAGTAACCTCTTCATGAAGATCATTACAGGCTCTACAATAAGGCAGAGCTTCATCCACAAGATTTGCAAACTCAAGCTGATTAGTCGGTCTCTGCTCATAAGATAGGCCTTTTTTCTGCAAAGCATTATTATTTCTAGGTTGGGAATTCTGCTTTTGAGCCCTTTCCATTTGAACCAACCTAGCCTGTAAGACACTTATTTCTTTAGCATGGTCAGAGATTAATTTTTCTTGATTAAGCTCCATGCTTTCAAGTTTCTTAGCATGATTAAACTCCATGCTTTCAAGCTTTTGCATTAACCTTTTCATAGGGTCATCATCATCTTTTTCAATTTCTTTTCCCTTAGAATCTGTCAAAAACCTATCAGAATATGGAGTTTTGGACATTCCAGATGCTTTCTTATCCTTTTCAATCTCCTCAGCCAAAGATTGACAAGCCTTATAATTTGCAGTTTTAGCCCACCTTAACTCATATGAAGTATCAGAATCAAAAGAATCAATGTAAAATTCAGAAGAGATCCATCAGGAGGTTTATGAGTTTGAGATATTTCTCTAAGGATACCATTAAATCTCCTGTTAAATTCTTCAGTCGTTTCATTTTATTTCTTTTTTATGGTACTGATCTCTCTTACCAAATGCCAATCTTCTCTTTTATCACCATATTTTTCCTTAAAGGCAGCTACAATGGATTCGAAAGTATCAAATGAATTATCAGGTTTTTCCGTAAACCATTCAGCAACATCTTCGCCAAAAGTAAGGACAAAGTTTTCATCTTTACATCCTAGAAATTATTTTTTGCAACTGCAATTCTATTCCACCAGTTAGTGAAAGCAAACAAATGAGATTTAACACTAACTGCATCATTTCCTTGAAAAGAAGGTAATTTATCCATTTGAGGGAGATCATGGGGATAACCCTGAATATTAACAAAATTACACGGGGTAAAAACATCCATGATATCGTTTTTAGGATTTTAGAAATAGATTTATGTTCAAGAATAGTCAAAAGGTCCTCAAGAAGCGAACTTCTTAGCAGGGACTCTTGTAAGAAATGAAAGAAATGGAGTCGCCACTTGAACATGAAACTAATTCTAAAACAGAAGAAATAATCGAGAGATAGCAAATGGATATCAAGGGGGGATTCTTGTCTGGGAGTAAAAAGATGAATAAGTGGAGTCGCCACCCAAACAAGAAGCCAACCGAAATGTCCAGATGCTAAAAATACGATGATGAAATGATTAGTGATATGACGAAAGATAAGACGATGAAAATATGAAGAGATGAAAGACGCCAAAAAATGTGATCCCTTGCGATAGGCTAATGAATGGCGAAAGAAGATTTGAAGATTATAAAATGTCGTTAAGACCAAGGACAGAAAAAACTCTATACCCGGCAACGACGCCAAAAAATGTTGTCGCACAGATTGTCCAGGCACCGCGACAATGGCTCAGATCGGGGGCTGTCACCTTTATCCCCAATCTCTCTATTTAAGCCGTCTCCTTGCAAGCTAAGGGAGGTAGACCCTATTATAAATGAGAATGACAAATCCAGGAGACACAGCTAAAACATCAAATACTTGATAGAATGAACGAGATTCCACAGATCTAAATTAGATTTCACATTTAAAACCAGTGCCTTATGGAGTCAAATAAAACCCCGTTATGCAATTATAAACAAGTAAGTGACGATTAACTGCTGCTTATTAAAACATGATTGATCATAATGATATTCAATTGAAAACACCACAACCATGAATAACTTGAACTCACAATGAGAATGCCAGATATTTAAGATCTTCTAATTAACACAGTTCGAAAATTGAAATGATCCACAGTCAAACTTTAGATAGAAAAATTTTAGCGCATTTGACTATAGAAAATTTGAAATTTTTTTATATTTTTGTATTTTCTAGATTTTTTGAGAATTTTTGGAATTTTTTTTTTTTTTTTTTTTAAATTTAAATTTTTTAATTTTTTTTAAATTTTTTAAAATGAAAATTTAAAATTTAAAATCCTAAGTCTAAAACTAAAATTTAAATCAAAACTAAAGCTAAATTAAACTTAAACTAAATTTAATCTAAAAAGAATTAAACAACGAAAATTAAAACTAAACTAAGACTAAGTTAAATTTAAACTACACTCAAAAATAAAATTACAACCTAGCTAAAACTATGATACAACACAAATTAAATTAAAACTAAACATTAAAATCGAATCTTAAAACTATATTACAAATCTAAAAAATAAACAACAAAGATTAAAACTAAACACTATTAAAATCGAAATGACAAGCTAACGCTAACACTACAAAAGCAAATCCGACTCAAAAATAAAAAATGAAAAAATTCGAACGCAGTAAAATGAAAACGTCGGCTTTGAAAAGCCAACGCAATTTTGTGTTTTTGTTTGATGTTGCAGGTCGACGGGCGAGGAGGCACGACGGCAGCTTGATGGCGTGAGGTAGCTGAAGCAAGGTTTGATGTAGAGATATCTTGGCGGAGGTAAGGAAGTCGATGCAGGCAGTTTGACAGTAAATGAAAGAAGATGTCGGACAGGATCGATGGCAGGAAAGCGTGGGCAGATTCGGATAAGTAGAATAGATGCGTATAGCAGTGTGATGGGGATGCCGGAGGAAGGGTAGCTTAACACGAAGAAAAGGCAGGATGTGGAGGCAGTGAGGACGCAAGCACAACTGCAAAGGAGATGGCTGGGATGGCAGGACAGATACCGACCACTGAGGAAAAGAACACGACAGCAGAGGAGACTAAGGCAGCATTGAGAGTTTGACAGTGATTTTACAGAGGCAAAATAATCTTGATAAACCCAGTACATACAAATTCCCCAGCAAACTCAGAATTTTCTTCAATCTATGCTCAAATTTTATGCTCTCTTGAATTTAAACCATGTCCAGATTCATCCATAGTAATAATTTGAGACCAGATCTGGCCTATGGAGGCTAGATCTGGCTCAGACCTAAAAAAATTTCGATTTGAACCCTGAACCTGTAAGAAATCAGCGGGATCTGAAGATACACACCAAACAACAATTAAACCCTTACAATTCTAAAAGAAAATTTACAAATTTACAACTAGTTTACAGATTTAAAACCCTCATGGTCAAATTTGAAATCCATTTTAGCACAGTTAAGAAATTAAAATTTTTAAATGAGAGGCACAAGCCTTTGAAACCCTGCAAAATCACAAATATCGTAAGATAGACCTGGAATTTAACAAATAAAGAGCTTATCAGATTTATGTTTATTGAGAGTCGGTTGGTCCAACCGAAGACTTCCCTAGACGCCCAATCTTAAAAAAAAATTTCCCTGCACACTTAGATCTGAATCTTAGATCGGTAGAGATTTAAGAAAATAACATGAGACCTTTGCAGAAAAATCAGAATGTTATTTTATAAACCCAGAAAATTGCACAAGATACCTGTATGCAGATTAATCCATGAAGGCCACCAACCATAAAATACAAGAAATAAAGTAGCAGAGTTTAGAGACAATTCACCACATAGATCTGAGAAGGAACATCCATATTTGTAACCCCAAAGTCTTTATGCTTTATTCCTCAAAAGTTTACAAGAGCTTCTAAGAGCAAGTGCACGATCCTGAGATCGGATGACTCAAGAATGAAAAAGACTTCTAAATTTATAGGACAAAATCTCTAACGGCGAGTTTGGATGATCCTCGTCAAAATTATCTCAACCGTCCAAAAGATTTAATTATCTTTTAATCCGGAGCGTTGAAATTAAAATTTTGGGGAAAAAACGAATTTATCATTTAATTCAATTTTAATTAACTCAAAAATATTATTTTTGAGTTAATTACCCGAAATTTTTGACCTTGACTTAACCACCAAGGCCCAAAGGTCCAAAATTTCTTAAAATTCTCAATATTCCCTTGGCCTGGGGCTTCCAAAATCATTTTCCAAGGACCCACAAATTTTTCCTTTAAAGATTTAATCCTAACTTAGGACCCTAAATTAATTAAATTTCTGGTTTAAGATTTTTCAAATTAATTGACCAGAAAATTTAATTAATTGACTAAGAAGGGATTATAATTATTTTTCCAACCCTCTTTTACATGAGATAATACATTTACATACATGAATGGGGAATACCCATTCGTATAGACCCTCAAATAAATACCCAATTCTGCGACTCAAAACATGATCTTGTAGACCAAGTAGTTGAAACTACTTTTACAAGGACTCGATAGAACACTAGGACTCACTTAGTATGCTGATGATAAAATCCACCCTAGCTTTGGGGTGAGGCTGGAGGGAAAAACTTTGCCGATCACTTTCGTGAATCGGTGAGACAAAAAACCTCCTAGGATAGAGATCATCAACAACATACTAGGCTTACCTAGGTTGTTACATACATTGACAGTCTTACTTAGATCATTTACATCATTACATGCAGAAATGGGTTTACATCATTATAAAAAACGTCAACTGATGATGGAATCTGAATGGCACGACCACGTCGAACATGACGAATCCCATTTGAAAAAATGGGGGTGTACTGCTATGGGGTCGTTGACAAAGTGTGGTCAACAGGCTGCATTTTCTTCTTCCATACTTCTGCTTTCTGTCCGCTGCTATTGTTGCAATCACGCCTCATCTCTTCTTGTTGGAGATCAACCCACATCCTCTCCCAATCTGGCAAATTCTCTCTACCCATAATGCTCTGGACGAAAATTTTCCATTCTTCTGAGACGTTGTTCAGGGCTAATCTCACCATCTTCGTAGCTTGAGGCGCTGACCCTACAGCTGCCAGCTGATCTCGAACATGTTGAAACCTCGTAAGGAAGGGATCTATGCGCTCCCCCTTTTGCATCCTCGTGGATCTCATCTTCTCTTGCAAGTACAACTTTTGCTGCTCGAAAGATCCCTGATACAACATGGCCAATGCATCCCAGATTTCTTTGGCTGTGCCTTTGCCTGCAATGTGAGATACAACATGATTTTGCACTCCGTTGAGGATCAACCTCTTGGCCTCCGCAATATCCTTCTTGTAAGATTTCAATGGATTCGGATCTGCGGGGACAACTACAACATTATTGATGAAGGCTTTAAGATCATGCTCATCTAGAAGGAAGGAGATCCTTTCCTTACAGATCACATAGTTGGAGGAACCCTCCAACCGATCTTGATCCCTCAACCCCGTTGCTACCATATCGCCAAACAAATGTCGAACTGCCTCCACTCTCCTTTGCGTAGCTGTTGATTGGCTCTACGCACTCCATGTTGGAGTAAGTAGATCTGCTCCCAGCTATAGCTTCTCTGCAGTGACAAATCAAATTCCTTGGCTCGGAATTCTCTCAGGAGGAAATTCCCTTAGTATGTGCTCTTCCTTCCTCTCCTGATGCTTTTCTGTCCCAACAACCTTCTGCAGAAAACTGCGTCCCAACTGAAGATTTTCTCTGCGCTGCTCCGTCTTCCTTTGACAAGATCTCGATTCGGAAATTTTACTCTCTGTAGACTCACTCAAAGAAGTAATTTTCCATGAAAATCAGCCTTCTCGGCTAGTGGACTGTGTAGCCCATCTGGGGTTCAATCTGTTGCTTACGCAGTCCTTCGAAATCCTCCTTTTGCTTAGCGTTGGGCTCTTTTTGCTCTGCTCTCCTGCTTCACCTGTGCTCTAATACCATGTGAAAATTCCACAATGGGAATCCCTACTACAGCAATCTGATGTTATTTGTTCTACTTGTTAATTCTGATACAAGTTATTTACAGTGTTGCACAGTAAATATCGAAATAAATACAACTGCAGTCTTGACAACTTAAAAAATACTGCGGAAACAAGAATTGAGCAAGAAAGAAATAAACGCAAACACATATACACCGTTATTTTTGGACAATGTCCCCGGAAAAACCCAATGCGGGAAAACCAGTGCAACAATTGGGGGTTTTTATTATTTTGCAGTTTTTTTTTAATACAAATCTTTGGATGCCCAACTGGCAATCTGAGACAAAGAATCAATTGGCGAAAAAGTTAGTGAGATAACCTCACACTGGTATGGGAAGATCCGGTACTAATTTGACTGGAGATGACCCCTTTGCTCTGACTTTGTGTAGCTCTACGTTACACCTATGCAGTTACTATGTCACAGTTGTTGGGATTGCATCACACCTCTTGGCTAATCTTTTGCTGGCTGGAAATTCGATCCTCTGACCTTTTGGTCTCACACCCCGGCTTCCGGTACTGGATCTCAACTACCACTCAGCAAATCTTTGGACTACCATTGAATCTCTATGCTGCCTCTACGTGGCTCTACGCTGCCCAACGTGGCTTTGCGCTGCCTCTACGTGGCTCTATGCTGCCCAGCGTGGCTCTACGCTGCCCAACGTGGCTTTGTGTTGCCTCTACGTGGCTCTATGCTGCCCAACGTGGCTCTATGCTGCCCAGAGTGGCTCTACGCTACCTCTTCTAAACCTCTCTTTGCCTCCTTTGCGATCTATTCCCTGGATCAGGAAAAACTTCCTCCGACAAACTACCCCTTCTCCTCAGTGCAAGAAATCACTTTGATCTTCCTCCAGCAACTGTTGCTTTGCTCTCTTGAGAAATTGATCTCTTGATCTCTTATTCGATGTGTTCTCTAAGTGCCCATCGAGCTTCTTCTCATAATCTTCTTGTTGAACATTCAACAACCCAAATTAAATCCTAATCAATGTCTCAGATCATCTTGACTCAATCTCCGTCTTTTTCTAGAAGATTCACACCTAGTTTAATTAATACCCTTTAATTATTTTAATTTCCTAAGTTTAGAATTAGGCATCCATTAAAAATAATTAATTATTTTAATCAGGGTTGCGGGGGAGCGCCCCCCCCCCCTCTCGAACTCGCTCCCAATTCGTGCTCCGAGCGGGAGCGTTTTGGGAGCGCTTGGAAGTGTGCTCCCGAAAACGCTCCCCGAGGAGAACGTTTTTGGGAGTTTGCTCCCTAAACAGGAAAAACACTCCCTGTTTTCAAGGAGCGTTTTAGGGAGCGTTTAGGGAGCGTTTTTTTCTAGGGATGGAGCATTTTTTTAGAAAGGGAGCGTTTTCGAGAGTGTTTTTTTTAGGGAGGGAGCATTTTCGGGAGCGTTGTTTTTGCTTAAAGACTTGGTCCTAAATGAAATTACTTGCTCTCCATTTACTTAAATCGTCCATTTGCCAACCTAACTATACTATCAATATAATTTGTGTATCAACTATTTTTTAATATATTATGATACAATTCCATTTGGTAATGGCCATTATTTTATTGTAAACCCAGGAAAGATACATCCTTTAACAATCTTGAGACAAAATTTCCTGCCATAAAGTGCAATGGATTTTGTTCAAACTAGTTGAAAAGCATACATCATATTCCTTTTATGCAAGGATCAACTTCCAAGATATGAGTAAAGTCTAATTTTCATTAAGGAATAAAAACAAAAGCTTATCTTTAAGACTCTTTGTGTTGTAGTTATTATAAGCATAATATATGACCTTTTGAAACTCAGTATTTAATTCAACAACAATTTCTCTCCACTGTAAAAAGGGCCTAAATATTATGAAATCATTCTTTGTACTATTGTTAATGCCTTACACCTACTCCTCTCTTACATTGAAACCAAGTTGACAGTCCTTTGCAATCAAGATATGCCATCTTATTGGAGACAATGATGGATGAACGAAATATTTGTTGATGTTTCATGAATGCCTCTACCCTTTTAGGTCATGGCCATATTGCTTGTAGGAGATGGGGGCTTGTTTATTTTCCCATCTACTGTTTCTTAGAGATTTTTCGACCTTAATGGCAAAGTGGGTAACAAGTTGATGAAAATGCAATTGTTTAAACTTTGGATAATTAATGATATGCCTTCTTGGTTGAATTTCCCATTTCCTTAAAAGAAATTAATTTATTCCTTAGCAACACATTCTACGTGTTCTCCACCTGTTGGACATGACGAATACCTAAGCATTCAGCTAAAGTGCAGATCCCATTCTCCCCATGGGGACTCACTTACGGCTCTAAGATTTTAACTCTATTATATTTTATTAGTCAAGATCCCATTTTTTTTTCTTAAGCGGCCATCACATAAAAAATCATGTGGCTTCTTGCACAATGATATCAAAATCAAAGCCCCAGTTTAAGCTGCCTAATGTGACCCCAACATTACAATATCTTACCGCATCTTTTAAGATGATACTCTGTTAGATGTGTTCCAAAAACTAGATGTATCATGTGATTTTCTCAATATGTGTTTAGTGTTTATTAATACGCCATCGTTTTTAAGATTTTTAAATCTTTACAACCATCTAGATTTCTATGGTTGGCAATTTTCACATTATTTCATCCAAGACACCACAAGTTAGGGCTTTTTCATTTTCTTCTAGGTTACATCTTGGGAATTTTTGTAAATATTTTATTGGATCATTATCTTTAAGTGGCTGTCTAACATAAAGTATCTTCTCTTCATTCTTACATCTTTAGAAATACCCTTTAACGTTTCTAGAAAAATTATTCTTCATTCTTACATCTTTACAAATACCCTTTAACATTTATAGAGAAATTATTCACATTTTTTAATTATATTTCTGAGGGAAGACAATGTCAACAAGCATTAAGGCCAAGCCTTAGAAGACTACCATTACCACGATGTGGGACTATAGAGGGCATAATCATCAATGACTTTTCCTTTTGGCCTGTTGTTGCCACACCCTTGCAAAGGGGACTTGTTTGAATATAGCTTATTGCGAAGGACCCGAGTACTTTCCCTTTGAGACCTTTTTTTCCTTATCTGCTCCCATTTTAGACAGGCTAGTCTTTGTTTTAAAATGCCTCGATACTGTTTGGAATATACCCAAACCCACTTCCCAGCTTTGGCTGATGAGCCAATTTTCACTTATCCTAGATCATTTGTTTCGATAGGTTCTGAAATTTCTTGTCCCGTTGTCATGTTTGAATGCATTTCTGATGCACTGTCCTTTCGATCAAATGTCTCTGAAAATGTCTAGTTTTAGTCACTCCCAATGGTTCCTCTGAGTTTGCCTTCCACTGCCCTTTTCGATCACGGTTGTCTGTTGTCTATTCAGAAAATCCAACTGCTACTGCCCAACTGAATAAAAACTACACTTCCTCTTTGTTGTTCGATGCAACTAGTTCGTCTAATTGAAGTGAAAATTGAAGTCTAAATTCTGTGTATTCAAGCCCACTAAACGACGAGTGATGCGCTCCACAGAGCAGTCCCTGCCCAAAAAATCCTCGACACAACTTCGAGTCGAACTCATTCTACTCATCTAAACCCCAGGAAGCTTCCACCCGACAGCTTTGTCTAAACCCCAGCCAACTTCCAAGATGGAGATTTCGAATCTTCGTACAACGCTTCTCGTCTCTTATCTACACAGAGAAAAACTCTGGATCAAATAACCAACTTTAAGTGTTCCAATTTCGAATCCCTTCCTAGCCTTTTAGAAAGTGAAAAATCTATGTATTCATAAAGTCCTCTCTATTGCTCGATGCAACCAGTTCATCTAGTTGAAGTGCAAATTGAAGTCGATGAAGCTCTGAACCTCTGCTGCAGTGCTCCTGCTGCTCCTGCTAATGAAGTTGTTATCACGAAACTGAGGCTAATTGGGCTGCTCAATAGTCAATTCAGTGTAACTGTTTTAAACCACTTAGGGTTGGAAGTTAGCCCTTCCAACTAGAGAGGGCTCTCTCAAGAAAATGTATGATATTCAATAATGAAGCTTAAAAAATAAGATGGCTAACTCTCATATGTTCTTTGGATGGTTTTTTTGCAGGTGAAGGATGTGTGATGGCTACCATTGGGCATGGCATCAGTATGAAACTCAATTACATAAAAACATCATTCATGGAAGTTGAGGCATGTGAACTGTTACGAAAAATAACTTTGACAGCAAACAAGATGCATAAAGAAAGTTGGAGCATAATTATCTATGAATTCCAAGTGATTATGCTTGAAGTAAGTTGAATTGACATTGAAAAGGTAAATGAGACAAACACATAAGAGTCCATAAAGAATCTCAGGTTTGAAAAAATTTTCTACAACTGTGTATTAACTGAATAGAGAAAATATTACAATAGTAGCATAAGTCATAACATCGATCAACCCTCTCTAACTCCAAAATCTCCCTATTTATAGAGTGAACTCCTTTTACATGAAGTTTGCCACCTGGGCTAGACCCTCGAAACTGCTGAAGAAATCTAATCCAAAAAGGAATTGATTACATAGAGAGAAAAAATAGATAATTCTGTTTAGAAGGAGTTTGAAACCCAAAAGTACTCTAACACCTTTAACTTCATTAATAACTTTTAAATAACCCATACATAATGATGCTTATCGAGTCAAACAACTTTGCCTAAGGTCGCAATGACCATGACCAAGTGATGAACTGCCATACTAGAATCTAGGTTTTGATGCTCGGAATTTTAGGATGTGCTATTGTGTTTGATGATGTGGCAAAAATGGTAAGCTAACAGATGTTAGCATTGTATTTGCATCCCACCCATCCCGCCTTATTTTACTCTACTTTCACCTCATCTCCGTCATTATCATTGACCTCGCTTCGTTTTTTAACCATTTTTCCCAAGGGTGCCCAAGTCATCATTTTTAACAAGCACTAAACCCTAGTTTCCTCTCCCACTGAGCTAAGGTTTTCTATGGAAACAGAGACATCTGAGCAGAGGAGGCATAAGGTAGGCCATATCAGTAAGTGTGAGGTCATTTCAGCTCATAAAACATCATGTCTCCATCATTTTTTAAGAAGTCATTCGCCACACATAGGGTCAGGTTTTTTTTAAACTATGTTTCTGACCAAACAAAGATGAATTTGACAAAAGTGAGAGAGGTTTTTGTCCATCATAGGCCAAGGAAGAAAAACCTCCTTCAATTTTTACACAGGTGTCATGGTTTTAGAGAAATTTCAAAAATACAAGTGCCACAGGAGAGTTGCTGCACTTCTAGAGTGATCTTGGGAAAATCAAGTTTTCTCGTAGCTAAAGTGTCCAAATAACTTGCTTGATAAGTCAAATGACAACTAGACTGGAAGAGCTTTCGAATGAGCTATCATGAGCTCAATTTGGAGTTGAGGAAGACCTCCAAAAGTTGCCTACAACAACACTCTGCATTTCTGCACCCTCATTCAACAGTTTTTGACTAGTCTTGGGAGAATCAGTTTTTGACAAGGCAAATCAACTCCAATCAGAAAACCAAAGGTAAATTTGGAAATTAGACAGGATAATTTTTCCAACGAGCTATCCTGGGTCCAATTTGGACATCGGGAAGGCCTCCAAATGTGGTTTGAAAAAAGGTGCTGCAGGAACGCTGCGTGTTTGCCCAGTTGCTTCAAAAATTCTATGCCAGACCTCAAAATCTCACAAATTCACTTCCAAACCTTCAAACAACAATTCTTCATGCCTCCAACAAGCTAGTAAGTAACACATTTGATTCACTCCATTTTATCAAATGTCATTTTGATGTGTGAAATTTGCCTATAAGGGAAATTGGTGTCTCCTATTTTAAAACCCTAGTTTTTATTAAACCTAATGTGCACTTTGATCTCAGTCCCTAGCCTTCATATACCTTTCCTCATATCCTAAAACATTTTCTCAAATCGTTACATTGACATCCCATTTCCCTAAAACTATCATATCCTTCAAAACCCTAAGTCCTAGGTTTTCATTTGCCTTGGCTCCCTACACCATACCTACAATTAAATCCCCTATCCCAAAACCCTATATATCCCTATTCCCTGTCACATTCCCTAATTCATTAATCCCTACCCTCATCTCCCTTAAATTACCCTATCCCATTCCCTAGCCCTAAAAAATCAAATTCCACCTCATCACACCTCCCTAGGGTTTTGACACTAAGGCAGCTATGGAAGAAGAAAGAAAGGAGAGGAAGCCAAACAGAGGAGGAAGATAAATTGTAGGAGGAAGATAGACAACAAAGAATGACATACAAAGGAGGATGGAAAACACTACTGCAAGAGACAAAATTGCAAGGGCCAAGCTCAAACAAGCCCATGCAAAAATTGAAGCCTTGACCAAGCAAGAGGAGAAAAGGAGGCTAAACATACTTGCTGAGGTAACACTCCATGCCTCAAACACATGATCAACCATCTTTCCACCAATTTTGACAAGTTTTGGACAAATTTTGCAAATTTGTGAAATTATGTGTTTTTGAGGATATTTTTAGCACAGTCAAAGTATCAAATGCGTATCACCTAGGACGCTGCGCTCTTTTTGGGGGCATCTAATGAACAAATGGCCACCACCAGTAGATTCAGAATGATGAGGACATTAACCCTGTGCATTTGCTAAGCATTTGGAGGAAAACTGGTCCGTGAAAAAGGGAAAAAACCATCAAAAAACCATGTTTCTGCCTCATTTTTGGCCTGGTCGCTGCACGTTTACCAGTCTTGGGAGAAGTGATTTTTGACAAGGCAAATGGGCTTCATTTTGCAAATTGAAGGTAGTTCTGGAAAGTAGACTTGAAAGGCTTTCCAACAAGCCATCTTGGAGCGAAATTGGACACCAAGAAGGCACCCAAATTCAACCTTGAACAAAGAGGGCGTGTTTGACCAGAAAAGGGCGCGTTTTGCAGTCTTCTAAATTTTTCTGAGTTTCACTCCAGTTTTGATTTTTATCTTGGGTAATGTTGATTTTACCTATGTAAATGATGAAACTAAATGTAATTATCATGTTTTTACTATTTAATAGGGTAAATACATTAGGTAAATCAAGCAAATGAAGTGTAATGAATCAATTCACTTGAGATAGGAATGAGTCACTTGGATCATCCTATACTCTAGACATCAGTTCAGATTTTTGTGTAATATCTTCCTCACCTCATGGATTCGACCCTCGAGGATGAGTGAAGGTGGTTTTCATGTCTATTTAGCTCATTTCTTCACACAAGTAAAGGGTTGGAATCAATTTGACTTTTGCTAGTTGATCAAGGAAGCTTTGTATTCAGTTTTGGCCAAGCTAATAAAGAGGAGTTGCAGCTACATTTATGGGATACCTGTAGTATTGAATGTCTTTCATTGTTTCTTCTTAAGTATCATATGTTTGAAAGTATTGTGTTCATGTTCACTTTCATTTCTATATTATGATCTTTTACAAGTTAGAAATTTAGAATACATGTCTGCCATGCTGTGTTTTGGGTAACTGATCATATTTTGTTCATTATCTTCTATCTGAGAAAAATACATCTCTTATGCTTTTCTTAGCCTTCTTACAGTTTCAAAACCATTCCATAACCATTCTCTTCAAGTGATTTTCATTGTACTTGCCTTGCCCCATTGATCCCTGCAACCCTAACTCATTTGCCTTGACCTAGTTTTCCTTGAACTAATTCCTTCAGCATGTGATTTCCTCAACAAAATCAATTCAAAACAACCCCCTGCACTCTATACCTAGCCTAAAAACCCTAATTTCTCCAGCCCTCCTGGTTGTGACACTTCTGGAGAGAGCCCTCTCCAGCTTGATAGGGCTATCTATGAAGTCAAAAGCTTGGTTTGTGGTTACCTCTGTTGGGATTCCTTCCTCAGCCTTGGGAATGTGGTGGAGTGATAACAACAACCATGTCACCTTCTTGCTGAGTGGCCTTACTAACAGGTGTCTTCATTGATACACTTCAACATCTTTTGATGACTCATTTGCTCCCAAGAAATATTAAATGCTACAAAAATATCAAAATTTGACCTCGCTGTAAAAACAGAGCATTTTAAGGCAAGTTCGTAGCATAGTGTTTGTAACGTTTTTCATTAGCACTTTCTTCACCCTTTCTGACTTTGTTGCTTATTGGTGGGTCTTCATTAGGCAAAATGAGGTAAATATATGCAGTTTCCCGCTTCTGTCATGTTATATTTTGGAAATTATACCTCAAAATATTCTTCATTGGGTTCGTAGTGAAAAATCAGCTTTAAGCGTGGAGTACGCTACGACCTTGCCTGACTTCTCTAGAATTTGACATTTTCACTCTTTACCTCCAAAAACCTATCTAGAGCTATGTTAATTGATTAGATGGAGCATCCTAATACAAAATTGGCCCAAAAAATGTCTTACCCTCTTTCAAGGAGCAACAGGGTCATCTATAGCTATCATTTTCAAACCCTTTTTCTCCAAGTCTGTTTGTACCATCTCCATTTGAATTTCTAACCTATGACTTGGTTTTGTAGCTTTCTCCTCTTTGCTTACAACCACCTGTTTCTCCTCATGGTATGCTTCATCATCCTATGCAGTGGTAGTGTTCTTCTCAACATCTTCCTTGACCTTTCTGCCACTTCATCATGAAAATCAATTTGTTTGTTGACTTCCTTCTTGAAATCTCTGAGCTCCTTCCTTTCTTGTTTAAAATCCTCCAACTCCAGTTTGGCTTCTATAACTTCGTCTCTGGCTTCCTTAAGTTGTTCTTTTAGAAGCTCCACTTTAGACTTTTCTTGGACCTTTTCTTTTCCTTTCTTTGTCTTGATGATTTCTGCTTCAGCCAGGGATAGCTCTATAGTTTCTTCCCTTATGGGTTGCTTCTTCTTTTCTGTCTCTTTATGCAACTGATCAGACTTGCCTCCCTTTGAGAGCTGTGACCTAGTGAATGGTTTCCTAGGGTTAAAAACAAAACCTGAATCCTCACTAGAAAAATCAAGTTTCTTCGTCGTAAGATCCTTCTTCTTCATTTTTGTTCCTTTAACCTCTACAGGCTTTACAACAGGGGTTTCTTCAATACCAATTGCTTGCAGTATGTCTTCAAGTTTGCCTTTTCCTTCTGTTTGACTCCTGGTGATTCTTCTAAGAGCCCTTGTATGAATCTTGATTTTGCTGTTGGTAGGTGTTTGTTGAGGTGCCACTGTCTCTTGCAACTGTTCAATCTCCACCTCCATGGGCTCTACTATAGGCTGCAACTCTACCTCAAGTTCAACCTCTGTTTCAACTATTTGTTCTTTGTTCTTCTTGGGAGTATTTGTCTTCGACTTGGGTGTCTTTCTTGGAGTAAGAACATCTACATCATAGCCATTCAAAAACAGAAAAGTAGCCCAATCCCTATTCAATTTTTTCAATTCTTCCATAACTAACAATTTGATTAAGCCATGATGAAATATGGATGTATCACTGCTCTCAGGTTTGGCTTGTACCTTGTTAACCATCTTGCCTAAACTTCTGAACAGAAAGAATGGAAGATCAAGACGTTGTTTACCTGTGAAATGGAGTAAGAGTCTAAAATGATATTGGTAGATCATGTGAAATCTACCTTCAAAGGTAAAATATTTTTGCATCACCATAAGCAGCTTTGAGTAGTTATCCTTGAGGCAACTCCTGGGTATGCCTGAGGTCATGTCAACTCCTATATGCTCTTGCTTTAGAAATTCATCACAGTTTTGAAGTTTGAATTTTGTTGCCCTGAACCATTCTTCTCCAGACCTCGGAATTTCAGTTTCCTGTGCAATGGTCTCAGGAGAAACAATGAAACTTAAGATGCTTGTTGAGATTTTGGGGTGTTGGGGTAGCATCGGATGTGCTCTAGCTCCCAAACTTTGTGGAGGGACTAGAGTACATAAGATCTCCAAGGCCCAGAAAGCGTTTTAAGAAATTCCATCAGGTTTAAGAGATATTTAATTAATTAATCTTTTTAATTAAGGGCCCTAAGTCTAACTTAGAAAAATTAAAAGATTAAAGGTAATTAAATTATACATGTGATGAGAATGACTTAAGTGACGTAGGTCAAGCATCTTCTAATCTTAGCCATCAATTCAAGGTTAGATCACGATCATTGATGTTTCAACGAGAAAAGTATAAGAAGAGTGCTTGGGGTCAGTTGGAGAACACACACACACTGACAGAGCATTGACGCTAAGATGGAATTCTAGGGCGTGGTTTGCTAAGAATTTTAGAAGTGTTTCAGCTAAAGTGAGGGGCAGTATTGGTGAGGGGGATGATCTAGTCCTAGGCCAAGAGTACAACAAGGGCAGAGAAGCAGCAGACCAAGGCAGCGCAGAGGCAACATCTCTGCAGTCTAGCCAAGAGCCTAGTAGGGGCACCGCAGAGGCAATAGGAGCAACGAAAGGGTGACGCGGGTCTCGAAAGGGCAGTGCAGGGGCAACATAACCCCAGCTAGGGTGATGCAGACCCTTCCTGAGCAGCCCAGAGGCTGACACAGGCTAGGAGGGTTGTCGCAGAGGGCTTCAAAGCAGCACTGGGGTTTCTAGAGGCCGGAAAATGCTGAGTTTTGTAAATCTCGTTTGAGGGTGTGAATCAATCAGTTTTTCTGTCTCTGGAATAAAGGTATTGCTGGAAATTTATTTCTTTGTCGGGTTAACCACTTTTGGGTACCCAGGATTGTTGTACTTAGAATTTTCTTAATAATAAAACCCTCCAGAAGCTAGAAGCACCGATTTTCAAACATTGGGTTTTTCTGGGGACATTTTCCCAGAAAATCCTTGTGTGTCACTTTGTCTTTGAGCATGTTATTCGGAATTTGTTCTGCATGTGTAGGCTGTTAATGTATTTACTTCGATGTTAATGCTGAATATTTTAGATTAATAACTTATGTAAGTAGGAGAAGTAAATCAAGATTTAACAGTAGGGTTCCTGTAAGTTAGATTCAAAAATTTTCACATGGTATCAGAGCGATTGCAGATCAAGCTGGATCTCCAGCAAGACGGCTGAAGAAATCTATGTTGCAGAAAGCAGCAGAGAAACCAGATAGGGAAACACAACACCAGAAGGATGCAGAGGCAGCAAGAGCCACGCAGAGGGCAACGCAGTCCCAATTGGGTGACGCAGATACATCGCAATATCTTCCAAAGGGATGCAGGAGCAGCTTGCGATGCACAAAGGCTGCGCTGAGCCATTCTGCTCACGCAGAGACCAGCGAGGGTCACACAATCCAAAATTTGATTGCTGTGCAGAGTGCCGTGATCCAGAAGTTGAGTTGCAGACCTTCAGCAGTTGTTGGTGGGGTGAAGATTCTGTTAGTGCAGAGTTAAGCCTAAGCTAAGTAGACGAAGAGCGGGAGGAGAACAACTACTCAAAAGATTTCATTGTCAAAGAAATCTGAAGATCGATCAGAGGGTGATCGAAGAGAGCTGATTCGTTGTGTTTGGCAGACTTCCAAGGGAGGAATTTAGTTGTCAGAGGGAGCAGAGGGTGCCTTTCTTGCCAAGGACCTTAGACCTGAGTCTCTAGCATAGAGAGAAGGATCCTTTTCGACAAATTTCTGAGCAGATGACACCACACGGATTGCGTGATCAGGATAGGTTGGACGACCTGTCCAACTTTGCTATTTGGAAGGTCAGAATCCTAGTAGTCTTGGAGGCCTATGGTATACGGGAGCATGCAGAGAAAGTCTTGGCTACACCAACCGATGCGAAACTCCTGGAGAAGCACAATGAAGCAGTGGCACATGCTAAGCACTTCATTATGGATGGGGTCAAAGATCATGTGGTACCACACATAGTCGAGAAGACAACAACTCATGAGATGTGGGAAGCTTTAACCACATTGTATCAAGGGAGGTCTGTGCAGAGAAAGATGCTCCTAGAGAACCAGCTGAGGTTATTCATGATGTCCAAGGAAGAGGAAATCGCTCATTTCCTATCTAGAATGCAGTCGATCCGAGATCAGTTGACTGGCATGGGGGTGAAGGTGGCTGATAATGTCATGGTGAGGACTGCTCTAAATGCTGTCACAGAGGACTGGGAAACATTTGTCCAAAGTCTTTTGGGCAGAGTGGATCTTCCTAACTGGGACATGATGTGGGCTATCCTTCGACAAGAGGAAATCCGCCGAATGACCAAGTGGCAGTACAACACTGGTTCGAGCAGGGTGAAGAAAGAGGAAGAGGAAGATGTAACCCTGGAATCAAAGATGAAATAAGGGAAAAAGAAGCGTGATCTGTCAAAAGATCAAATGTTTCCAGTGCGACGAACTTGGACATTTCGCCAGTGGTTGTCCTTAGAAGAAGAAGGACAAGGAAGCTTCTAGTTCCATGGTTGCTGTAGCAGACGATGGCTCTGATGATGACGTAGCCATGAGCGCTCATGAACCACAGAAGTGGGGTGATCTTGATCTGTAGAGCAGCTACAGAGTGGTGGCGGGATCCTTGAGGTGCCCAAACTCTTGGATCACATACGAGCTACCGAAGCCTTAGGATGATAGTGAGACAAGTGGAGTAGTGGGTGCAGAAGATCATGGATGAAGCAGAGGCAGAAGCAGACATGCTGAAGAGGGAGCAACGTAGTGCACATGCAGAAAGAACGTAGATGCAACGCAGAGAAGGCTTGCTTATGCAGTGCAGTGTTGTAGCAGCGTAGAGGCTTTAGGAGGACAACACAGTGCTGATGCAGTAGTAGTGTAGAGGGCAACAATGCGGAGGCAGCGCAGAGGAGGTTTGCTTACACAGTGCAGATCTGCAACAGCGCAGTAGCCTCCGGAGGACAACGCAGAGCAACAACAAATGGAGCTTCAGTGATTAGATGTAGCCCAACTGACTTGTCTATCAAATATTGGGTGATGGTTCTTCAGTTGCTTACTCTCAACAACTGAGTTGCAGTGCAACAGTTAGTATTGCAGTGCTATGGGCAGCACGATGCAACAATTTGAGAGGGAGGTGGAGTACGGATGTAGCAGTGATGGTGGCAGAGTCATGGGCAACAGTATAAAAAGCAGTAGCAGCGTAGTGATGAAGGGCAGTAGGCCAAGCATCAACGCAGAGACTGACACCAAAGATCAGAGTAGAACCTCAGGGTGAAGTGTTTTGCTAGAGCACATTCCTTGCTAAGAGGGAGTGTTGAGATTTTTGGGTGTTGGGGTAGCATCGGATGTGCTCTAGCTCCCAAACTTTGTGGAGGAACTAGAGTACACAAGATCTCCAAGACCCCGAAAGTGTTTTAAGAAATTCCATCAGGTTTAAGAGATGTTTAATTAATTAATTAATCTTTTTAACTAAGGACCCTAAGTCTAACTTAGGAAAATTAAAAGATTAAAGGTAATTAAATTAAACATGTGATGAGAATGACTTAAGTGACGTGGATCAAGCATCTTCTAATCTTAGCCGTCGATTCAAGATTAGATCTCGGTTGTTGATGTTTCAACGAGAAAAGTATAAGAAGAGTGTTTGGGGTCAGTTGGAGAACACACACACACTGGCAGAGCATTAAAGCTAAACTGGAATTCTACGATGCAGTTTGCTAAGAATTTCACAAGTGTTTCAGTTGCAATGAGGGGCAGTATTTGCGAGGGGGATGGTCTAGTCTTAGGCCAAGAGTACAACGAGGGCAGAGAAGCAGCAGACCAAGGCAGCACAAAGGCAGTAGCTACGTAGTCCAGCCGAGAGCCCAGTAGGGGCAGCATAGAGGCAGCAGGAGCCACGAAAGGCTAACGTTGGCCCAGAAAGGGTAGCGCAGGGGCAACATAACCCTAGCTATGGTGACGTAGGCCCTTCCTGAGGAGCACAGAGGCTGACATAGGCCACGAGGGTTGACGCAGAGGGCTTCAGAACAACGTTGGATTTTCTAGAGGCTAGAAAAGGTTGAGTTTTGTAAATCCTGTTTAAGGGTGTGAGTCAGTCAGTTTTTCTGTCTCTAGAATAAAGGTATTGCTGCAAATTTATTTCTTGGTCAGGTTAACCAGTTTTGGGTGCCCAGGATTGTTGTACTTAGAATCTGCTTAATAATAAAACCTTCAGAAGCTAGCTGCACCAGTTTTTCCTCATTGGTTTTTTCCGGGGACATTCGTCCAGAAAATCCTTGTGTGTCACTTTGTCTTTGAGCATGTTATTTAGAATTTGATCTGCATGTGTAGGCTGTTAATGTATTTAGTTCAATGTTAATGCTGAAGATTTCCGATTAATAACTTATGTATGTAGGGGAAGTAAATCAAGATTTAACAGTAGGGTTTCTGTAAGTTAGATTTAGAAATTTTCACAATGTCCACCTTTGAAGCTGTGCTAATGAAGTTGGCAGCAAAATCCTTGGACACTTGTGCATGGTATCCCTATAGTTTTTGGCAAAATCTCATACAGCCAGCATTTGTGAAAGCCTGTGCAAAGCTTGGGTCTTCCACAACCAACTTCATGTCCATGGGCTCGTATGTAACTACAAAGCCTCCTTTGTTGGTATATTTATGTGAATCTATGCCCTCAAATACAGTGCTGACTAGCTTCAAGCTTTTGACACCTGCAAAAAATATCTAAGACAACAAGCAACTTGTTTGACAGAGGTAAGGGCTAACCTAAGACAACAACTAAACAAGAAATAAAAGTGAAGACTGCTGACACAAGGTCAAGCAACTTACAAGGATGAAAGGTAAGTGTTGTTGTTCAAATGATGAAAGGTTGAATTAGGAAAGAAAGATGGGAGGGAAAACAGAGTGATGGAGGTGTGATGATTACAAAGCATGCAATATGACAAATGATGACTCATAACAATGATGTACCTTGATGACAAACTGAGCTCTCACCACTGAAATGATGACAACATATCGATCACCTCACCGTTAGAAGAAAAACTCAAGTTCGTAGCGATTTCAATTAGTGGGATGATCGATTCACTACGGAACTGCTAGGTGAGTTTGTAGCGAAAACAAGTTGTTTTACACAGAAACTGCTGCAGACCTAGGAAAAAGGTGCCAAGTGTGAAAAAGTGACTCTATTAACTCATGCATTCAGATTTTTGAATTTTACTTTGACAAGTCCTTAATCATATGACCAATGACCATTTAGACCTTTTAAAATTATATACAAAACATGAAATTTTATCAATTGCCTGACTTTATTTGACCTTGACAACCTAACCTAACTCAAAATGACACACCTAGACCAACATATATGTTATTAAGGATAACAGTGGCTCCACTGGAGATGCTGTGCCCCTGTGGTGCAGCAAAGAACTAGCAGCTCCAGTGCCTTATTTGAAAAAAAACTGAAAATTCTGAATTTGATGAAATCTTCTTCAAGCTCTTATGGCCTTCTCCTCGGGCTCAAACTGGACGATAATATCGCCCTTATTTGCAAAATAAAATAACAGAGATTCGAATATAGACAGTGAGGTGTATTTCGGCAAAATGAATTAAGAAGAGTAGCGCTTTAGAAACCTGCCATTGGTAGGTCCTCCTTCACACAACTGCCCATTCATTTCTTGGAGTAAGAATATGTTGTTCCCATGATATACTGCTATCATAAAAGGTCCTTTCCAAATATTTTGAAATTTTCCGTGTTTTTTCTTTATCCTCAATCTTGGCTTCCCATTTCAAAACCACATCTTGAACTTTGAAGTTTTCCTCTTTTGTCTTCCTGTCAAAAGTCTTTTTGACTTTATTTTGTGACTGCTGATGATTAGTGTACACTTCCTCTCTTTTTTCCTGCAGAGAAATGAGCTGATTTATCCTTCTTTGGATGGCATTTGGTTTTTCTTCCAACCCCTGCAACAACTTCATTACTGGAACTCCAACGGAAGTTGGGAAATTTGCTGCGGTTGCATATACCAGCTCATAAGGAGATGTACCTATAGACCTCTTAGTGCAAATTCTGTCAGCCCACAAAGAAAATTTTAACTTCAAATGCCATAACTTTTTGTTTTCTTGCAAAACCTTCTTAATGATCCCGACTATGCTTTTATTTGATGATTCAGCTAAGCCATTACCTTGAGGATAATATGTTGTGGAATGACCAAGAGTGATATGATATTGATGACAAAAACTAATCATTTTTTTAGACTTGAAAGCTTGAGCATTGTCAGTAATAATTTTCATGGGACAGCCAAACCTTGACAGAATATTGTTTTCCAAAAAATGGATGATGACCGAGTCTATAGCTTGCCTTGTAAGGATAACTTCAATCCACTTGGTGAAGCAATCAGTGGCTGTCAAAATCCTGCGATGTTGGCCTGAGGATACAGGGTGTATCTCACTAATGAAATATAATCCCCAATGCTGGAAAGGAGCTTTAACATATATGGGTTTCAGAGGTAAAGGCACTAGCTTCTTTCTCCCATCAAAAATTTGGCATTCATGATAGGCAGCAATCTCTTTGTAGATGTCTTTGAACATAGAAGGCAATAGTATCCTGCTCTGAGTATCTTATTTGCTGTAGCCTTCCAATAATGGTGTCCTCCACAATCTCCCTTATGAAATTCATCAATGACCTTCCCAGCCTCTTCTTCTAACAATCAGTTTAAGAGAATCCCACCAGTATCCCTCCAATATAAATTTTTGTTTAGAATACAATACCTTAGAGACTTCAGCTTTACAAATCTGGATTTCGACTTGGTTAATTGAGGAGGAGCTTTGTGATGCTGCAAAACAAAAATTACATCCCTATAACACTCAGACATAGTGAATTTTTCCTCTATAGGGATCAATTCCTCTTCTTCAACCACTTCTGAAAATTCTGCAATGAAATTCATATCTAGGCAATCAAAATTTGATTGTGCCATCAATTTTTCCAGCCCTTGACCTTTTACCAACTTGGTAGGCTTAATCTCCATATCATATTCCAACAAAGTGACAATCCACTTACCTCTTTTGCCATCAGGATCAACTTGAGTCAGTATGTTATGTCTTTCACCACAGAATTAGGAACAAAAGCCACAATGTGAGAATGAAGGATATAAATTCTGAAATCTTTAAGCACCTTCACTAAAGAATATGCATGTTTCTCCATAATATTGTATTTTAGTTCGGAGTTTGTAAGTGTTCTACTGAAGAAAGAAATAGGTTGTTCATTACCTTGCTGCCTCTTCTGCAATAATACTTCAACAATTGTATGTTCAGAAGCGATTGTAAAAGCTAGAAAATCCTTAGAAAAGTCAGGACTTATGAGCACCAGAGCTTGGATAAGGGCCTTCTTAATCTCTTCAAAAGATTGTTTTGCGTCTGTTGTCCATTTAATATCATAATCCTTTCTAAGCATCTTAGTAATATGCTTGACAATTTTTGCAAAATTAGGAATGAATCTCCTAACAAAATTGACCTTACCTAGAAAGGATTGAATCTCATTCCTATTTCTTGGCAAATCTATCTTTTGTATGGCAGCGACCCTACTTGGATCAATCCTTATTCCTTTCTTTGATATAATGTGTCCCAATAACTTTCCAGTAGTCAAAGAAAAAGTACTTTTATTAGGATTAAGAAAAATACCAAATTTTCTGCACTTTTGCAGAATTTTCTCCAAGTTCTTGAGATGCTCTTCCTCTCTCTTTTAAAACACAGTGATATCGTCCAAGTAAACCACCATTGTCCTATCCTTTTCTTCAGCGAATGCAATGTCCATCGCCCTTTGGAAAGTTGCGCCTGCATTCATGAGACCAAAAGGCATTTTGGCATACATAAATGTCCCCCATGGCGTAGTGAAGGTAGTTTTCTCTTGGTCATCCGGATGCACTAATATTTGATTATAACTTGAAAAACCATCAAGCATGGACATCCTTTGGTTTCCAACAATGTTTTGCAAAATTTGATCCAACTTTGGAAGAGGATAATTGTCTTTAAGAGATGCCTTATTCAAATTTCTGAAATCAATGCATATCCTAATCTCGCCATTCTTTTTCGTCATAGGTACCAAATTAGCAAGCCACTTAGAAAATCTCAATGGAACAATGATTTTTGCATCAAACGACTACTTGGTTTCTTTTTCAATCAGTGGCATGAGCAAAGGATTGATTCTCCTCAATTTCTGTTTAAAAAGCTTTTCATTTTCTTTGATTGGTATGGTGTGTTGAATAATGTTGGGATCATACCTCTTTAAGTTTGCATAACTCCATGCAAAAACATCAATGTACCTTTTCATCATATCAACATACCTTTGTCTCACCTCTAAAGAAAGAAATTTGGACAACTTGATCATCTTGGGAATTTTTGTGGTACCAAGGTTACAACTTTCAACCTCTTCATCATCAGCCTTCATCTTTGGATACTTCAAACACATCATTCTGATCAAACAAATTCTCGAGGGGAATTAAGCCTTTAGTAATGCAATTATTCTTTAGCTGGATGACCTCCAGATTGGCTTTAGTTTCAGCAAACATGTTCTGTTGATCTACTTGAATGTTTTCAGATTCTTCTTTCAGTTCAAGGAAATTTATGACCTGCTAATCACTATCAAACACTTGCCAATTAATAATATGATCAGGGATAGTTGGTCTATGCCTAACCTCAAGTTCACGGCTCTTACTGGAATGAGTAGGGATGATAAACAAGTTGGCCGAAACAACGAAAGAATCAGCTTTAGAATTCTGGTTTCTAGCTTTGATGGTGAAACTATGTTCTTTGAAATTTTCAAGCAAATCAAGAATCAAATTCCTAAAAGCTCTCATTCTGAAATCCTTAGTTTGATAAGATCCTTCTACTTGCTTGATCACTAATTCAGAATCACCAAAAATTGAGATTTTCTTTGCGCCTAAAACTTTTAAAGCTTCTAGAATCAAAAACAAAGTCTCATATTCAACCATTTTGTTTGTACAATCAAAGTTCAATTTGTAAGAGTAAAACTTACTCTCATCACCAGGGCTGGTAATCCACGTACATGCACCAGCTCCTCTTCCAGTAGCGCCATCTAAATGCAAATGCCACCGACCTTCTTCATTTTCCTCCTTAATTTTCTGATTTTCTGCCTCATTGGTGACCTCATTAAACAAAATGGAAGATCCCAAATTAATCTCTATTGCATAAATTGGAAACTTTTGTGGTTTATTTTTGCTACTAACCATATAGGCCATCATGTTGATTTATGGCAGCATCAGATGTGCTCTAGCCTTGTAATTTTGTATATAGGCTAAGACACATGTATTCCATAATACCCAGAAAGGATTTTGGAAAATTCCACATAGAGATGGTTTAATTAAATTAATTAATCGTTTTTTAATGTTTTCCTAAGTCTAAACTTAGGGAATCTGATTAATTAAAAGGTATTAATTAAACTAAGTGTGAATCTTCTAGATAAAGTCATGGATCGACTCCTAGTTAATCTTAGCCCTTGATTATGTTTTAATCTTGACCATTGAAGGGTCAACGAAAGATTAGAAGGAGGGTGACGGGCCTATGGAAAACACATTGAGCATTTGGCATTTTCGAGCTTGTGAGAGAGACACAACTTTTGATCAAGATCGAATCAATAGGGTAGGGATGGCTAAGTGATTTCGATCTAGTGATCAGTTCCAGAGAGGTGCAGATGCAGTAACTGGTCAGGAGGACCAGGAGTACATTTCAGAGAGAGAGGCAACAATGACGCAGTAGAGGCAACGCAGTCATCTGGAGAGGTGACGCAGTCCCTGAAGGGGATCACGCAGAAGTGACGCAGTGCTTTCTAGATTCAGTCCGGAGATAGTTGGAAGCTAAGGTTTTTGAGCCAGGAGGGCCAAAACTCAGTTCTAGATCAGCTTGATCATTTGCAGAGGAGAGGTGACGCAGTTCTTCAGCTTGCACACACAGGCTTACACAGTAGCAGCGTAGGCATCACGCAGAGGTAGAGAGGGGCTTCACCAGCGCTGCACTGGATCAGTCGGGGACTAACATAGTGAGGTATATCTCACATTTCTTCCTGTTGCTGAGACTTTCTCTGAAGGGTGAGCCAGATATTGGCACCCTAGTTGTACTCAAGATTTTGCTGCTTAATAATACAAAATCCTCAGATCTATTGCACCGGTTTTCCCAAGTTGGGTTTTTCCAGGGACTTAGTCCAAAAATAACTATGTCAAATGTGGATGTTTTTCATTGTAATTTTTTCAGTTTGTTTCAGCACTTAGATTTATTCCGCAACATTATTTGTGTAGATTGCTTCAGTAATTACTTCGACATTTCACTGTAATGAAATAATTATGAAAAATAATAGGAGAAGTAATTCAGAGTTGTTGCAGTAGGAATCCAGATTTAGGATTTTTCACATGGTATTAGAGTTTATTCAAGCTGAAGTGCAGGAGAAACAAGAGTGAACTAGCAGATCAACGTTGAGGAAACTGGGTGCTGCGTAAGCAACAATAGACTACCCCAGTAGTTACGCAGTCCAGGCCAAGAGGGCAATCCAGTGCAGAGAAAGCTCCCTCTAAGAGAGTTGATAGAGGGGTAAGCTATTCCAGTTGCAGAAGAGGCAACGTAGCTGAAGGACTCAGTAGCTGCGCAATAGTAAGTGCTGGTGCATAAGCATCAGAAAATTTCTGAAAAACACAGTTGGGGATTTCTTGACCTCAGAGAGTTCTCTTATGCAAAGAGACTTAGTTTTTCCTGTGCAGCAGCAAAAGCATTGACTTACTCCTCAAGGAATGCGTAAGTCTAGCTGATCAGAGGGTTAGAGGGAGAAGTCGACAGTTGAGGGGATGGCCAACAATAGATTGCGTGACCAAGATAGGTTGGAGGGTGCCTCCAACTATGTCATTTGGAAGTGAAGGATTCAATTTCTCCTTGATGAGCATGATCTAAAGGCCCTCATTGACAGCGCAGTTGCAGAGCTGCTGGATGCAACACATCTGAGAGCCTTCAAGAAGAACATGGCAAGAGCCAAACAATTGATCCTAGATGGCGTAAAGGATCATATCGTACCCAACATAGCTGCAAAGAAAACTGCTATAGAAATGTGGGTAGGGTTGGAAAAGCTATATCAAGGATCTTCCGAGTAACGGAAGATGTATCTGGAGGAGAAGATGCGTAATACCAGGATGAAGAAGGGAGAGCGTTTTGACTATTTCCTGTCTCGAATTCAGGATAACTGAGATTAGCTGTCAGCAGTGGGGTCAGCACCTAGAGACTCAGAGCTGGTAAGGCTCACTCTGAACTCTGTTTAAGAACAATATCAAGTTTTCGTCTAGAGCATTCTGGGCAGAGAAAAACTTCCAGGATGGGAAGCGATGTGGGCAACCTTGCAGCAAGAAGCGCTGAGGAGAGATCTCCTCAAAATCCATATTGAGGATGGCAGTAGTGGTTCGAAAGTCAAGGAGGGAGATGACACAACCCTTGCATCGAAGGGGCAACAAAGGCAGAAGAAGAAAGATTTGTCCAAGATCAAGTGCTTTAGGTGTGGGGAAATGGGACATTATGCCACATAATGTCCTCTTAAGAAAAAGGACAAGGAGGAGAAGCAAGATCCTTAAGCCGGAGTTGCCAAGATTGAGGCAGAAGCTGATTGTGCTATGTTAGCTCATATTCTGAAAGGAGGGAAGTGGGTTGACTTGGAGTTGTAGATCCAGAATCTACACAAGGCAGGATCCTTGAGTATTTCCGAACTCTTGTGTCACATATGAGCTACAGGAGCCTTAAGACAGTAGTAGGATGGACAGTTGCACTGGAAAATGAAGAGACAATGCAATGACTAGCAGTACTAGAGCCCGATCAGCGTAGAAGAGGAGCAACATCAACAATAGTTGAGTAGCAACAGTGCAATGCACAATGGTGCAGCGCGGTGCAGAGCAACAACAACGCAACATATTCAAAGAGCTAGTGCAAAAGTTAGCAGCAGACAACCTTATTATCCAAGATGTAGTTTTACTTGTCCAATTTCAGATGTTTTTTTCTGTTACAATTAGCAACAAATGCATCTGTGTAGCAACAACAGTAGTTGAGCAACAACAGTAGCATTGGAGCAACAACAACGTAGTGCACAGTGGTGCAGCGCAGTGCAGAGTAGTGCTCACGCAGTGCAGCAGCATGGTTGCAGAATTTAGAGGGAGTTGCAGTACAGTAGCAGCTGGCAGCAACATGCTGAGTCAGCAGTAGTACAGATGCAATATTTGTGCAGTGTTGGTGAGCAACATCAACAACACAACAACAGATGTTATAGAAGTCAGAGCAGCACATTGAGTTGTATTGCTAGAGCACTTTCCTCGCTAAGAGGGAGTGTTGATTTATGGTAGCATCAGATGTGCTCTAGCCTTGTAATTTTGTATATAGGCTAAGAGACATGTATTCCATAATACCGAGAAAGGATTTTGGAAAATTCCACTTAGAGATGGTTTAATTAAATTAATTAATCATTTTTTAATGTTTTCCCAAGTATAAACTTAGGGAAAGTGATGAATTAAAAGTTATTAATTAAACTAAGTGTGAATCTTATAGATAAAGTCATGGATCAACTCTTAGTTAATCTTAGCCCTTGATTATGTTTTAATATTGGCCGTTGAAGGGTCAACAAAAGATTATAAGGAGGGTGAGGTGCCTATGGAAAACACACTGAGCATTTGGCATTTTCGAGCTTGTGAGAGAGACACAACTTTTGATCAAGATCGAATCACTAGGGCAGGGTTGGCTAAGTGATTTCGATCTAGTGATCAGTTCCAGAGAGGGGAAGATGTCGTTACTGGTTAGGAGGACCAGGAGTACATTTCAGAGAGAGAGGCAATAGTGACGCAGTAGAGGCAGCACAATCATCTAGAGGGGTGACGCAGTCCCTAAAGGGGATCACGCAGAAGTGATGCAGTGCCTTCTAGATTCAGTCCGGAGATAGCTGGAAGCTGAGGTTTCTGAGCTAGGAGGGCCAAAACTCAGTTCCAGATCAGCTTTATTGTTTGCAAAGGAGAGGTGACGCAGTTCTTCATCTTGCCCATGCAAACTTACGTGGTAGCAGTGTAGGCATCACATAGAGGTAGAGAGGGGCTTCACCAGTGTTGCACCGGATCAGCCAGGGACTAGCATAGTGAGGTATATCTCACATTTCTTCCTGTTGCTGATATTTTCTTTGAAGGGTGAGCCGGATATTGGCACCCTAGTTGTACTCAAGATTCTGCTGCTTAATAATACAAAACCCTCAGATCTGCTGCAGCTTGCAGTGGTTTTCCCAAGTTGGGTTTTTCCGGGGACTTATTCCAAAAATAATTGTGTCAAATGTGGATGTCTTTCATTGTATTTTGTTCAGTTTGTTTCAGCACTTAGATTTCAACATTATTTGTGTAGATTGCTTCAGTAATTACTTTGATATTTCACTGTAATGAAATAATTATGAAAAATAATAGGAGAAGTAATTCATAATTGTTGCTGTAGGAATCTAGGTTTAGGATTTTTCACACATCCTATATTCTCTGTACAACCTCCTCTGCTCACCAAAGACTGGAATAGTGGCATAAGTCATGTCCATCTGCATAGTTCTTTTAATTTTAGCAGCCCAAGATCTAGATAGAAGCATGCCAAATTTTGGAGGAATGTTAGCTACAACTATATCCATTAACACTGTCTTAGCAGGCACTTGAGCTAAACCAACAACCACATCTTTAAGAAGACCAATGCACTGAATTCTTTTGGAATCAAATGAAAACAAGTCTTTGTAAGGTCTGGTTATGTCTAAACCCATTCTCTCCATGATCACCTTAGGCAATAAGTTGTGGGAGGCCCCTAAATCTAACATAGCATTATGTAAGGTCATGTCATGGATGTTCAGGGTCACATAGAAAGGTGGAACTTAATCATTTTGCTCATCTTCCACTCTTGGTCCTAGGAAAGTAGTAGGATGGTCTTCTTGCAGATTTAGAATGTCTGAAGGTCCAGGCTGAGAGTTAAGTGTTAAGCATCTTGACAATTTGGCTTCTATACTCAGTGACCTTAATGATCTCACCAAAAGGGACAACAACTTTGATCTTAAAAATCTCATTTTCTAGATTGAAAGCAGTTGGTGTTTTTTCAATCTCTTTACAATGGGGTGGTGTATCTTTCTTTGTAAATTTTTGGAGATGTTCTATGCTTGATGCAATTTTACTTTTATAACAGCGATCACATAAATAGTTAAGTAAAATGCTGATAGAACATACCAGTGGATCTATAGAAGACAAACCAGAAACAAGAGAATGTGTTGGTGCGTTACGGCGATCAGCAGGATGCTTCAACCAGCAAAGTCTTCTTGGTCGGCCAACCCAAAATGTGTCACAACAGTCCTCAAATCAATTATCCAGTCAACTCAAAGTCAACCCCAGAAAAGTCAACGTAGTCCAGAAAAAGTCAACGCAGGGCAGTAACAAGAAAGTCAATGCAGCCCCAACTTTGGTCAACTGTTTGACCTCGATTTTTGTGCCAATGAGTACGACCTACAAAAATCGAACTCTCCACAAAATTTCAGCTCAAACAGACCATGCGTTGACCAAAGTAAACGCTGGTCAAACTTGTCCAGAAACCCTAACTGCAGAAAATTTCGTCAAGAAACCCTAACTGCAGAAATTTCTTCCTTTTTCCAGCTGCAGCTACTTCGTCCTTTTCCCACGTGAGAACTGCTTCTTAGATGTTCGTATCCAATGAGAAGTGTGTGAATGAGATGAGTGAAATGCTCTCCAACATTGACTGTATTTATATCCATTATTGAGGTGTGTGACACATTTGTTGGGGGTGTAAAACCTTAAGGCCGACCTGCACTTAAATTTATTATAAATAATAAATTCAAAATAAATGTTCTGCTCATCAAATTAAAATCAATTTTATATCGATTTTACACCTCTCGGAAAGAGGAATCCAATAAAAATATTGGTATCTTCATCTGAGCATCACAAGATGGAGTTTGGACCTAGTTGTCCAAATTTAACACTCCCTCTCAACTAGGGAGAACTCCATCCACCAGTGCAATCAAACATCGTGCGTCATCCCGCCGTAACTTGCTTTGCTGGCCTCTTTATTTCAGAGCAGAAGTGGGTCAATCACAAAGACATCATCCCCCGGCTGACAAATTCAGCCCAGAGGTCAAAACCTCTATCGGACTCACAAAGAGTCTCCAACCAACCCGAAGTTGGTTCATCTGACCCGAAGTCAGGCAGAGGTCCGAGACCTCACTAGACTTGATCCCAGATCAAGTGATTGGACCATGCCATCCTAGATAGAGAGTACGGCAATTTCTGATGCGCCCATCAGTCTTTGCTACTTGTCTCTAGCCTTTCCCATCTCATTGGCCAAATGAGAGGTACTTCCCATGAGCCCTGAACTCAATGGGTAGGATGCATATGGGGCATAGATAATGAGAGGTGAACCAACTCAATAATCACAACAGTGGGGTCCAAGCACACCAACAAGGTTCGGCAAGCCTAGCCTTGTGGTTGCTCATAGCTCCAAGAAGCTGTCCCCAAAGCCCCCCAGAGCTCCCAGAGCTCATCGTCCAATAGGACCCTCAGAATAGGGTCGTTCCACGATACCAAGATTCTCACGGAAGGTTAGGAACATGACCTTCCCCAAGGGCATTGTGAGAATATCCGCAACCTGCTCATCAGTTCCTATATGATCGAGCCTTACGGCGCCTCGCTGTACCATATCCCAGATAAAGTGGTACCAGCCATCTACATGCTTGGATCAATCGTGGAACCCGGGATTCTGTAACAAATGAATCCCCCTCTGGTTATCACAAAGGATAACGGTGGCATCTAGCACATGCTCGAACAGCTCACAGAAGAGCTTTCGCAACCAAGTGACTTCACAACAAGCCATACTTGCTGCAATGTATTCGGCCTCAGCGGTGCTCAAAGCCACCGACTTCTGCTTCCTGCTCATCCATGAGATCGAAGCAGAACCAAGATTGAAGCAGCATCTCGATGTGCTCTTACGATCCACCACACTGCCAGCCCAATCGGCATCAGTATATCCAAGGAGTGTCACGCTCCCGGCAGTGTATCTCAGTCCATGGTTTATCGTGCCCCGAAGGTATCTCAGAAGATTCCTGGCACCAACCCAGTGAAAGTGATGAGGTTCAACCATCTGTTGACTCAAAGTGTTCACTGCAAAACATATATCTAGACAAGTGTTCACTAAGAACATCAGGGCCCCTACGAGTTGACGATACTCGGTAGGATTTGCCAATACGGGCCCAGCAGCGATGCCACTCAACTTCTTGAAGTTGAGTTCCATTGGTGTTGACACGGACTTGCAGTCCACCATACCAAATCTTTCCAAAAGTTTCACAATGTATTTTCCTTGAGAAAGGAAAATCTCTCCAGGTCTCTGCCAGACCTCCAGGCCTAGGAAGTAGTGCATCAGTCCTAGGTCCTTCATCTCGAACTCAGCAGCGAGCTTCCTCTTGCATTGATGAATGAGAGGGTCAGCACCTGTCAGGAAGAGGTCGTCCACATACAGCACCAGAATGAGAGGCTTCCCCTGGACAACCTTGAAGTAAAGGTTCGGATTAGCATTACTTCGAGTGAAGCCCAGCTTCATCAAGTAGCTATCTATCCTCTCGTACCAAGCTCTGGGTGCTTGCTTCAACCCATAGAGGGCTTTCTTCAACCTGCAAACATGAGTGTCCCGATCCTGGACTTCAAACCCCAGAGGTTGTTCTACATACACCTCTTCTTTTATTGCACCATGTAGAAAAGCGGTCTTGACATCCATCTGATGAAGACTCCATCCTTGCGTAGCAGCAAGGGCTATGATTGATCGAATGGTGGTATATTGTGCCACAGGTGCAAATATGTCATCATAATCTATTCCTTCCTTTTGAGAGAAGCCACGGGCAACAAATCTTGCCTTGAACTTTTCAGCACTTCCATCGGATCCATGCTTGATCTTGTAGAGCCATTTCGCGATGACAACTGATTTGTCCTTCGGTCTTGGAACCACATCCCAGACATCATTCTTCATTATGGACTCATATTCTTCGTGCATAGCATCCTTCCAGACTTGATGCTTTACGGCTTCCTCAAAAGATCCAGGTTCAGATTGTACAATAGCACTCATGGCAGCCAGATACCCTTGGTATCTACACGGCTTCTTGCTTTCTCGGAATGTCCCCCTCGGGGCAGCATGTCCCTCAGCATCTTGATTTCCAGGCCTTGCTTCATGATTTTCATCACATCTCGGAAGATCTACTGCTTTCTTCAGGGAAGCATCTTCGTCAAAAGTGACATCATGGCATATCTCTACTTCCCTTTGACCAGGTACATAGACTCTATAGGCCTTAGAGATTTCACTGTAGCCCACACACATTGTGGTCTCCCTCTTGATGCTAGCTCCTCTGCAAACGTTCCTAAACTCGTTTATCTCATATAAAAAGAACATCCTGTCAAGGATGTCACGAGCAGCATACCAGACATATCAGAATGTATCAATGCAAGACATCAAATGTCTTTGTGACGCTTGAGGGGAGAGGTCCCCTTTGTGTGTTTTCCTTAAGCACAACCCTGCCATACACCTTCATGATAGAGAAGGTGTCCAAACCTCCGGTCTCATAGTATCGCATGTCATCACTCCTAGTGGACTTCCTCCAACCTGGTAGAGTGTTCCAATTCTAAAACCAATCGTGATAGCTTCCTTGAAGCTCTTCTTCCACATGCGCACCTTTCTATCAATGAATGCCACATTGAAACCTTTGTCTTCTATGGCCGATATAGACACAAGGTTCTTCTTCAATTTTGGTACATAGAGTACATCCTGCAAGCAGATGACTTGTCCTTGAGACAAGTGGAGGGTCATAGTCCCTGTCCCTTTCACCGGATATGTGGAATTATCTCCAAGGATAATTTCCAGATTAGTGTCCTTCTCAACCATGTCAGAAAGAGCTTCCTTGAACCTAGTGATGTGTCTTGAGGCACCACTATCTACCAGCCAGACATCCATAGTGTCGGGCGGGGATGCAGCAGAGAGGGCAGATACAAGAATGTATTCATTTCTTTTATCAACAACATTTGATTCCTCATACTTGGAATTTCTTGACCTTTTGAAAGGTTGATCATTTCCGTCAGAGGGAGCCTTCCTCTTTCCCTGGAACCTGTCGTTTCTTTGATTTCCATTTCTCCGGTTGTTGTTGTTGTTGTCATCACTATTGGGAGAATCCTTCTTGAAAGGACATTCTCTAGCATAGTGACCAGGCCTATGACAAGTGAAACACTTGTCCTTCTTTCCTTGGGCCCTTGCTCCTCCTTTGTTCTTTGGACCACCAGAGTTCTTCTTTCTAGAATGAGCAGCGTAGGCAGCATTTCTGTCATTTTTGTATTCCTTCATTCTTGTCTCTTCTTGCATGCATCTTGACAGTAGCTCATCAAAGTTAGGAATTGTACTATTATTGAGAATGGTAGTGTTGAATACTTGCCATTCATATGGGAGCCCTCCAAGTGCGGTGAGTACCATCTCATGATCGGCTATTGTCTCCCCAATAGCCAGCAGATTGTTCCTGATCTCGGTCAATTTCAGAAAGTATGTTTGGACAGACTCATCCCTGCCTTTCTTCAAATTCTTCAATTGATTCTTGAAGAATAGCACCTGGTTTGCATTGTTTACTTTGAACATTTGTATCGGCTTATCATACATCTCTTTGGATGTGCCTAGCTCAGATATGTAGGCAACCAGACTTTTATGTATGGATTCCCTGATCATTAGCTTTGCTTTGATCTCCCCCTTCTTATACTTGGTTTTAGCAGCAGCAGTAGCAGTGGATGGAGGTTCTTGTATCTTACCCAATACATAGTCCATGAGATCATGGTCTTCCAATTTGAGATCTAATATCATCTTCGAAGCATGGAAGTCATCCCTTCCAGTCAACTTGTCATCCTCCTTGAAGCCATAACTTGTGGAACCCATTTTTCTCTTTTGGTGATTGCTATAAGTTAGCGCTTGTCTTCACCTCACCTCTGATACCATGTAAATTTATGTAGATGTTCTATGCTTGATGCAATTTTACTTTTATAACAGCGATCGCATAAATAGTTAAGTAAAATGCTGATAGAACATACCAGTGGATCTATAGAAGACAAACTAGAAACAGGAGAATGGGTTGGTGCGTTACGGCGATCAGCAGGATGCTTCAACCAGCAAAGTCTTCTTGGTCGGCCAACCCAAAATGTGTCACAACAGTCCTCAAATCAATTATCCAGTCAACTCAAAGTCAACCCCAGAAAAGTCAATGCAGTGCAGAAAAAGTCAACGCAGGGCAGCAACAAGAAAGTCAACGCAACCCCAACTTCGGTCAACTATTTGACCTCGATTTTTGTGCCAATGAGTACGGCCTACAAAAATCGAACTCTCCACAAAATTTCAGCTCAAACGGACCATGCGTTGACCAAAGTCAACGCTGGTCAAACTTGTCTAGAAACCCTAACTGCAGAAAATTTTATCAAGAAACCCTAACTGCAGAAATTTCTTCCTTTTTCCAGCTACAGCTACTTCGTCCTTTTCCCACGTGAGAACTGCTTCTTAGATGCTCGTATCCAATGAGAAGTGTGTGGATGAGATGAGTGAAATGCTCTCCAACGTTGACTGTATTTATATCCATTATTGAGGTGTGTGACACATTTGTTGGGGGTGTAAAACCTTAAGGCCGACCTGCACTTAAATTTATTATAAATAATAAATTCAAAATAAATGTTCTGCTCATCAAATTAAAATCAATTTTATATCGATTTTACACCTCTCGGAAAGAGGAATCCAATAAAAATATTGGTATCTTCATCTGAGCATCACAAGATGGAGTTTGGACCTAGTTGTCCAAATTTAACATTCTTCTGTTCAACTGGCTTTGGAACATCTTTCTTTGGTTGGCCTTTATTGACTGTAATAGGAACATTTCTATTCCTCAAGTTATATTGTTTTTGCATCTCAAAGATAGCATGCTGATAGCCTTTGAAGTAATCAGATTTCTTTTCATCTTCTCCTATGTTATGACTAGATTCATCATGTTCTTCTTTGGTTAAGAACATCCCCGACACATCCTCATCCAAACAGTGAATGATGTCTTCTTGAAATTGAGGTTGTGTTTCCAACTCATCCACTAGATTTTGATGAAAAGGAGGTCTAACCTGTTGATCAGGTTGATTTCTATTGTCTCTTTGTCTCTGCTAGTTTTGAGGCCTCCTAAATTGAGGCTTCCTAATCGGTGTTTCTTGTTGTGCAGCAGGTAAAGGATTAGTACCAAGAGAAAGCCTATCCATAAGCCTCTCCATAGTTTTCATCGTAGTATCAAATTTTACATCCGAAGATGAGGAAGGTTTCTCTTCTTCTTTTAATATAGCTTTTCCCATTTTAGACCTCTTGGTTGCAGCCATATTTACTTCAACCTTTACAACATCATTTTGCATATCAGCCAAGGAAGCAAATTCTCTCTCCCTTAATAAAATGGAAAAATCATAATCAAAAGCTTCAGCTTAATGTAATTGAGTTTAATATCCCCAAATTGATAATTAGGTATGGGACCCACAATTAATAATTAGGCCAGATAAAGTCTTTTCCTAAAGTCCCTAAGGGAAAATTGCGGCTCTATTGGTGGAGTCGAGTTGGCCTTAGGTGGCAGCGTAGAAGAGGGACAAAAAGGACAACATGGGATTGGCTAGTGGAAGGCAGCACGTGATTGGCCAAGGAGAGGCAGCGCAGGCCAAGGTGGGACCCGAGGCATACGTTGGGACTCAATGGATAAAATGAAGAAGGGAAGGCTCATTGTCCGTGAAGCGGAGGTCTGACGGTGGAGGCTGAAGGTTTTCATACCATCCACCAAGGTTCAAATCTCCGTGGAGACATATGCCTGTTGTGTCTTGGCTAGAAGAGTAGGCGACCCCATAGTGGACGTCTCGACTCTTGTTGAGGCATAAGTTAATTGCTATTGTGTGCGGCTTGCAGGCTGTTGCACCTAGCCTAGGTTTATAGAAGAAGGGAAGGCTCATTTGGTCATTCATTCATTTAGCTATTTTCTTCTTGTCATTTTGACAGAGCACACTTGAGCCGAAGTGCCAAGTCTATAGTGCTGTTTAGCACAGGAGATCTTCGAGTGGAGATCTCAACCTTTACCTCGGGGGACTTCGAGTGCCTGGTCAGGAGAGGAGTTCCACACCTTGTGAGGAGAATTTCCATCAGCAACATCAGGAGGAATCGTAGCCAGTTCTGGACTGTGCAGAGGAGGAGGAGACTACGTAGGGGATGATGTAGTGCAGAGAAGATTTGGTTGTTCCGAGAGGTGAGAAAATAGGGAGTTGTAGCTGAGATTTGTTGGGGAGGCTTGGAGCTTCCTAATAGGGTTTTTTGTGGCATTTTGGAGACTTCCAGCAGTAGGATTTACAAGAGAATCGATTTACCCAGCAGTGCAATGAACCAAGCCCAAGAGGGCCAATTTTCGGGGTCGAGCTTTGAGCAAACCCTTTCTGGGTTTTTCTAGGTTTATTGAGGAGAAGCCAAGATTAATTTGGCAGAATTTTATGGGCAAATTTGAGGTGTCAAACAGAGATCCTAAATCAGTTAGCAGCTAGAGGAGCTAGGGGAAATTGGGCTGAAATTCCGGGGTCAACATTTGGCCAATTCCTTCGTGGGTTTGGTGGGTTTCTTGAGTAAAGTTCGGTAAGTCTCAGAATTTTCTGAGCAATGTAGCAGGCCCTAGCGACATTTCTTTGGGAGTAGCAACAACATTTCTAGCAGATTGCAGCGCAGAGATATAGCCATACAACGTATCATCAGTGGGGAATTTCATCATTGATTCAGAGGGCTTCTCTAGCTTGCCTTGAGCAAGCCTGGGTGCCTTCATTCCAACATTTCCATTGTACTCATTTCTAGCAAATTAATAAAATGGCTCAACCATATTTTATGGCTCCATTGGTGTTTTGATATCAGTTTTTGTTTTGTTGTCTCCTTAATATCTTTTAGCCTATTATTACTATTGTTTTCCCATTTGGGATATTACAGTGGAATCAGAGCTTCGTTCTTGGCTCAGTCGTGGGGATCTTTTTCTATGAATAAGGAGGGTAGGCAGAACCTTACCCACCAAAGGCAGTAGAGGTGGCAAATATGGGGGAGTCAAGGAGCAAAGGGGAAGCAACAATTGGTAACATTTTTAAGGCGCTAAATGATTTAGCCAAAGGACAGAAGGGAATGTTGGAAAGACTCAAGCAACAAAATAGGAATGAGAGCATCCATCAGGAATCCCTAGTTGGGGAGACTTTGAGGGTCTCACAACAATTTGACCACCATTTACCAGCCACCCACTCGCTGCCTTTAGTAGGCTCACCAGGATCACGATGCCTACATTCTTACCTCCTGTACCGAGTGAGCAAGGTAGGCGGCATGATCATATACCCATGGGAGATTATTTCCGAGAATGCCTGTCCATGGGGGAAAACTTCAGAACGACTTTGTCCTTCAGTGATTACTGCCAGCTCAGGCGAGATGAAGAAGGGAGGAATAATAGGGGGTCTAGCATGTAGAGTTCAGAGTTGCAGTGTACCATTGGGAGGACACCTTTTCCCACGTATGATGGATCCACTGATTGCACGGCTCAGGATCGGGTGGAAAAGTTGGATGCCTCTTTCCGGCTTGATCGAATAATGAAGAGGGAAGCCATCAAAATGGCTACCTCGCATTTGGAGGATGAGGGCACACAAGATTGTGGGGAGCTCGTAGATACAGCTAGTGTGACGCAGGACTCACCTTTGTTGGAGACATCCTTGACCGTGTCGGTTGACATCTTAGTAGAGAGAGTAGAGCCTATCCCAGTAGAGCCATCCATTGAGGTGATGACTGGAGTCATGTTCGAGTTTTTGGGTAACAACTGCACGCAACAAATGGGTGAGGTGCCAAGAGATGTATCCACCTTTAATGTGGCACTAAGAGATAACAAGGTAGAGCAGGAGGACATTCCTTTTGTATGAAGTCAGGATGAGGACTCTTCTTTGGATGAGTCCATGGGGTCATATGAGGATGCTTCTTGGAGCATGAGCAGTCATGCAGAGTTGATGACAGTAGGTCGGTTTCCTATTCCAGTGTGGTTTTGGTATCAGGGGACTCTGTGGGATATATTCAGGATGATGAGTCACTTGTGATGATTCAGCTGGAGCAACTTATGGTACAACTAGAGGGCACATTGGAGCGTCGGAGCAGCCCCCTTCAGGCATACATAGATGGGGCTAGCAACATGGTTGGGTCACCTTTGGCCATTGGAGAGAGAGAGAGATAGACCTACCTAGTCAGATCTCATGTGTTGACTTGGATAGCGGGATGAGACGAATTGAGAGTTGCACAGGGTGCAACATTCGCAAGTCAGGGTTGCTGTAGGTGCAGGAGATCACACATTCGATCCCTCTCTTGGGGTTGGATGACGAGAGATTTTGAGTTGGTACCCGGAGGAGTGGGTTATGGAGATGGTGATGCACCGAGATGTAGCTCAACAGGAGCTTCCAGGCACTGAGGTTACCAGAAACCCGAACTGGTGTTGGGATCCGGGCGGGACTACCCATCACTTCCTAGGTATGCCGGTTGACTATAACCTAAAGGGTACAGTTGACCTAGTAGTTGAATGTACACATTCATTAGGGGAGTTTCAACCAGCACTAGTGTCCAACTAGTTTAGGTATAGACTTCTTGAGTTGTCTTGGTGTGAGGATTATACACAGGATCACGGGATGATCAACATACTTTGGCAGGAGTTTGATAGAGGAAGGGGCATTGGTAGGCCACCAGACAGTGCCTTGTATGGAGCTAGGATTCTTCGCATTTGTGTGAGGCACGGAGGACATGGAGGAGTAGAGGAGGCTTGGCATCGCCACTGGTACCTAGGGAGATTCACTTCTTGGGTCCCTCAGGGAGGATTTGGAAGGGAGATCTATTCATTGGAGAGTATGGTGATGCAACAGTGAAGGTGATGATACTGATCGAGTGTGGGCCAACGCATATGGATACACCTTTAGGACATCACACCCTAGGACGTGTAGGAGCTTCCATCATTGGGCAATGGTGTGTAGATGGGCATGGAGATGCATGAGGGTGTGTTGTAGTATATCGGACCAAGGTTACTTGGGAGCGGGAGCGCCATTTTCAGAAGCTCCCGATTTGGGAGCGTTTCGGGATCAAAATCCATTCCACTTTATGGCAGGAAATTTTGTCTCAAGATTGTTAAAGGATGTACCTTTCCTGGGTTTACAATAAAATAATGGCCATTAGTAATTACCAAATGGAATTGTATCATGATATGTTAAAATAGTTGATACACAAATTATATTGATAGTATAGTTATTTTGGCAAATGGATGATTTAAGCAAATGGAGAGCAAGTAATTTCATTTAGGACCAAGTCTTTAAGCAAAAAAAATGCTCACGAAAATGCTCCCTCCCTAAAAAAATGCTCCCGAAAACGCTCCCTTTCTAAAAAAAACACTCCCTAAAATGCTCCATCCCTAAAAAAAAACTCTCCCTCAAATGCTCCCTCCCTAAAAAAAAGCTCCCTAAAGCGCTCCCTAAAACGCTCCCTGAAATCAGGGAGCGTTTTTCCTATTTAGGGATCGCGTTCTTGAGTGCTCCCAAAACGCTCCCACTCGAAGCACGAATTGGGAGCAGGTTCAGTCGAGGGGTATCCATTGGTGTACAGGGGTAGGTTGTGGCATACAGTGGCAGGTCGAGGAGTGTGGTGATACTTGGTGGTATGTAGTGACACATGATGTGGAGCATTAGCCTCTCCAAAGAGACATATGGGCAGGGGCAGTAGGTGTACCATGGGATGCAGCTCACCTAGGATCAATGAGGATCTTGTTGAGCAGCTGGAGGTGCCACGTTTAGCAGAGACAGGGCTACGAGGTTGTTATCAGTAGATCCAAGGCAGAGAGAGTGTCATTTGGAGGATTACTCTTGAGCATTTAGGTAGACTCTTGGTCACACCCTTTGGGACATGCCTACCCATCATCCTCCACTGTTGCTTATGGTCGTGGAGTGTTTGGTTGGTGCCCCTTGACACTCTCCATTCAGGCAACAAGGCATGGGAGGCTCACCCTAGACAGTTGGATGAGATACCGCATGTCATGAGCCGAGAGGAGACTCTCCAGCTAAGACACTTGGTAGGTGCACGATTTGACGGGTCCAGACTTAGGGATGACATGGTTGATTGCCAAGGTAGCATGTGTTCCACCCCTAGGCTCACATTTGAGGGACATTGGACGGTAGATTTTGTCTATAGGAGGGTACCCAAACTCAGAGCAGTATCCAGATGTATTAGTAGGAGTTGGGGCGAGTATCACGACGTGGTCTGGCAAGAGCAGGGCAGGTACGCATGCGTGGGACAGACTCCTGATACTTGAGGTCCACCCAGGGGATAAATACAGGGGCCAGAGATGAGGGCCAGATGGGTTCTAGGAGGTAGCAGTGCTACGTAGCGACATCCCACAGGGAGTGGGAGTTATGAGCTCCCCGTATGGTTGTGGGATCCAGGGTTCTGTTGGGCAGGTAGATCACTCCACTTTGTGATGAGCAGGGACAAAGCAGACGATGATCCAGTCCACCTTGGGCTTGACATGTGGGGGAGCACTCAGACCTCCATTGCATGGCAAGACAGACTTATCATGTTGTTGCTCAGGGTCATGATCGGTAATGGAGGGGTAGATATCAACATCATGGAGATGCCTGGGTAGGATGAGCTTTTCCTTCATAGATTTTTTGCCACAAGGCCCCATGAGAGAGGGATATAGTCTGCGCATGATGGGGGGTATTTCATAATCAGAGTGACACAGTGACATTATGGTGGCACCTCTACGAGATTAGCAGGGGACCCGAGCATTACAGCTATACAAAACTCGATAACCTTTAGGGGTGAGTTGTATACTACATGGGGAGATCATGTGGATCTTCCATTGGGCTTTAGCAAGTCACTGAAGGAGTGGTAGAATTCATTAGCATGGTAGGATGGTGAGTGGAGCATGTGGAGCTTCATGTTAGATAGGATGGCTTGAGATCCTGGCATTGAGAGATCCCTTCATATTAGGGCGATGCAGAGGACAGGGAAGATTCAGTGGTGCATCTGGGACCCAAGTTCATTTTGCAGTGACAGTGGGGAGCGTCAGCTAGAGAGGAGGATTGTTCAGGCATTGCTTGAGGACAAGCAATTTTTGGCAGGGAGGACTGTAACATCCCCAAATTAGCAGTCAGTCAATTGGGATATTAATTTTGGCAAATCCTAATGTTGCACAGAAATAAAGTGGGTAGGGGATCCACAATTAATAATTAGGCCAAATTAAGTCTTTTGCTAAAGTCCCTAAGGGAAAATTGCGGCTCTAGTGGTGGGGTCGAGTTGGCCTTAGGTGCCAGCGTAGAAGAAGCACGAAAAGGACAACATGGGATTGGCTTGAGGAAGGTAGCACGTGACTGGCCAAGGAGAGGCAATGCAGGCCAAGGTGGAACCCAAGGCATATGTTGAGACTCAATGGATAAAATGAAGAAGGGAAGGCTCATTTGGTCATTCATTCATTTAGCTATTTTATTCTTGTCATTTTAACAGAGCATGCTTGAGCCGGAGAGCCAAGTCTGCAGTGCTGTTTAGCACACGAGATCTTCAAGCAGAGATCTCAACCTCTACCTCAGGGGCCTTCGAGTGCCCGCTCAGGAGAGGAGTTCCACACCTTGTGAGGATAATTTCGATCAGCAACATCAGGAGGAAGCGTAGCTAGTTTTGGACCGTGTAGAGGAGGAGGAGACTGCGTAGGGGAGGACACAGTGCAAAGAGGATTTGGTTGTTTTGGGATGTGAGAAGAGAGGGAGTTGCAGTTGAGATTTGTTGGGGAGGCTTGGAGCTTCCTAAAAGGGATTTTTGTGGCATTTTGGAGACTTCCAGCAGTAGGATTTACAGGAGGATCGATTTACCCAGCAGTGCAGCGAGCCAAGCCCAAGAGGGCCAATTTTTGGGGTCGAGCTTTGGGCAAACCCTTTCTAGGTTTTTTTAGGTTTATTGAGGAGAAACCAAGATTAATTTGGCAGAATTTTCTGGGCAGATTTGAGGTGTCAAACAGAGATCCTAACTCAGCTAGCAGCTAGAGGAGCTAGGGGAAATTAGACCGAAATTCCAAGGTCAACATTTGGCCAATTCCTTCGTGGGTTTCTTGAGTAGAGTCCAGGGTTAAAGTCCTAGAATTTTCTGACTAGTGTAGCAGGCTCTAGCAACATTTCTTCGAGAGTAGCAGCAACATTTCTAGCAGATTGCAGCGTAGAGCTATAGCCATACAACGTATCATCAATGGGGGATTTCAGCATTGATTTAGAGGGCTTCTCTAGCTTGCCTTGAGCAAGCCTAGGTGCCTCCATTCCAACACCTCCATTGTACTCATTTCTAGCAAATTAATAAAATGGCTCAACAGTATTTTATGGCTCCATTAGTGTTTTGATATCAATTTTTGTTTTGTTGTCTCCTTAATATATTTTAGTCTGTTATTACTATTATTTTCCCATTTGGGATATTACATTGAGCAACTCATGGAGGAGGTTTAATGTGAGCAGGTATATAATTTTAAACCTTATTTAATCTTTTAGAGAAATCTTGGATTGATTCATCCGTGGATTTTTTCAAACTATTATATTCAGTTAAGGCTTGATAGGGTTCACTTTACTCCCCCACTTTGTCAAAAGGTTGTCTTCTAATTGGTCCCAATTTTGTAAACTCCTTGGGGCTAAAGCTTTAAACCATTTTCTTACTTCACCTGTGAAACTTTGAGCAAACAACCTCATTTTCACATCATCATCATCCACCTCTTCTCAGTCAATGAAATTATTAAACTTGTCAACATGCCACTTAAAAGTAATATCTTCTTCACTCCCAAAAGTTATAATTCTAGTGGAATACCCCTCTGGAAGGTCATGAAGTATGGCAGGTAGGACAAGAGGTGCATACCTAGCTGGACCTGAAAGAGGAGGAACTCTAGCCATAATGACAGGGATTGTGCTACTTGAAAAAGCAGTGGATGGAATTAGATTTTGAATAGGGGAAAAACAGTGAATGAGGATGAGATGCTAGGAGATTTTGAGGTGGGAAGTTGGAGTTTAGAGATGAAAGAACTCCACTGAGGCAAAGGGACACTAGGCCTCATTCTTAACAAGAAATCAAAAGGATCTAATTCTTTTAACTTTTCAAATGACTCTTGTTCCAGTGACAACTCTAATGTGACAATTTCCCAGAACCCTTCTTTTTCTTCTTTTGACACAAGAGATGATGTATCAATTTCTATTCTCTGTAGATCTAATATAATTTGAGTCAATTCATTCTCAAATTTAGATCTAAAAAGAACTTCTTCTATCTTTTCATCAAACTTTTTATCTTCAAAACTTCGAATAGCCTCAGAGGGAAAAGATGAAACTCTTAGATGATATGGATTACCTGATTTTGATGTGCTTCCAATACCTTTGAGAATTATTTCTGGATTATCAACTATCTCAGGTGGGTTAGGATCTGTATTGCTCCTTGTATGAATCTTCTTAGCAGCCACTTTTAAGCTGAGAATCTCAGTGGAGTCACTAAGGTAGAATGCAGCCTCGAATGTTTCTGACCTTTTGCTACCTTCAAGAGTTCAACATTTTTGATTGAGCACAAATTTTCGGGAAAATGTAGCATCAAGCTTCTGGCAGATGCACCAAAATGTTATCACCAAACTGAGGCTAATTGGGCTGCTCAACAGTCAATTCAGTGTAACTGTTTCAAACCACTTAGGGTTGGAAGTTAGCCCTTCCAACCAGAGAGGGCTCTCTCAAGAAAATGTATGATATTCAATAATGAAGCTTAAAAAATAAGATGGCTAACTCTCATATGTCCTTTGGATGGTTTTTTTGCAGGTGAATGATGTGTGATGGCTACCATTGGGCATGGAGTTAGTATGAAACTCATTTGAGAGTGCAAGCTTCTGTGATCCATAACATTTTAAAAATATATAACTCTTCCGGGAAATCACATAATAAATTTCAGAATCGACGCCTTTCGAACTACCAACTGTAGTTCATTATCCTGATGATGAACTACAGTTGGTAGTTCGAAACGCGTCGATTCTGAAATTTATTATGTGATTTCCCGGAAGAGTTATATATTTTTAAAATGAAACTCATTTACATAAAAACATCATTCAGGGAAGTTGAGGCATGTGTAACTCTTACAAAAAATAACTTTGACAACAAACAAGATGCATAAAGGAAGTTGGAGCATATTTATCTATGAATTCCAAGTGATTATGCATGAAGTACGTTGAATTAACATTGAAAAGGTAAATGAGACAAACACATAAGAGCCCATAAAGAATCTCAGGTCTGAAAAAGGTTTTCTGCAATTGTATATTAACTTAACAGAGAAAATATTACAATAGTAGCATAAGTCATAACATCGATCAACCCTCTCTAACTTTGAAATCTCCTTATTTATAGAGTGAATTCCTTTTACATGAAGTATGCCACCTAGGCTAGACCCTCGAAAATTCTGAAGAAAAAAGAGGTAATTCTGTTTAGAAGGAGTTTGAAACCTAAAAGGACTCTAACACCATTAACGCCATTAACAACTTTTAAATAACCCATACATGATGATGCTTATTGAGTCAAACAACTTTGCCTAAGGTGGCAATGATCATGACCAAGTGATGAACTGCCATACTAGAATCGAGGTTCTGATGCTCAGAATTTTAGGATGTGCTGTTGTGTTTGATGATGTGGCAAAAATGGGGAGCTAGCAGCCATGTCACCTCCTTGCTGAGTGGCCTTACCAATAGGTGTCTTCACTGATACACTTCAACATCTTTTGATGACTCATCTGCTCCCAAGAAACATTAAATGCTACAAAATATCAAAATTTGACCTCGCTGTAAAAACAGAGCATTTTAAGGAAGTTCGTAGCGTTTTTCATTTAGCACTTTCTTCACCCTTTCTGACTTTACTGCTTATTGGAGGGTATTCATGAGGCAAAATGAGGTAAATACATGATGTTTCCCACTCCTGTCATGTTATATTTTGGAAATTATACCTCAAAATATTCTTCAGCGAGTTCGTAGCGAAAACTCGACTTTAAGCCTGGAGTATTCTACGAACTTGCTTGACTTTTCCAGAATTTGACATTTTCACTCTTTACCTCCAAAAACCTGTCTAGAGCTATGTTAACTGATTAGATGGAGCATCCTAATACAAAATTCGCCCAAAAAATGTCTTACCCATTAAGGAGCAGCAGGGTCATCTACAACTATCATTTTCTAAACCTTTTTCTTGAATTCTGTCTGTACCATCTCCATTTGAATTTCTAACTCTTTGACTTGGTTTTGTAGCTTTCTCCTCTCTACTTGCAATCACCTGTTTCTCCTCATGGTATGCTTCATCATTCTGTGCAGTGGTAGTGTTCTTCGCAACATCTTCCTTGACCTTTTTGCCACTTCATTATAAAAATCCTCCAAGTCCAGTTTGGCTTCTAAAACTTCTTCTCTGTCTTCCTTAAGTTGTTCTTTTAGAGCTCCACTGTAGACTTTTCTTGGACCTTTTATTTGCCTTTCTTTGTCTTGATGATTTCTGCTTCAGCTGGGGATAGCTCTATGATCTCCTCCCTTATGGGCTGCTTCTTCTTTTATGTCTCTTTATGCAACTGATCAGACTTGCCTCCGTTTGAGAGTTGTGACCTAGTGAATGGTTTTCTAGGCTTAAAATCAAAACCTGAATCCTCATTGGAAAAATCAAGTTTCTTTGTAGTAAGACCCTTCTTCTTCGTTTTTGTTCCTTTAACCTCTACCGACTTTACAGCAGGGGTTTCTTCAATATCAATTGCTTGCAGTATGTCTTCAAGTTTGCCTTTCCCTTCTGTTTGACTCTTGGTGATTCTTCTATGAGCCCTTGTATCAATCTTGATTTTGCTACTGGTAGATGTTTGCTGAGGTGTCACTATCTCCTGCAACTGTTCAATCTCTACCTCCATGGGCTCTACTATAGGCTACACCTCTACCTCAGGTTCAACCTTTGCTTCATCTATTTGTTCTTTGTTCTTCTTGGGAATGTTTGTCTTCGACTTGGGTGTCTCTCTTGGAGTAAGAACATCTACATCATAGCCACTCAAAAACAAAAAATTAGCCCAATCATTATTCAATTTCTTTAAGTCTTCCATAACTAACAATTTGATTAAGCGATGATGAAATATGGATGGATCATTGCTCTCAGGTTTGGCTTGTACCTTGTCAACCATCTTGCCTAAACTTCTAAACAGAAAGAATGGAAGATCAATAAGTTGTTTACCTATGAAATGGAGTAAGACTCTGAAATGATATTGGTAGATCATGTGAAATCTACCTTCATAGGTAAAATATTTTTGGATCACCATATGCAGCTTTGAGTAGTTATCCTTGAGGCAACTCCTGGGTATTCCTGAGGTCATGTCAACTCCTATATGCTCATACTTCAGAAATTCATCACAGTTTTGAAGTTTGAATTTTGTTGCCTTGAACCATTCTTCTCCAGACCTCGGAATTTCAGTTGCTTGTGCAATGGTCTTAGGAGAAACAGTGAAACTTAAGATGGCCACCTTTGAAGTTGTGCCCACGAAGTTGACAACAAAATCCTTGGACACCTGTGCATGATATCCCTACAGTTTTTGGCAAAATCTTATACAACCATCATTTGTGAAAGCTTGTGCAAAGCTTGGGTCTTCCACAACCAGCTTGATGTCCATGGGCTCGTATCTGACTACAGAGTCTCCTTTGTTGGGCTTTTGATGTGAAGCCATGCCCTCCAATATAGCACTGACCAACTTCAAGCTTTTGACACCTGCAAAAACTATCTAAGACAGCAAGCATCTTGTTTGATAGAGGTAAGTGCGAACCTAAGATAGCAACTAGACAAGAAATACAAGTGAAGACTACTGGCACAAGATCAAGCAGCTTACAAGGATGAAAGGTAAGTGTTGATGTTTGAATGAGGTAAGGCTATGTTAGGAAAGAAAGATGGGAGGGAAATCAGAATGATAGAGGTGTGATGATTACCAAGCATGCAATATGACAAATGATGACTCATAACAGTTATGTACCATGATGACACTGAGCTCTGACCATTGAAATGATGATAGCATATTGATCAACTCACTGTTAGTAGAAAAACTCGAGTTTGTAGCGATTTCAGTTAATGGGATGACAGATTCGCTACAGAACTGTCAGGTGAGTCCATAGCGAAAACAGATTGTTTTACACAGAAAACGCTGCAGACTTAGGAAAAAGGTGCCAAGTGTCAAAAAGTGACTCTATTAACCCATGCATTCAGATATTTGAATTTTACGTTGACAAGACCTTAACCATATGACCAATGACCATTTAGACCTTTTAAAATTATATACAAAACATGAAATTTAATCAATTCATGACTTTATTTGACCCTAACAACCTAACCTAACTCAAAATGACACACCTAGGCCAACCTATATGTTATTAAGGATAACATAAGTTTTAATTTAACTTGAATTTGGAGCCAAAATTCCTTTTTTTTAACTTTTAATTTCAAAATAATTTTGACCCGCTTCACAACACATGATGAAGTCCACTTAATAAAAATATTATACCTCCAGTCAAGGTGAAATTCTTCTAAGTCCATGAACCAATATTAAATTTCCATGCCATCACGGTTTGGGGATTTATGACCAAGAAATGGGACCTCAACTTCAACCAAGCGTTTTTCTCAAACCGTGAAGGCCCAACATACCAACGAATTCAACAAGACAAGTAGAATCTAATGATGGCAATCTCTATGATAGATTCGACGATCTATTGCTTCAAAATCCTCATCAAGTGCAGGCTATGCCCAACAATCAAAGAATCAGATCCTACAACTAGGTTTCGACCAATGGCTAGGGTTTCATCCTTCACCTGTAATGTTCACAACCTCCATGACAGAAGAACATCAAATTGCATCATCGTTAGCTAGGGTTAGGGTTTCAGTATGGCAATTAGGGTTTCATGGTTTCAGTGCATCATCCATCACATTAATGGCCTCCAAACCCTAACATCAATGACGACATTTACATGTACTCTGCATCCTGCACCAACTTGCACTACTGCACCTATTCTTGCTTTGAGATCAATGACCTGCCTGCTCACTTGCACAACATCGTGCAACAACTCCCACTTTGACATCAATAACAACCTGCTTAGCAATCTCCCCCTTTGTCATTGATGTCAACACACTTAGCATGACAAGGTATGTTGCATCATGCATCTTGCTCTCTCCCCAGATTCCTTTAAGTTTCTTCCCCCCTTGAGCATCAATGGCAAAGGGTGACAGGTGCATCAAGTGATATTGCTCCCCTTGACAATATACTCGTGCCACTACATTTCTCCCCTGTGTTTTTTCTCTTTTCTTCCTTCGCATTCAAACCCTCGTCCCCCTCTAACACCCACAAACCGTTATGTTGATTTTAATAATTATTTTTGTTTTAAATAAACCCTTTCAAAATTTTTATAATATTTTTCTATAAAAAAATTTAAAAAAATAAAAGAAGTGGACTCCACAAGGAAAAAGGCCAACCCCGAGATGGTTAGCAATGACAAATTACATGCCAAAGTCAACCAATGTAGAGATGAAGTTAGCAACATAAGATATTGTCTCGTCAACATTGCGAAAGCATAAACAGAGTTGGAGGAAGGACAAAAAGAGTTAATAAAAAAAAAAAAAACTAATAGATAAAGGAGACAAAATTGACAAATTGATATAGGATTTCAAAAATTGATGGCAAACCACAATAAGAATGAGAAATGACGATAAAGATACTTGACTTCCAAGACGAAAGAATTAGCTAGCTAACTGAAGGGGTAGACACATTAATGGAAGAACCCTCAACCTATCGGAAACCAACATCAACTCTACAATCACAAAATACAAGTGAGAAAGAACATCAATAAGCACCTGAAGTAATTTTTTCAGGCAGTAACTATCACACAAGAATTCCAAATTGAAATTATCAGAGAATTAAAAAGGAATTACCAAAATACGGCGGTAAGGGAAATAGATTAGTAATCGTCTAGGTCAACAAAATGGAAGGAACTTTTGAATCAAACCTCCCATTGGGTGAGAGAAAAGATAATGAGAGCCTCCAATAATTTAGAAGGGGAAAGCTTACAACTCATTTATATGGTGGACCAGAAAATGTGATGCTCATTCTTTTCACTAACAAAATTTCACAACCACCTTATTAAAAAGGTTTCATGATGAGGAAGAGGATGACTTGTACAACAAATTTGTACATTTTAAACAAAAGGAAACATAAACGATTATATGCACAAATGAGAAGTTGTGGAAACAAGACAAAACAAATTCACATATGAACATTTGCTAAAAATGTAGATATGTGGATTGAAAGATTACATCCTTAGTGAAATAAAGCTACAAAGCCCAAAAACAGTGGAGGATGGTAGACATGCGGTGAAATTAATTGAACAAAAGAACAAACTCAACAAGCCATCATTCACAAAGGAAGATGAAAACTAGCCATTGGACTCAAATAAAAAGGGAATAAACAAATGCAGATATTGTGGAGACAAATGGTCATCAGGACACAGATGCCATAATAAGAAATTATATACTTACAAAGTCAAGAAGTTTTTAGACACGTCGAATAGTGAATCAGAGAGAGGGAAAAATAAGAAAAACAATTGTCATAAGTGTGGAAAAAAATGGACACCAGCGCATAGATGTGAAGACATGTCATTATGGTACTATAAAATAGTGGATGGGAAGGCAAGTAGAAGTACATAAGCCAAATGATGAAATCACTATAACATACAATCTAGACTCGGACCATGATGAAACACAACAAAAAACATCACTAGCTTCCGTCTCATGTACCCAACCAAATAAAAATGAAGACAACAAACTTCAGGGAAGGATAATTACTCCAAAAGATTAATTAGAAACACTGATTGCAAAATATGTTCCACCAATTCTCAAAATGGAGAGATTACAATCCTTATAAAGAAAAAGAAATCAACCCTACAATTCCACCAACAACCATGATAGGGCAACCACAACCTAAGGGTTTGATGCTTAAAGGAGTCATAAAAGATAGAAATGTCACAATACTCGTAGATTCTAACAGTACTCACAATTGTATAGAGTCTAGACATTGTTATTGCTAAACAACTAAAACTTTCTATGTACCCCACCAAGGACCTCATTTTGACAATCGCTAATGAACAAAAGCTCAAAGAATTAGCAAAATGTCATAATGTTTGACAAGAGGCGAGACTACAAACAGAACTCTATGTTCTACCACTTGAAGAAATGGATATAGTGCTAGGTGCAGAATGGTTGATGCAGTTGGGGACTTATACCACAAACCTTGAAGAACAATTCATGGAGTTTAATTGGCAAGATCTACACTATAAATTATATGGTGTTGAAGCTTCCACTCTATGAAGATATGAGCAATACACAGGAACGTCACAAACACTCAAATCATGAACGAAGTCAAACCCGTAAAGATAGATAAACTTCATTCCGCCACAGAAACATGTTCAACAAGAGAAAATCCTATTAGCTATGCTTTGAGGACAAGGGATTTCTTTAAAAGGGCAGAAATGTTATAATCATAATATTCATGAATAATATTAGATTAATTAACTAATGAAGAGCCTAAAGAGAACATACCCTTTCACCTAGTGACCAGTCAATGCTATAAGTAAGCCATCATGAGGATTGCACCATCATCATTCTTATAGAATTATTCATGAAGAGATTAAAATAATGGAGTAAATAAAAATCAAACTGGAGTGTAGTTTTGACTCTTGGCCTTTTAACATTTTTTCTGCTGTGTAACTTGGCATACCAAAGTGATTACTGTAATGTTGGAATTTGATCTTGCTTTCGTTAGACATGGTTGATGCATATTTATTTGATATGAGAAGAGGGAAGATTTACTAATGGGGTTTAGAGGGGATATTGATATTTTCCTTTGTGGACACAACTTTAGTAAAAGTTTATATTCGTCAAGAATTCATGAATATTACAAACTAAGCTTTAAGTAAAACATATATTTATGTATGTTACTTTTTGTCATTTTCAACTCTAATGGGGTCCTTTATTTATTATTTCAGTTATATTACACATAACATATACTTTCTCAATAAATTGTTCACTGTAATTCTGTAATTTTAAGTTTCATATGATATTGTCTTAATGTGTGGTGATTCTTATATTTTCCAATCTTTAAATGCACAAAATCATTATTATTGAATCAGGTCTATACACACTTGGAGGGTGGAAGATCGCACATAGTAAACACAGCATGGGCTATGCTGGCTCTTATTTATGCAGGCCAGGTGTGTGAGCAAAGCTCTTAAAGAATTTAGGGATTTTCTCCTTCTATAAACATTGATTCATACCAGATATGTTGTGAGTTCTCATTCAATATAGATATCTCATCCTTTTAATCTGGGTAAGTGAACACCACTGCATATCTAATTTCCATGAATGTTCTTTGTTCTGGATCACTATTGACAAGTTTAAGTATCCCATTATTCAAAAGATCTACCTGGTTTTACCACTTCTGTTTGTCTTATTAGTGGTCTAGGAATATGTGATTAAATTTTGTACATAAACAGTTTTGAAATGATTGTGGTTTATAAATTGAAACAGAATTAATTCATACTAAATTTTACCTTTTTCTTTTGGGAGTAACTTAGGCTTTGAGGGATCCAAAACCTCTTCATCGAGCAGCAATTGTACTTGTCAATTCACAGATGGAGAATGGTGATTTTCCACAACAGGTAAGACTTTTATTCTTTGCATATTATATGGGAAATGCATGTGTTTCCTGATAATAAGTTATTAAAACTTAACAGATGCAACAAAAACAGTTGCATAGAACACACACCCTCTTGTCAGCATTAACAAATACACTGTATGTAACTGAGTAGAATCATTCTTTACTCTATTAAACTAAACATATATGTAGTTATCACAAAAATATATCACTGTATTTTTCAAAATAAGTCTTCAATAAACAATTGCTAGCATAATTCCTATAACATTAGTAATTTGTATTATGTATGATTAGGTGTTTCCGTAATCATGACCTGTTTAGACGTTAGAAATAGATGTATCACATTAGGTATTGATGATTGTAGACATCATTTTCTTTGTACTGGAAATTGACCATTAGACTATAAAGGGTATTTTTTATCTTGTCTCTCCTTGAGTTTTTAGCTATTTTTTGAAGTAGGGTTTAAATATTTCCATATAGAAGTTCCTTTGTTTCCTTCAACAAAGTTTACTTGTCTTGAAGGGAGAATACTTTATATTTTGATTTTTGACAGAAGTAATTGTTCCTCCAATTACGACATACTCCCCACCGTGTGTAGACTGTATCCTCCTCTCCTGAGGCCTAGTGGCTGAAGGTCTGTGAGACACAAGCTCATCCTGCTGGAGCATCACCATGATGCCAATATCTACCCCTCCGCTGCCGATCTCGACCTTGAGTAACAACAAGATAAGTTTGCCTCGCCAAGAAGTGGTGGTTTCAGTGATACCCCATGGGTCAAACCAAAGGTGAAATGGATTACCCTTTGCTCTGACCCTGCTGATCACAAAGTGGAGAGATCCACCTGCCAACTGGATCCAATGATCCCCCAACCATACTGGGAGCTCATAACTCCGACTCCTCGCGGAATGATGCTGCATATCACTGCTACCTGCTAAAACCCATATGGCCTTCATCTCTGGCCCCTGCATGTAACCCATGGGTGGACCCCAAGTATCAAGATTCTGTCCCATGCAATGCAATCTTCTCTGCTCCTGCCAGACCACGCAATGAAATCTGCTATCGCAACTCCCAGGGGGTACACCTGGACACTGCTTGGAGTCTGGGTGCCCTCCTGTAGCCGAAGTCTACTACCAATCGTCCCTCATGCTCTTGTGACACCTCAAGTTGCCTCGCCAGAAAGGGGTCATCCATCTCCCTGAGCATGGGCTCAAAGGTGGTGCAAGTGCTACCTCTGCAGAAGATCGAACTACCCTCAAGGTTGCATCCACCAACTTGCATCCTGACCATATGCCGCAGCTCAACAACCTCTCTCCCAATGTACCGTGACCTATCCAACTGTCCCAGATGATCCTCCTAGGACCTGTGGCTCATGATGAGAGCATCAAGAGATGATATCCAGGTCTCCTGTATTAGTGTGCAATGCTAGGGAGTGAATAATGGAAGCTCACGGCTGGCCCTATGATTAAATCGTGCTCCAAATCCGAGTGTGCTAAACCCAATGGTGTGCATGATGTCCTTATCAGGAGATCTCTCTAGCGACAACACTCCGTCAACCTGTGGTGTATCATCATGTTTGGCTGCACACAAGTATGCACCCCTACACTCCTCTGTAAAGAAATGAACTTTGTGGCACAACTCCATGCACCATTGGTTACCAACGCTCAATTCCCTGCCCCCATGTATCATAGGGCATCCCATATGTGCCCATGCATCCATCATCTTGCTAATACATCTGCCATGATGTGATTTGCACCTCCTCAGCTACCTATGTAAACCTGAGCTACCCAACAACACACCTACTAGAGGGGATATCTCTGTTGTGCCGATCTTTGGTGGCTCATGTGCCCAATACCACAATGGGAGAACGTCATCTCCATACAATGCTCGGTCTGGTGGCCTACCCATGCCACCTCCTCCCACTAGCTCCTGCCAGGGAATGCTAATCATCTTATGACCCCATGCATAAACAACATGTCAATACAACCCATGGAGTCTACTCACAAATCGCCTGGACGCTAGTTCCGACTGGAACTCCCCTAAGGAATGCATGTGCTCAGTCACTAGGTCAGCTACCTCATCAATGCCATAGCCATCTCGCATGTCTAATATCGGATAGGAGGCCCCACCTAGATCCCAATGCCAACCTGGACCTCCAGTGCCCTCGAATGTCTGAAAGCCCCCAATGTGATTTACTCCAAACTACTATCATCCCCATGAGTCCAGCCCACTCTACTGGGTAACGACTCAGAATCTCTCACCATCCAACCCTAAGAGAGGAATCGAATGCAAGAATCCTCGCTCAGTGCACATAGAACAAGCCCTCCATCCTGCGAGTGTTGCACCCTATGCAACTCATGTTGCCTCATCTCACCATCATGGTCAACACCCAAAATCTGTCGAGGTAACTCTACCTTTTCCTCTCCACTGTGCAGAGGCAACCTACTAGTGCTACAAGCCCCACCTATGTATGTTTGAATAGGGTTGCTCTGATGCCCTAATGTGCACTCTAATTGGACCATTAGGTATTCCAATCGCCCCCCAATGTGAGTCAGTTTGGCTGCTGACTCGGCACAAACTGCTTTTATGACCTCCAACCCCTCGTTCTGTTGCAGGATAGCCTCTCGCACTGTCGTGGCCTTCTTCTTCAACGCAAGAAGGTCTGCCTAGATCTAATGAAACTGTTGTGGGCGACCATCACCTAATGCCATTGTATCCCTTGGCACCTCATCAATGGATGGCCTTATGGGTGTATGCTCCACTCTCTCCTCTAAGATATCAATCAGAGCGGTCAAACGAGTGTCCAACAAGGGTGACTCTTGCGTCACACTAGGTGTATCTACGAGCTCCCCACAATCTTGTGTGCCTTCGTCCTCCGAGTGTGAGTAGCCATTTTGATGGCTTGCCCCTCTGTCATCCTGTTAAGCTGGAAAGAGGTATCCAAATTTTCCACCCCAGCTCGAGCCGTGCACTTGGTGGATCCATCATACATGGGAAAAGGTATCCTCCCAATGGTACACTGCATTGTGCAACCATGAACTCTACATGCTAGACCCCCCACTAGTCCTGCGTTTCTCGTCCTGTTTGAGTTGACAGTAATCTCTGAAGGACAAGGTTGCTCTGAAGGTTTCCCCTATGGACTACCATTCTCGGAAATAATCTCCCATGGGTATCTGATCATCCCGCCTACCTTGCTCATTCGGTTCTGAAGGTAAAAATGTAGGGAACGTGGTCCTAGTTGGCCTATTGAAGGTTGGTGGGTGAGTGGTTGGTGAAGGGTGGTCACACTGTTGTGAGACCCTTGAAGTCTCCCCAATTAGGAACTCATGATGGATGCTCTTATCCCTATTCTGTTTCTTGAGTCCCTCCAACATCCCCTTCTGTTGTTTGGCTAAATCATTCAGGGCCTTTAAGAGGCTACCAAATGTTGCTTCCCCCTAGCTCCTTACCCCCCCCCATATTTTCCACCTCTATTGACTTTGAGGGGTAATGTTTTGCCTACCCTCCTCATTCATAGGAAAATTCCCCACGGCTGAGCCAAGAACGAAGCCCTAATACCACTGTAATATCCCAAATGGGAAAATAACAGTAATAACAGGCTAAAAGATATTAAGGAGACAACAAAACAAAAACTAATATCAAAACACCAACAGAGCCATAAAATACTGTTGAGCCTTTTACTAGTTTGCTAGAAATGAGTACAATGGAGGTGTTGGAATGAAGGCACCTGGGCTTGCTCAAGGCAAGCTAGAGAAGGCCTCTGAATCAATGCTGAAATCCCCCACTGATGGTACGTTGTATGGCTATAGCTTTGCGCTGCATTCTGCTAGAAATGTTGTTGCTGCTCCTGAAGAAATGTCGCTAGGGCCTGCTACACTGCTCAGAAAATTCCGGGACTTTAACCCCACACTCTACTCAAGAAATCCACAAAAACCCATGAAGGAATTGGCCAAATGTTGAACCCGGAATTTTGGCCCAATTTTCCCTAGCTCCTCTAGTTGCTGGCTGAGTTAGGATCTTTGTTTGACACCTCAAATCTGTCCAGAAAATTCTGCTAAATTAATTTTGGCCTCTCCTCAATAAACCCAGGAAAACCGAGAAAGGGTCCGCCCAAAGCATGACCCCGAAAATTGGCCCTCTTGGGCTTGGCTCCCTGTGCTGATGGGTAAATCGATCCTCCTATAAGTCTTGTTGTTGGAAGTCTCCAAAATTTCACAAAAATCCCTGTTAGGAAGCTCCAAGCCTCCCCACCAAATCTTAACTGCAACTCCCTCTCTTCTCACCTCTCAGAACAACCAACTCTTGTCTGCACTGCGTCCTCCCCTACGCAGTCTCCTCCTCCTCTACACAGTCTAGAACTGGATACGCTTCCTCCTGATGATGCTGATGGAAATTCTCCTTAGAAGGTGTGGAACTCCTCTCCTGAGCGGGCGCTCGAAGTCCTCGGAGGTAGAGGTTCAGATCCCCACTTGAAGATCTCGTGTGCTAAACAACGCTACAGACTTGGCTCTCTGGCTCAAGCATGCTTTGTCAAAATGACAAGAATAAAATAGTTGAATGAATGAACGCCCCAGAATGAGCAACTTGCTTCCTTTTAACTAAGCATGCCCAACGTTCCCTTGGTCCCCACCTCAAACTGTGCTGCCTCTACCTCGTACCAATGAGCTGCGCTGCCACATGTGGGACGCAGTCTATCCTCATTGGCCCACATCCTCCACCACCACCGCAATATTTGCCTTGGCCTAATGTTTCGATCTCTAAAGTTTCCTAGGTCTAATTGTGGGCCTCGAAACCCACATCCTCATAGTCAAAATGTAATAGTTAGCAGAATATCAAAAATTAATATTCTAATCAGCGGAATTGCTAATTAGGAATATTACAAACTAGCTCATAAATGGAAAAATAAGCCCCTCAGGCAGCCAAGTAATAATATGTATGTTGGAAATACTGAGAGGGGGGTGAATCAATATTTCTTTTCAATTGTTATTTTTACCAGTTAAGATCACTTATATTTAGAACACAAAATGAACAATAATCTCTTTTATTAATCTCTTTTTTAAAATAAATCGAATACAATAATGTGTAGGGTTCCAACCCTAGATGACGACACCAATCTTCAATACTACCAGGCAGTAGGCACCAACCTTTACTTTGCCAAGCACCAACTTGGACTTCATGAGGCTCTGACCTCTAGGGCTCCAACCCTATCTTCCAAGGCACCACCCTTGACACTTTGAGGCACCAACCTGTAGGGCTCCAACCCTATCTCTAGTACCGGCACCAACCTGGTCTTCTTGAGGATCCTATCCTCTAGGGCTCCAACCCTTTGCTTCAATTCGTCAAGATAAGTTCAATAGTTCTTCAAGGCTCCCAAAGTCTTCTATAACTAGCCTTGACAAAGTCTTCACGCTCGTCTTCAACAATGCCTTCACTTAGTCTCCAAGTCATTTTGTCAATGACAACCTTGTCTTCTCATGAAGGTGTCTCCACTGCTCTTCATGTTACCCAAACAGGTTCTTCAAGGCTATCTCATGATGGCTTCAATGCATCATGGTCTCCAAGGGTTTCTCCAAGACTTCAAGGTGTCTTCAACAAGCAGCCCAAGTTCTGCACCTGCTCTAAGCCTCTTCAAGGGCTTCTTCAAGAACTCTCCAAGGGAGTCTTCACAATTCTTCAGCAACAAGATATTTCTCCACGAATCTTCAAAGTTAACTCCAAGGGCAAGGATGTATACTCTAGGACTGCTCCAACAAATATCTGCAAGTGGGCTTCTTCAAATCTGTTCCCAAGAGGTCACTAGGCTGCTTCAGTAGCCTGCTTTAGATTTACATTAAGTGCTTCACAATGTTTTTCAATGCTCCAGCTGTCTAGCCTACTTCAAAGAACTGCCAACCACTGTTCTCAATGGATCTTCAACAATACTCAAAGGTTTCTATAACAGTTCTTCAAGGCTCCAAGATACTTCTTCCAAGATTTTAAGAACGGTTCTTCCAAATGCTTCACGATATTTTTAACCAAAGGATGGCTTCAATGATGCTCCAAGGTCTGCTATATAAATCCTTAAATCAGTACAAAGGGCCACTCCAAGGTTGTCTTCAAGTGTATCCCCAAGGCAGCTTCAAATCCATACAAGACTGTCAAGAGATGTTAATTCCGAGCTTGATTAGGACTATCCGAGCCTCTTACAAGTGTCTTCAAGCTACTGGAGTGTAAAAACTCTGGTAAACTTGATAAATATATATTATTAATGATGAAGATAAGAGATAAGAGATGATTACAATGAGGGATCGCCTGGGCTTTAAATAGCCTCAAGGTGTCCCTTGGCGAAGAGGCATGATCTTTGATCATGCCCTTTCAGTTAATAAAACCTAATATAACTATATCTAACTAATAATTAATAAAATATTCATAACATTACCCCTCTCTTAAGATGCTTTGTCCTCAAAGCATATGTAACGATGGACAATGTTGACGAATGTCTGGTTTTCTCAAGCGATGAGCTCTTGCTTCCCACATTTTAAAAAGATCGTGAAGCATCTTCTCGAGCTCCATCTGTTGGTGATGTGGATAGTGAAAATATCTGATATCGACAGAGTTGGATACTGTCTTGACTTCTATTGGATGTTTGATTTTCCTATTGGAAGACACTTTTATGGGTAGATCTTGGAATACTTTTTCACATTTCCCAACTATTCCTTGTTCTTCTGGTGATTTTTTGTGATTCCTTTTTAGACTTAGAGGTAGGTTACCAACAATTATTGTCTGATGTAACTTCTCCTCATCATCAAATGCTTCATTCTTAACAACCATATCTGCTTCATCACCGAAGGCCTCAACAGCTTCTGTCGTTATATCAGTGGCTTCGGATGTGTTTGTCGCTTCACATGTTTCGTTCAAGTCTGGGGATGGAACATTTTGTTGTTTACAAACATCTGTATCTTCATGGTGATGTGGGGAATCAGTTTTTTCCTGATGCTCTTCTGAGTTCCCTGAATCTGCGGAATTGTTTTGTTGATTTTGTTCCCTGTTAGGAGATATTGGGGATTGTGTCTGACTTAACTTATCTATTTTATCATTTAGCTTACTGTAGAGTTCTGTCATATTGTTCATGATCGCATTAAATTTCTGCAATATTTTGTTCTCTTTGTCCTTAGCCTCCATTTGTTTAAGCCATATTTGCCTTTTTATCTGATCAATCGTCATCATTGATAAAGGCATACTGATATTTTTCTGCCAGTTTTCTCTTTTTCCCTTTTTTTTTAAATTAATTAATTAATTAATATTTAATTAATTAATTAATTAAATTAATAATAATAATAATTTTCTTTTTAAAATTATATAATTACATATATATAATTATTAATTGAAAATTATATAATTATAAATATATATATAATTATCAATTTTGAAAACTATATAATATATAAATAAGTATAGAATTACAATATATTTATATAATTACCAATTGAACTATATGATATATGAATTATATAATTTCAAAAAAAACCTATATTTTTTTATATCGTATGATATGAGTGCAGGCAGTGAACGCGGGGAGGACACAGTGAATGAGACGGCGGCTGGAAACTCGATGACTGGTTCAAATCGACTTTTTTTTAAACAAATGAATTCGCAGAGGGTACGATGGCACCAACGCAAGAAAATTCTTCTGCGGAAGGTGGTCGGGGGCAGTGTTGGAGGTCGACGAAGAAATACAATGATTCACAACGAAATGACGCACTGCTTCTTATAATTTTTAACAAATCGATTTTTTTTTAATATATCGATGCTGTTTAAAACGATGATACCCTGTTCTGAATTTAAACGATACGCTATTTTAACTGGCACCCGCTCACGAGTTGCACGTAGTTTTTAATTTCTCCCGCGGTCAAAACGCCACCGCTGTCTATTCCTCTGTCGTGGCCGCTGACTGTCCGTCCCAACTCTGTGTTTTTTTTTCCGAATTTAAAACTGGCCGGTGGGTGTGTGAAAATGGGAGGCCGTATGGTAGTGTAGGTTTATTATTTAATACCTGTTACCAACGAGAAGGTTGTAGAAAATTCTATTTCCCACCCCGGTTTTCAGTTTTCACCTTATTACTCCAAAATAATTAAATGCCCTTTCCCATATCCATACATTTAATAAACTGAAAAAATAAATTTGCTGAAAACACAAATTCTGGAAATTTTTCAGAACGCTGTAAATGCAGAAATAAAATAACAGCAGTAACAAACAGTCATTCAACACATCATAACTCGGAAATTTTTGGTCAAGGTGACCCTGGAAAAACCCCCTACAACTCTTGGGGAAAACCAGTCTGGAAGCTTCTCTTTTATTTCTGAAAAATGCTTTTACAGTGAGCAGTAATGCACAGAAAATTACAGCAAACACAAAAATCACTTATCTTGACTTTCGTGCCACCCTCCACCTCGAAAAACGTGCCAAACAGCAAACAGAAATTTTTCAGAGAAATTACAGCATTAAATGCTGTCTTAGCTGCCTCGAAAAGCGTGCCGGAAATGACCGTACGGACTGTACGGATTCCGTACGGATGGGACAGCAGCCCCCTTTCTCGATTTTCGTGCCCAGAAAAATCTGCCTTGAAAATCGTGCTCCTTGCTGCTGTTCCAGCTCTCGAAAACAGTGCTGCCCCTCTCTCGAAAACCGTGCAAATGCTGTACGGACTTTCTGCCTTGGTTAATGTGCCAATGAACTCTGTTGTACGGATTTTTCAGCCTTGGGAAGTGTGCTCTCTTGCTGTACGGACTTGCTGTGCTGCCTTTGCTGCTCTCCCTCTGCTCAGAAATTACTCTTCAGCTCCCTCTCCTCCTCTCTCAATCTGCTCATGAAAGAATGAATGACCTTTTTCTCCTTTTCCTCCTTTAACCTAACCCTAAGTGACTTTTGGGAATCCCTAAATCCAATGGTTGAAATAGATTGAGATCTAGGGCTGAGATTAAATGCTCATTTAAATCTCACTTTCTATTTTTTAATTCACCCCACTTTAATAAAGACCCACTTAGTCATTTATTTCCAAAGTCACCTTTTCCTTTCTAATTTTACATTGACTTTATTAAAAGTCACTTTAAAATTAGACTTTAGTAACTTTGTCACTTAAAGTCACTTTTAAATTAGATTTGACTTTATAACTTTATAAAGTCACTTTAGTAACTTTATCACTTAAAGTCACTTTTAAATTAGATTTGACTTTATAACTTTATAAAGTCACTTTAGAAGAAAAATTAAATTCTTTTGGACACTTTTCCCTAGGCCAAAGATCAAAGCCTTAGGGAACCACCTGTCCTCCGGTAACCAAATTTCAACACTCCCTCTTACCGAGGAAGGTGTTCCTCACCACACCCATCTTGTCTCTGAAGTAGACATGCTTGCCCGTGGTAAGGCTTTGGTAAGAATATCTGCAACCTGCTCATCAGTGGGAATATACTCAAGCTTCACAGCTCCTTTCTGAACATAGTCTCTGATGAAATGATATTTGATCCCGATATGCTTTGACTTGTCATGAAATACTGGATTCTCCGTGAGTTTAATGCAACTCTGATTATCACAGTAAATCACTGAAGGTCTCAACGACTGACCAAATAAGCCAAACAACATCTTGCGAAGCCAGATGGCCTCACAACTAGCTAAACTGGCTGCCATATACTCTGCTTCCGCTGAACTCAATGCTACTGACTGCTGCTTCCGGCTGAACCATGACACCACTGCCGAACCCAACCCAAAACAGCACCCTGAAGTGCTCTTCCTATCAGAAGCACAACCTGCCCAATCAGAATCAGTGTAACTTGCCAATCTCACTCCATCCCCCTGCCTGTAGTCTAGACCATAATCCACTGCCCCCTGCAAGTACCGCAAAATGTGTTTTGCAGCCACCCAGTGAACCTTCCTAGGCTCACACATAAACTGACTCATCGTGTTGACCGCAAAACAAATATCTGGTCTAGTGTTGACCAAATACATCGAGGAACCAATCAGCTGCCTGTACAATGTGGGATCCACCAACTCGGAATCCGAAGCATGAAGCTTCTTCCAGTTGGTGATCATCGGTGTCGACATGGGTCTACAATCCTCCATGTGGAATCTGCCAAGGATGTCCACAATATACTTCCCCTGTCCGAGGAAGAAATGCCCCTCCTCCTGCCACACCTCCAAACCCAAAAAGTAATGCATCAAGCCGATGTCCTTCATCTCAAACTCCGTCGCAAGATCTCTCTTGCAGTGCTCTATGAGTCTCTCTGCAGCTGTAATGACTAAGTCATCCACATACAGCACCAGAATGAGAGGCTCCTCACCTATCACAATATAGTAAAGGTTCGAATCTGCCTCACTCTTTGTGAAACCCATCCCCTGCAAGTATGTATCTATCCTGGAGTACCAAGCTCTAGGAGCTTGCTTCAGGCCATAAAGGGCCTTCTTCAGTCTGCACACATGGGACTCCTTCCCATGCACCTCAAAGCCCTGTGGCTGCTCAATGTACACCTCCTCCTGTATGAAGCCATTGAGAAATACGGTCTTCACATCCATCTGGTGGATCTTCCAACCCATCTCTGCTGCTATCGATATAATGGAGCGGATCGAAGTATATCGAGCCACGGGAGCGAAGGTCTCCTCATAATCAACTCCCTCTACCTGGGAGAACCCTCTAGCCACAAACCTCGCTTTGAATTTCTCAATGCTGCCATCTGCAGCATGCTTTACCTTGTAAATCCATCGGGAAGTAACCACGGATTTGCCCTCAGGCCTCGGCACCACCTCCCAAACATCATTCTTCATGATAGAAGAATACTCCTCCTGCATGGCCTCTCTCCAGACCTGCTGGCTAGCTGCCTCCTCATAGCTAGAAGGCTCAGAGTCAAGGATACTGGTAGCCATTGCCATATAGCTACAAAACCTCTCAGGTGGTCTGCTCTCTCTAACCGGCCTCTTAGGCCCAGCAATAGATGTGGCCTCTCTCAAGGTGTCCTGAAGCCACTTGGGCTTCCTCTTCCCTGAGCACACTTCTCCCACTGGAGAATGAAACTCCTCTAAAGAAACATCGAGGGCTTTGAACTGGGAGTATCCTCTAACGTCCTCACGCGCACAAAACGCTGCAAACGAATCTTTCGGTGCGGGTGTGTTGTCCATCAATGGACTCCCAGTGTTGCGTGGTGCTGCGCGTCTTGCCCGGCTCCCGCCCCTACGACTGTGAGCCACTCCCCACTGACGGACCCGACATCGTCATAGATGTACCTCCGGATCCTCCTGATCCCTGCCCACTGGATCCCTGCGACTGACTCAACTGCTGCTGAGGGTCTGGCTGATCCAGATACTCTAACTCCCGTGACCTCCTAAAGGCCCTGTCCTCCTCGAACTTTACATCCCGCCTAACAACAACTTTCCTCTGCGCAGGAATGTAAATCCGAAAGGCCTTGGAGGTCTCACTGTAGCCCACAAAGATACCCTTCTCTGCGGTGGGCTCTAGTTTGGTCCTCTTCTCCTTGGGTATGTAGGAGTATGTGATACACCCAAAGATACGAAGATGACCAATATCAGGCTTCTTCCCAGAAAAAGCCTCCTCCGAAGTCATATGCCCCAAGGCACGATGTGGACTCATGTTCTGCAAATAAACAGCTGTGTTGCAGGCCTCTGCCCACAAAAACAATGGCAACCCCTGATCATGTAACATGGCTTTGGCAGCCCCTCCGATGGATCTGTTCTTCCTCTCCGCAACCTCGTTCTGTTGGGGGTTGTAAGGAACAGTGAACTCCCTCCTAATGCCTGCCTCCACACAATAGTCAACAAACTATCCAAGGGTGTACTCTCCTCCATTGTCCGACCTCAAGGACTTGATCTTCCGACCTGTCTGTGTCTCCACAAGAGCTCTGAACTCCTGAAACCGCTTGAAGACCTCACTCTTGGTCTTCAAGAAATAAATCCAGGTCCTCCTTGAGTGATCATCAATGAATAACACATAGTACTCATATCCACTCAAGGAAACATGAGACATCCGACCGCTCACATCGGAATGAATCAAATCAAGTATCCCAGTCGCTCTGCTGTCACTGCTGGGAAAAGGGGATTTGGCAAACTTGCCCATCGCGCATCCTCTGCAAGTATCAAAGTGATCAGTACTGAAATCTGGCACACCTGTAGTGATCTCCCGCAAAGTCCTCAAGGCTCCACGATGCATGTGCCCCATCCTGCGGTGCCAAATCTCACACTGCTCAGAACTGCTAGCTCTGCTGTCGGTACTACTGCTCAATGCCAAAAGGGACTGAAATGCAAACTTGTACACCTTTGCATGGCGCACACCTATCACTCTAGCTGAATCAGCTGGAGTGCCCCTGGGATACATCAACACCTGTCCTCCCCTGAATAGTATCTCATATCCTCTGTCCTCCAAAGCTGAGACGGATATGAGGTTCTTCCTCATCCCTGGCACATAAAGAACATATGACACCTTCAAGGGAGGTTTGGACTCCCTCTGAAATGTCAATGTTCCCACACCGACTGCTCTAACAACTCTGTCATCACCGAGTACTACCTCTACATCGGTGCCACTCTCTGAAAGCTCTAAGAAGTACTCACGGACTCCTGTCATGTGACGTGACCCAACATCCCCCTACCGGATAGAAAGGTATAAGCTAATCGAGGAAATGCATCACTCCTACGAACCTCTATAGCGAGGGGATAATCCTGCCCTGCAAAGACTCACACGCAATCAACCCAAACTCTCGGTCAAAGCGATCTGCAAAGTCCTCAACCTCTGCTGAAGCTGCCATGCTCTAGTTCTTCCCCTTCTTCTTCTTCTTCTCCGGACACACAACTGCATAGTGTCCCATCTTCTGACAATTCCAACACTTCACTTTGGAATAGTCCTTCTGTGTGTTATCATGTTTACCTTTACCTTGCCTTTGCCCCCACCATTGCTTGTGGAAGCCTGCTTCTTCCCTTTGCCTTTCTTGCATCCTGCCAATAGTGCTACATCCTCATCCTGCTCAACTGGCTTGGCTACCCCAAGCTGACCTTTCCTGATCTCTGTCTGAATGCAATCATCCCAAAACCTCTCCCATGTGGGAAGGGTCTCATGTGCACAAACCCCATCAGCAAAGTTCATCCATGAACTGGGGAGGCCATTCACTGCAATCCGCACCAACTCAGTGGGAGGAATGGCCTCTCCAATCGCTGCCAACTCATCTCTCACATTAGTAATCTTTGTGAGATATCCAGCTGCACTATCAGTCTTAGCCATCTTAATGTTCTTCATCTTCTCCTTCAGGACCATTTTCCGGTTCTCATTGGTACTCTGGTAGAGGTTGGTCAATGCTGACCACATCTCATGGGCATTTCTCTTTCCTCTCACATGAGGAATGCAATGGTCCTTGATTCCGTCTAGAATCAGTCTCTTACCCTTGTTGTTCTTTCTGTTATATGCTGCCAACTGAACAGGATCAGTAGGCACATTAACAGGCTGCTGTGTGGTATGAACCATGATATCCCAGACTTCCGCCTCCTCAAAGATACTCTGCATTCTCTCCTTCCAAACACTGTAATTTGTATGCCCATCCAGCCTATCCTCCACCCTCAATCCCAAAGACATCCTGTTGTCCTAAAACTGAAAAATAACACTGCTGTGGTAAAGATAAAAACTGCTGTTTGTGAAAAATCAGCTTGCTGGAATTTTCTGAGTGAAAAATCAGCAGGCTGTAATTTTCCTCCTTGCTGTCCCAAACTGCCCTTCAGCACTCAAGCTCTGATACCATGTAGAAAATTCTGTTTCCCACCCCGGTTTTCAGTTTTCACCTTATTACTCCAAAATAATTAAATGCCCTTTTCCATATCCATACATTTAATAAACTGGAAAATAAATTTGCTGAAAACACAAATTCTGGAAATTTTTCAGAATGCTGAAAATGCAGAAATAAAATAACAGCAGTAACAAACAGTCATTCAACACATCATAACTCAGTATTTTTGGTCAAGGTGACCCTGGAAAAACCCCCTACAACTCTTGGGAAAAACCAGTTCAAAAGCTCCTTCTTATTTCTGGAAAAATGCTTTCACGGTGGCTTGAGTAATACACGAGAAAATTACAGCAAACACAAAAATCATATATATTATGACTTTAAGGGCACCGCCTCCACCTCGAAAACGTGCCCAGCGACGAAGCATAAAAAACCAAGAGGAGTCGACGATGGAAATATAGAACTTAGGCACCTCGAAAAGCGTGCGGAGAGCGAGCGTGCGGATTGTACGGTTCGTACGGATGGGACGACGACCGCCTTTCTCGATTTTGTGCCCGGAAAAATACGCGAAAATCGTGCTCGCTAGCTGTGACTCGGCTCTCGAAACTCAGTGCTGCCCTTTCTCGGCAGGTGCAAAATGCGCATGCGGACTTTACTTGCCTTGGATAATGTGCCCGATGAACCTGCTGTATGGATTCTTCGGCCTTGGGAAGTGTGCTCTCTGTGGCATGCGGACTTGGCATGCGCCTTTCTTTGCTCTCCCTCACCTTAAATCACTCTTGACTCCTTCTCTCCTTCTCCCAATCTGCTCATGAAAGAATGAATGACCTTTTCCTCATTTCCCTCCTTTAATCTAACCCTAAGTGAATTTTGGGGAATCCCTAAATCCAATGGCTGAAATAGATTGAGATCTAGGGCTGAGATTAAATGCTCATTTAAATCTCACTTTCTATTTTTAATTCACCCCACTTAAATAAAGACCCACTTAGCCTTTTATTTCCATAGTCACTTTTTCACTTTCTAATTTCACATTGACTTTAAAGTCACTTTAAAATTAGACTTTGTAACTTTATCACTTATAAAGTCACTTTAAAATAAGATTTGACTTTACCACTTATAAAGTCACTTTAAATCAACTTTATCACTTAGAGTCACTTTTAAATTAGATTTAACTTTATAAAAAATTATAAAGTTACTTTAGGAGAAAAATTAAATTCTTTTGGACACTTTCCTAGGCCAAAGATCAAAGCCTTAGGGAACCACCTGTCCTCACGTAACCAAATTTCAACAAAGATGCGGGCGGAGAGGGTTTGTGTTTTTTTGGTAAATCAGCCCAACAGTCTGTACAAATCTTTTGCACCGGGTCAAGTTAGTAGCCCTTCCACGGAGTTCAGCATTTCTCGCAATCGAATTTCTACGGCGGTACGAGCTCTTCAATTCAGTCTGAAATCCTGTTGAGGGTAGAACTACACAAGAAGGAGACTTTTCTTGCCTAAACACGCCCTCCAAGGTGCACACAGTCCGAGGTTTTTATCACAAGTTTAAGCCTTAAAAATGAGCCTTCCACAATTTTGCAATTCCAAGTTCTGATTAACTGTCACAGGTGGTTTTTCCTCCACAGATGGTTGTCAAGGGGCCGAAGGTGACAGAACCTTTAATAAGGACTGTAGTCCGAGCTCTTTAACAACCCTCTTCCTTTACTGTCCAAAGTCCGAGCTTCTAGAAGAGTTGCAGATTCGAGTTCTTACAAGATGACTGTCCTCAAAAAATTTAATAGAATTTGCCCAAAAAACAGAGATATCAAGTCCTCCTCGGTTTTCTTCAGTACACGATCTTGAAAAACTCTGATTTAAAAAATCTGCAATTCTGGAATTGCAATCCCTGGGTGATCACACAGATCCGAAGAGCGATGGCTCCGATACCAATGGAGTGTAAAAACTCTGGTAAACTTGATAAATATATATTATTAATGATGAAGATAAGAGATAAGAGATGATTACAATGAGGGATCGCCTGGGCTTTAAATAGCCTCAAGGTGTCCCTTGGCGAAGAGCTTTCAGTTAATAAAACCTAATATAACTATATCTAACTAATAATTAATAAAATATTCATAACAGCTACCGCAGATAGGCTCCTACAGGCAGACTACCCAAGCTCTTTAACTAGACAATTTATCCAGTATTTCACAAGCTTGTCCAAGCACTTCCTAGAATGTCACTTTTCTGTAGATCTGTTCTACGCAATAAGCTACAGGTCTGAACACTTACCCTTCCGAGCAGCTTCAAATGACTGTAATATTCCAAGCAAGGTGTTTAGATCACAGGTGTAGGAGCTTCCAGAAATGTTTGTTGTCCGAGCTACATGAATCTCAGACCTGAGCTATCACAGATTTATGATCTGGTCCGAGCTCCACAGGTATCAAAAGCCTAGACTTGAGGTATATCTCTGAACTGTACAGATATATCTGAGCTGTAGTAATTATAAGACTGAGGTGATGTCCGAGGTTTAGAGGATATAGATCTGAAACAGCAGTTCAAGCCTAATCCGAAGTGTTGACCCTCAAATCCAAGCTTCAGATCCACATTCCGAATTGTGATCTCTGCACTTAATCCAAATTTCAGAGTGTAACTTGATTGACTGTATATGATAAAGGTCTGGACTCTGCGGTCAGGTAAGTCTTGTTTAATCACAGGATTTCTGAAACCTTTTGTGCCCACCAGCCTTTAAGAAATCCAAGCTAGAAAGAATAACAAGAATGCCCAAGACAGTGTTCTTATAATGTCCTCACCGACCTCCTATTACTTTTCTGCCCTCTCACTGTATTAACTCTAAATTGCTTGACCGAAATGATGCTGAAAAAATGAGGATCGGTGGTTTATATTTATAATAGTTTACCATATTTGAAAGGACATGTCCTTCTAAGGAAAGGTTGACATGAGAGATAGAGTATAAGGTTGGCTAGACTGCAAAGATAGGATATATGACCTTAAAAAATCGATTTCTCCTAGACTATTTGGAGTTAGGAGCTGAGCGAAGGCTCATTGGAAAGAGTAAAGAGTCCTCTACAAGATGCTGAAGGAGCCATTGTGATAGGATGCCTCCAAGGTGACAAAAAATAATTTTCGTTGTTACTGTTCTTGAAATAAGGTTAGACCATCTTTGTTAGAATTTCAAGAGTGCCTTCCTATGTCATCAAGTGCTCAAATAGTGCAACATCCATAGCCTATTTATCCATCAAGTGTCATTATTCATGTCATCAAGTATAGTAATCCATGTCATCAAGATCTTCATCATCAAATGTATCATCATTCATGTCATCATCTTGTTAAATTTCTAGGATAGAGTTTAGGGCTTCTTCTTCAAGAGTAAGGACATCATCATGATTTTAGCGCTTCTTCATTAAGAGCAAGGACATCATCATGGTTTTAGCGCTTCTTCATTAAGAGCAAGGACATCATCATGGTTTTAGCGCTTCTTCATCAAGAGCAAGGATATCATATTAGGGCTTCAAGTGACCTTGATTTATAATATTCATGAGGTTATAGCATCTAGGGCAACATCATGCATCACAAGAATTTGCCATCACAAACAATGACATATTGACATCAATGACAACCTTGACCAACGGTCTCCCCTTTGTCATTGATGGCAATATTCTTGCCCTTTCAATATTCTCTCCCCCTTTGACATCAATGGCAAATGGGGTGCCCAAGTATTACACCTATCAAGCTGCTTTTTGACATGTTGCTTCTTCATGTTTCCTTCATCAATGATAGTTCTCCATGTAAGATATGTTGCTCCCCCTGTCGTGGTGCTCTTGCTTCAATGAAATTGCTCCCCCTAAGCCTTTGCATGCCTTCATGGAAATGGATGAGGTCGATGATCAACCAGCTCCCCCTACCTGCATAAACTCCTTTAGCTCTTCAAGAAAGATTGCTTGCCTTGTGATCAACTGGAAGAAATCTTCAACAATGGTCCATTAGATCAGTAAGGGATTATGTTCTTCAATGAAGTTGCTCCCGAGAGATGATCTATCAAAAGATGATTGTCCAAGTGTGACTCATCAAGGATTTCATATGGCCCTTTCACGGATAGCTTCTACAAGAATGATCACAAGCTCCCCCTAACTGTATGCATGTTCTCTTTTTTGGTAGAGTCTCATCATCAAACATTTGGAATATCACATCTGTCAAGGATGTTTTCATCAAATCAACAACATGTGTTGTTGGTTGGAGTGTTCAAGAGACTTTCAAATCCAATTTGGTTCCTTCTCCATACTTGTGTAACTTTCTTCTCTGGCTTGGTTGCCATGGTTTTAGCTTGTTTAGGGACCCAAGTCAAGTTACAATCACGAGCCATATGTCCAATTTTATGGCAATTGAAGCATTCCATCTTATTCATGAATGAAGAAGCATGGGCTTTTCTTGCAAAGTTGCTTCTAGGAGACTAACGGGGACCATTATATTTGTCCTTGTGGTATGCCCTACAATCCTTTGTCATGTGCCCAAAATTTGTACAAGAATAGCAGTAATCAAAAAAGTACTTTGGTACCTAGAGAATGGAGATTGCCTTGATGTAATTCCAAAGTCATTCTGCCTTGGGATCATTTGATCAAATTTATTGGCTCTTGCATTCTTGACACCATCTGCATATCTTCTTGGAGTAGGGTTTCTTCTAATGTCATCTTGACTCTTCTCCTTGTCTTTGCTCAAACTATGGGCATCAACATTTCTTCCAGGCTTCTCCACATCCTTCTTGTTTGAAACATTAGAGTTTGCATTATTCTTGGTTGAGGGTTCACCTGCATAGCCAAGACCTGATTTATCAAGGGGGGATATTTGATGACTTAGGATGTCATCTAGGGGTTGAGAACTCTTCAAGTTCTTATTTAGCAAGTCAACTTCCTTTTTAAGAAGCACAATTTCTCCTTTCAACTTTTCACAGTCTTCATCTTTCAAAACTAGTTGGTTCTCCATTTCTTTCTTCATCCTTGATGCTTCATGTGTTTCAAATTTTAGAGAGATGACATTTGATTTTAGTAGGAAGATTGTGAAATTTTCAAATCTGAAAATTATTACTGCAATGATTGATTTATTTCGCCTACTTATTAGATAAGTTATTTACAGATGCTTCAGTAAATTTTGAAATAAACACAGTTGCAACACTTCACTCTAATCAAAAGCAGAAGAAAAGAAATAACACATGTAGCACAATAGAAACAACCATATGAGCACAATTATTTTGGACAATTATCCTTGGAAAAACCCAATGTGGGAAAATCGGTGCACCAGATGAGGGTTTGTATTTTTTTATCTTCAGCAATGAAAAGATCTTTTACAGAAGTCTTGGTGAGAAAAATAAATTAGCATACACGTGGCATGAATTTTCCTGACACATCGGAAGTATTCTCGACCCTCGGGATGACCTTCTATACTCTCTGTGTCATCCTGCGTAGCTACTCTGCGCAATCCCTCCCTAGACTGCGTAATTCTACGTGGAGGGCTTGATGCTGCTGCTCAACACTACCTTCCCTTCACCCTTCTGCCTTCTGCTTTTCTGTCAGCTGACCTCTCCCTCCTCCTTATGTCTCTGCAATCCTGCCTCTACAAACTCACCCACTGAAATCGAATTCTCTTACTTCAGAATCGATTTCTTTCGGGTACTGAGAATGTCCTCGGTTTAATTTCCAAATGACCCTCAAGCCTCTTCTTATAATCTTCTCGTGATGAATCAACCGCCAAGATTATATCTTTAATCAATGGCTCAGATTAAAAGATGACTTGATCTCTGTTTTCTAGAAGATTCAGACTCTACTTTATTAATACCCTTTAATTATTTAATTTCCGTAAGTTTAGACTTAGGGTCTACATTAAAATAATTAATTATTTTAATAAAGCAAGATCCGAGTGGAATTTCCACAAGCGATTTATGGGTTCTCTGGATAACTGTTGTCCAAGCCTCTCCACCAAATTTGAGACTTGAACACTTCTCTATGCTATAAAATCAACACTCCCTCTTGGCGAGGAAGGTGTTTAAGCAAGATACCACTGTACTGCTCTGACTCTAGAACATCTGCTGTGATGATGATGTCCTGGCTGCTGCCCCTCATCTCTGCGTTGCTTCCCTTTGTACTGCTGTCTGTGACATTGTCTCTGCCACTGCCTCATCTATATTGCAACTCCCTCTCTGTGTGTAGACCACCCATTCCTGTAATGAAAGGGGTTCTCGACCATCCCGATCTTTTCTCTGAAGTAAGTGAACTTAATCTTACTCAGAGCCTTGGTGAGGATATCTTCCACTTGTTCCCTTGTACGAGTGTACCTCAACTGCACTACTCCCCGTTGGACATAGTCCTGATGAAGTGGCCCCGAATGTCAATGTGTTTCGGCTGGTCGTGTAATGCAGGATTCTCAGAGAGCTTGATGTAACTCTGATCATCACACATAATCCCAGTCGGTTCTATCCTCTTCTTGAGTAGGTTCAAGAGTAATTTATGAAGCCATATGGCCTCGCATGAAGTTGTGCTTGCTGCCATATACTCTGCCTCAGCTGAACTTGGTGCGACGAACTTCTGTTTCCTACTACACCAGGGGGTCATTCCTGATCTGAGACTGAAACAGTACCCACTGGTACTCTTTCGATCCACTGTGCTTCCAACCGAATCTGCATCTATAAACCCACTCATTTGTTTGGCTATTGCCTAGTGAGCCCTCCTTGTTTCCAACATGAAATGACTAAGGGTATTCACTGCATAACAGATGTCTGATCTAGTATTGACCAGATACATCAATGATTTGATGAGCTGCCTATACAAGGTGGGATCAGCCTTATCATCCTTTGTTGTGTCTATCTTCTTCCAGTTTGTAATCATTGACGTGGCCATGGGTCTACAGTCTTCAATCTAAAATCTCTTCAGGATTTTTGTAGTGTATCTTCCTTGCCCTAGGAAGATTTCTCCCTTCTGTTGCCAGACCTCCAATCCAAGAAAAGAGTGCATCTGCCCCAGATCCTTCATGTCAAATTTCGTAACCAGATTCTCCCTGTAGTCCTTTATGAGCTTAAATGATCCAATAAGAAATAGATCATCTACATATAATACCAGGATTAGTGGTTCATCCCCTACTCTCAAGTAGTAGAGATTGGGATCTGCGTCACTCTTGACGAACCCCATCTTCTGCAAATAGCTATCAATTCACCCATACCATGCTCTAGGGGCTTGTTTTAAACCATACAAGGCTTTCTTAAGCCTACAAACATGAGTATTCTGCTCATGTATCTCGAAGCCCTATGGTTGTTTTATGTACTCTTCCTCCTCTATCACCCCGTTCAAGAACGTTGTCTTGACATCCATCTGGTGAATCTCCCATCCCATCTACATTACTAGAGAGATGAAAGATCTGATAGAAGTGTAGTGTGCTACAGGGGCGAAGGTTTCCTCATAATCGATCCCTTCCTTTTGTCCATACCCCTTGGACACAAATTTGGCTTTGAACTTCTCTATGCTGCCGTCTGCAGCATACTTGATCTTGTAGATCCACCTTGATCCTACAACTGATCTATCATGTGGTCTAGGGACTACTTCCCAAACATTGTTTGTCATGATGGAGCTATACTCCTCCACCATGGCATCCACCCACACCTGATGCTGAGCTACCAGGGCCTGGTATCTGTCAGGTTGCCTTTGTACCCTCTTCCCATCTCTAGGGGCTCCAACAAATTCTTTCACATCCTTTAGAATTTGTTGGAGTTCTCTGCTCAGTCTTCCACTGGTGGTGGTTGGTCTTACCTGCCCTCCTACCTACCCTTCTTCGGAGGAACTCTCCTCAGAATCCTTGTGCCGTGGAGAGGCACTTGACCCATCCTCTGTAGGCCATGGAGGTTGTACTAGTGGATCCTCTTCAATCTGCGTATCTGTAGCCATTTCTTAGGATTTTCTGAAGGCTCTCTCCTCCATGAATTTCACATCTTGCCTTACTGTGATCTTCCTGCTTTCTGGAATATAGATGCGATATGCTTTCGCATTTTCACTGTAGCCCACAAGATAACCCTTTTCCGCAGTCTGATCCAACTTCTTCCTCTTCTCATCTGGAATGTGGCAATACACCATGCTGCCAAATATTCTAATATGGCTCACCTCCGGCTTGCTGCCTGTGAACACACTCTCAAGTGTTACCTTCCCCCATGCTCTATGGGGTACTTTGTTATGTACATATATCATTGTCTGGCAGGCTTTGGCCCACAAAAATTTGGGCATATCTTGGTCATATAGCATTGCCCTTGCAACCTCTACAATGGTTCAGTTCTTTCTTTCTGCAACTCCATTCTACTTTGGATTGTATGGAGTTGTCCATTCTCTCTTGATGCCTTCCTTTGCGCATAAACTGGTGAAGCCTTTATCGATATACTCTCCGCCATTATCCGACCGCAACTTCTTGATCTTCTTTCCTGTTGAATTTTCTACCAATGCTTTGAACTCTTTGAAACGTTCAAAGACTTCATCTTTGGTTTTGAGAAAATAGATCCAAGTCTTTGTGGAATGATCATCAATAAAGGAAGAAAAATACTTTGCACCACTAAGAGCGGTTGTGGACATTGGACCGCAAATATCTGAGTGTATCAACTCCAATACGCTCTTGGCCCTGTTGCTGCTTCTTGGAAATGTTGCTTTAGCATACTTCCCTAGTACACATCCCCTGCAGACTTCATCTCTCCTTGTGCTGAGTTCAGGAGCTCCTATGACAGTCTTCTTGAGAATCTTCAATGCTCCATGATGTATATGCCCCATCCTTTTGTGCCATAATTCATTCATATCTCTTTCGTCCGTACTGCCAATTAGAGCCACGGGGGATTCAAACTGGAGCTTATATAGTTTATGACTCCTTATTCTAATTTGTGCCTTCTTGCTCCAGCTAGGATGTTTGACATAAACTTTGTTTCCAATAAAGTATACGTCATAACCCTTGTTCTGAAGCTGAGACACTGAGAGAAAATTCATTCCAAACCTTGGTACATGTAGAACTTTTGTGGCCCGAATCTTGTTGCCAGCTTCTGTTTGAAATGTTATGGTACCTCTTCCAACAGGGTTACACTTGGCCTTGTTTCCCATAGTAATCTGGAAATTCATCTGTTCTTCTTGGTAGCTCGAAAAACATTCTCAAACCCCCGTCATATGAGTAGATGCTCCACTGTCAATATACCAAACACTTGGAGGAGTCTTGCTTGACACACAAGCGAGATCCCCCTCTACTCTAGATGCCAACACCGTCATGTCATGTTCCATCTGCGTTTCTGCGTGCTCTGGGGGACTGCGTGAGTCCTTCTGATTGAACCCTTCCTAAAGTAGCAGATCCTCCCTTTCTGTCTTTAGCCTTTTTCTTTGATACCATGTGAAATTTTCAAATCTGAAAATTATTAATGCAGTGATTGATTTATTTTGCCTACTTATTAGATAAGTTATTTACAGATGCTTAAGTAAATTTTGAAATAAACACAACTGTAGTACTTCACTCTAATCAAAAGCAGAAGAACAAAAATAACATATGTAGCACAGTAGAAACAACCATATGAACACAATTATTTTTGGACAATTGTCCCCGGAAAAACCCAATGTGGGGAAACCGGTGCAGCAGATGAGGGTTTGTATTTATCTTCAGCAATGAAAAGATCTTTTACAGAAGTCTTGGTGAGCAAAATAAATTAGCATACACCTGGCATGAATTTTCCAAACACACCAGAAGTATTCCTGACTCTCGGGGTGACCTTCTACACCCTCTGCGTCATCCTGTGTAGTTGCTCTGCACAGTCCCTCCCTGGACTGCGTAATTCTGCGTGGAGGGCTTGATGCTATTGCTCAACACTGCCTTCCCTTCACCCTTCCGCCTTCTGCTTTTCTGTCAGCTGAGTTCTCCCTCCTCCTTCTGCCTCTGCAATCCCGCCTCTACAAACTCACCCATTGAAATCGAATTCTCTTACTTCAGAATCGATTTCCTTTGGGTACTGAGAATGTCCTCGACTTAATTTCCAAATGACCCTCAAGCCTCTTCTTATAATCTTCTCGCTAATGAATCAACGGACAAGATTATATCTTTAATCAATGGCTCAGATTAATATATGACTTGATCTCCGTTTACTAGAAGATTCATACTCTGCTTTATTAATATCCTTTAATTATTTAATTTCCCTAAGTTTAGACTTAGGGTCTACATTAAAATAATTAATTATTTTAATAAAGCAAGATCCGAGTGGAATTTCCACCAACGATTTCTGGGTTTTCTAGATAACTGTTGTCCAAGCCTCTCCACCAAATTTGAGACTTGGAACACTTTCCGATGCTATAAAATCAAGAAAGATCTCTTCATCCATTTCTTTTAGTTGACATGCCATAGCCTTTTTATCTTTTTTGACTTCATTGGCTTGTCCTTCAAGGAGGGTCAAAGCTTCCATCACCTTTTCAGCTTCTTGTGCTTGTTTCCTTGCTTCTCCTAGTTGGGATTTAAGGGAGGAGACTCCTTCCTTGTATTAACCAATTTGTCCTTTAAGTTTGTCAAGTCTTCATGTCTTTGTTCAAGATGGCTTGACAAAGTTTCTTCCCTTTTCTTTGCCTTTTCCAATTGATTTTTCATGGATATGACTTCTTCATGATGCTTTCTCTTGTTTTGATGATATTCCTCCTTAAGCTTGGTAAGAGCTCCTTATCTCTTTCTTGTACCTGAAGCTTGAATAGGTCAACTTCCTTCCTTGTCTTGTCAAGGTCATGATCACAATCTTGTGTTTGCTTCTTGAGCTCCTTATTCTCCTCTTTCAAACTGCTTATCTCTTCTAGGGCAGCGACAAGCTTCGCCAAGAGATCTTCTTCAAAGTCATATTTATTTTCTTCATGTTCTAGGTCTTCCTTGGCCTTGATGTCTTCACTCTTGTTTGCAGCTTCCTTAATGGGTTTTGGATTTACTTCTTGCTTTCCATCATCTTCTTGACTAGCAGTCATGGCCAAAGCTCCTTTTGAGTGAAGATCATGAAGTTTGTCCCACATATCTTTTGCTGATGAACATTTTTCCACATTGGTCTTTATAGGATCTGGTAGCCCATTCAAGATTGCCTTCATTGCTCTTACATCATACTCCTTGGATTCTCCTTCCATCATGCTTTCATTAATCATTGATTCCCATACTTCAACGCCTTGAGCCATTATGAAATTCCTCATTCTCAATTTCCATATATCAAAGTTTCCATTGAACAATGGAACTTTCCCAATTTGATTGTCTTCAGTTTTCACGGTTGAGGAAGAGACATCTATAGAAGGATTGGAGGCTTTCTTCCTTGGCTTTGCCATTTCTGTTCTAAGGATCAACCTTCAAGCCTTAGGCTTTGAGAGAAGGTACTGGCTCTGATACCAATTGTTGGAAATACTGAGAGGGGGGTGAATCAATATTTCTTTTCAATTGTTATTTTTACCAGTTAAGATCACTTTTATTAATCTCTTCTTTACAATAAATCGAATACAATAATGTGTACGGCTCCAACCCTAGATGAAGACACCAATGTTCAATACTTTTAGGCACCAACCTGTACTTTGCCAAGCACCAACTTGGACTTCATGAGGCTTCGACCTCTAGGGCTCCAACCCTATCTTCTGAGGCACCAACCTCTAGGGATCCAACCCTATCTCTGGTACAAGCACCAACCTGGTCGTCAAGATAAGTTCAGTAGTTCTTCAAGGCTCCCAAAATCTTCTATAACTAACCTTGACAAAGTCTTCATGTTCATCTTCAACAATGCCTTCACTCAGTATTCATATTACCCAAACAAGATCTTCAAGGCTACCTCATGATGGCTTCAATGCTTCATGGTCTCCAAGGGTGTCTCTAAGACTTCAAGGTGTCTTCAATAAGCATCCCAAGTTCTGCACCTGCTCTAAGCCTGTTCAAGGGCTTCTTCAAGAACTCTCCAAGGGAGTCTTCACAATGCTTCGACGACAAGATATTTCTCCACGAATCTTCAAGTCAGTTCCAATGGAAAGGATGTATACCCTAGTACTGCTCCAAAAAATATCTCCAAGTGGGCTTCTTCAAATCTGTTCCCAAGAGTTAACTAGGTTGTTTCAATAGTTTGCTCTAGATTTACATTAAGTGCTTCACAATGTTTTTCAATGCTCCAGCTGTCTAGCCTACTTCAAAGAACTGCCAACCACTGTCCTCAATGGATCTTCAACAATACTCAAATGTTTCTATAACAGTTCTTCAAGGCTCCAAGATACTTCTTCCAAGATCTTAACAACGGTTCTTCCCAAGGTTGCAGGGAAGCTTCTTGCCCCCCCAATCCTGCTCCCAAAACGCGCTTCGTTCGGGAGCGCGCTTCCACACCTGAAAAAACGCTCCCTGCCTTTTCGGGAGCATTTTAGGGAGTGCTCGGGAGACAACGCTCGCTGAGCACTTCCCCCATTAAAAAAACGCTTCGAGAGTGTTTTTTTAATGCAGGAAGCGGTTGGGGAGCATTCGCTCCTGAAATTCGGACGTCAAAAATCGATTTTTTTTTAGAGGGAGGGAGAGGGGGTTGGGTAAATTAAAGTCGACTCTCTTTATTTAGTTTTTATTGTTTTAGTTTGAGTGTGAGAGCAAGAGGAGCAAGAGCTTGAGAGCTGGAGAGCGATTTGGAGAGGAGAGCTTGAGAGTTTGGAGAGCGGAAGTGCCAAGGAGAGAGCAATGAGCAAGCTGCAAGAGAGCAAGTTTGCAAGAGGAGGATTGCAAGAAAGAGGTAGGTCTTCTAATCTAGTTTTTTTATTTATAGGAATTATTTTTAAGTTGTTCAAAAATGAAAACTTGATTTTTTTTTCTCAATGTTGCATTCTAGTGTGTTGAAAAGTGAAAAATTGCATTGTTTTTTTTTCCTATGTTGCATTTCCTATTCCCATTTGGCACCTTCATTTTTTTTTGCAAGAGCCGTAAAACTTGAAACATTTTGGCTATAATAGGGATTTTCTTCATGTTAGTTCCTTTCTTTGTAATAATGGTGTTGGAGAGTAGAAGAAAGAGGCCCATTAGAGAAGAGGAGGATGAAGAAGTGGGTTATAGTGGATTTGATGAAAATCCTGAACAGGAGGAGGAGTATGCTGAGGAGGAAAGGGAGAGTGGAGAACATGAGGCCACAGATACCCCAACTCGACAAGACCAATGTCAAACACCTTTTTGGAAATATGTTCAGAGGCAGGAAGGAGGGAAAGGTGGTCGAACCACCAAATTTCTTTGCCCCCATTGCAATAAAGAATACACAGGTTCATACACCCGTGCCAGAAGGCACCTTTGTGGGAAAATGCCAGGGGATGGAGACAAAAATCTAGGAATCAAAATTTGTGTAAGCGTGCCAGCAACACAGAGAGAGAAATATAGAAAGGAAGAGGAGGCTGTCTACAGAGATCTAAAAAGATCTAGTGGTTTCATTGATTCTTATACACCATCAGGTCCATCACATCATGGACAAAGAAGTCCATCAACTTCCACCCATGGCAGTGGATATGGAGGCACACCTGGACCAAACATCTCCTTAAGGTGTAGAACCATATCCAATTTCCTTGACGAAGGGTGTAGGAATGATGTGGATTCAAAAATTTTCCGGTTTTTCTATGCATGTGGAGTGCCATTCAATGTTCTTCGCTCACTTTATTGGCATGAAATGGTTTCTGCCATTAATGATGCCCCCAAAGGATACAGGAGCCCTGGATATAACAAGGTTAGAACCGTGGGACTTGATCATGAAAATGCTAAAATAAATAATTCTTTGGCTAGAATGACAAATTCTTGGAATGAGCATGGGGTGTCCATTGTATCTGATGGATGGACCAATGTAAAAGGAAAGCCATTGATAAGTGTTCTGGCTGTGTTTGTTAGTGGTGCAATATTCCTTTCAGCATATGATTATTCAGACAAATTCAAGACCGACATTAACATTGCAGAACCATTACTTGAAACAATTGAAAGTATTGGGCCATACAATGTCGTCCAAGTCATCACTGATAATGTTGCTAATTGTAAGGCAACGGGAGCAATTATTGAGGATAAATACCCCAACATATTTTGGTCTGGGTGTTTGGTTCACACAATGAACCTTTTGATGCATGATATAATTAAAAACAAACAACCTCAATACAAATGGCTTGGTGATTTGTACAAGAGAGGTAAAAAAATGATAAAATTTATTACAAATCATAGCAATACCCATGGGCTTTTCCGTACTCACTCAAAATTGGAGTTGTTGAAGATAGCAAAGACTAGATTTGCTAGTTATTACCTCACCTTCAGGCACCTTTTGAAGGTAAGAGAGTCATTGGCAGCCATGGTATCAAGTCCACACTGGCAGGTATTTAAGGACAGGGCAGCAACAATAGTTGACAAGCAAGGTTTTGAACACGTGGAGGAGACCGTTCTTGATCCTTTGTTTTGGGCACATGTCAAGGAAATTTTGAATTTCACCGAGCCCATTTATCACATGATTCGCTTTTCAGATACAAATAAACCAGTGATTGGAGAGGTGTATGAGCAGATGGATAGCATGTTGGGGCAAATAAAAGATGTTGTTAAGGAAAATGATCCCAACTTGTATGCAATGATTCACAACTATGTGTGTGCACGGTGGAATAAACTTAATGTTCCACTACATGCCTTGGCATATATCCTTATGCCAAAATACTACTCTCCATCTTGGTTGGGCCAACCTGCACCTGGAGGTGGGGTTAGGATCAAACCTCACATAGATCCAGAGGTACAACAGGGATACATGAAGGCATTAGACAAGTTGGTCCCCGACAGGGAGGAGTATGCTGCATTGCGCCTTGAATTAGGCGGATACTTCAGTTGCACTGGTAACTTTGGTTCTTTCCATGCAATGGAAGACAGAGACAGATTTGATGCTCTCACATGGTGGGAAGCATATGGCGGCATGGGACTTTTGTCAATGTTGGCAAAAAATGTTCTCTCACAAGTTGTGAATACTTCTTCTGCAGAGAGGTGTTGGAGCACCTACAGCTTCATACATAATGTGAGAAGAAACAGGCTGAATGAAAACCGAGCTGAAAGCTTGGTTTATGTGCATTACAACTTGAGGTTGTTGAGTCATTAGTGTGATCGGGCATATGAGGATCAATCATATAAAGTTTGGGACAACAACCCAGAGGATGATAATTTGGAGGACGACACTGTACATATGGAAGAATTGGAAGCAGAAATTTTGACGGATGATGATGTAGATGAAGCATCAACAGCCATGCCACTGCCACACACAGGGCCAGTCCCACTATTTTGTAGCAGTGTGGGTGCCAGTGCCAGTGCTCAATATCCAACTATTGTTCCTTTGCAGATTCAACCTCCACCTACATCCTCACATTGCCCTCCGCCTTCTAGTTGTGGTCGTGGTCGTGGTACTCCTGAGAGTACTAGAAGACCACCATTGCCTCGTGGTTCTTACAAATTAGACATTTCTCGTGGGCATGGCAAGGGGCCAGCCAATAGATAAAATAGATTTGTTGTTTACTAGTCTTTTCTATTTTCTAGTAGTTTTTATCTTTTATAACTATTGAACAGTTGAAACTTGACTCTTTCATATTTAATGACAATTTAAGTTTGAAGTTTGAATTTGAAAGATGAAACTTTGAAGTTGGCATTTATAAGTTTATAAGTCATTATGAATTATGAATATGATGCTTCATGAAAGTTATATGGTGATCAATGAATCAATGATGATAAATGTTATATATTGAATTTTGAAATCAATGAATCAATGATGATAAATGATATATATGAATGATGATAAATGTTAAGATTGATGATGATTCGTGAGACTCGAGAGTCAATATGTTGTATGTTTCCAACTTGTGCGCATGGTTGATGAAGATTATAACTTCTAGATGATTTATGTTATATGGTTCAATCTATGTTTTTATATTTTTTATGTCTAATTCATCATTCTACATGCTTTTGTTGACATATATGCATCAAAATATAAAAAATATATATATTTAAAAAAAAAACATTCCCCGAAACGCTCCGGACCAGGAGCTTTTGAAAATGGCGCTCCAGCTCCCGCTCCCGCTCCCAAGTAACCATGGTTCTTCCAAATGCTTCACAATATTTTTAACCAAGGGATGGTTTCAATGGTGCTCCAAGGTCTGCTATATAAATCCTTAAATTAGTACAAAAGGCCACTTGAAGGTTGTCTTAAGGAGTATCCCCAAGGCAGCTTTAAATCCACACAATATTGTCAAGAGATGTTAATTCCGAGCTTGATTAGGACTATCCAAGCCTCTTATAAGTGTGTCCAAGCTACCATAGATAGGTTCCCACAGGCAGACTACCCAAGCTCTTTAACTAGTCAATACACCGAGTATTTCACAAGCTTGTCCGAGCACTTCCAGAATGTCACTGTTCTGTAGATCTGTTCTACGCAATAAGCTACAAGTCTGGACACTGAACACTTACCCGTCCAAGCAGCTTCAAATGACTGTAATAGTCCAAGCAAGGTGTTTAGATCACAGGTGTAGGAGCTTCATGACTGTTTGTTGTCTGAGCTACATGAATCTCAGATCTGAGATATCACAGATTTATGATCTAGTTCGAGCTCCACAGGTATCACAAGTCTAGACTTGATGTATATCTCTGAACTGTACAAATATATCTGAGTTATAGTAATTATAAGACTGAGGTGTTGTCCGAGGTTTAGAGGATGTGGGTCTGAAACAGCAGTTCAAGCCTAATCCAAAGTGTTGACCCTCAAATCTGAGCTTCAGGTCCAGAGTCTGAATTGTGATCTCTGCACTTAATCTGAATTTCAGAGTGTAACTTGACTGACTGTATATGATAAAGGTCTGCAGTGAGGTAAGTCTTGTTTTATCACAAGATTTCTGAAACCTTTAAGTCTGCCCACCAACCTTTAAGAAATCTGAGCTAGAAAGAATAACAAGAATTAGCCCAAGACAATGTTCTTATAATGTCCTCCCCGGCCTCCTATTACTTCTCTGCCCTCTCACTGTATTAACTCTGAATTTCTTGACCGAAATGATGATGAAAAAATTAGGAGCAGTGGTTTATATTTGTAGTTGTTGACCATATTTGAAAGGACACGTCCTTCTAAGGAGAGGCCGACGTGAGAGGTAGAGTATAAGTCGGCTAGACTGCAAAGATAGGATATATGACCTTAAAAAATTGATTTCTCCTAGACTATTTGGAGTTAGGAGCTGAGTGAGGGCTCGTTGGAAAGAGGAAAGAGTCCTTTACAAGATGGTGAAGGAGCCATTCTGATAGTATGCCTCCAAGATGACAAAAAATAATTTTCTTTGTTACTGTTCTTGAAATAAGCTTAGATCATCTTTGTTAGAATTTCAGGAGTGCCTTCCTATGTCATCAAGTGCTCAAATAGTGCAACATCCATCAAGTATTCATCCATCAAGTGTCATTTTTCATGTCATCAAGTATAGTCATCCATGTCATCAAGTCCTCCATCATCAAATGTGTCATCATTCATGTCATCATCTTGTTAAATGTCCGGGACATATTTTAGGGCTTCTTCTTCAAGAGTAAGGACATTATCATGGTTTTAGCGCTTCTTCATTAAGAGCAAGGACATCAGCATGGTTTTACTGCTTCTTCATCAAGAGAAAGGATATCATATTAGGGATTCTTCATTAGGGCTTCAACTGACCTTGATTTATAATATTCATGAGGTTATGGCATCTAGGGCAACATCACACATCACAAGAATTCTCCATCACAAACAATGCCATATTGACATCAATGACAACTTTGACCAATAATGTACATGTCATGGGGCCCTCCAAAGGCCTAATGATATCCTGCAGTGCCATATTGAGGAATAAACTCCTCAAAATATGATGATGTATGTACCCTTGTTGTTGCAGGTAGAGTCACAGATCCCAATGGGTGTGGGGGCACATAATGATCCTAAGGGTCTCCACATGAATCAAGAGCGTGGTGATCTCTACAAGGGCTTGGAGTGATGGAATGAACGTTGCCATGACATCGTATAAGTCCTCAGACACCTACCAAGAGTGTGGGGCTCCTGTGGGGCCTGTTGGGCATAGTGTACCAAGCACATCATCATCCCAAAAGTGGATCGCTAGTAGTCTCTGAACATCCATGGGGATCCGTGGAGTCTTGTTTGCTGATGTGGAGGCCCATGGCTCTCTACGCACACCATATATGTGCCAACGTAGCCCTTTGGGGGTTACGACCCTGTATAGGGAGACCAAACCCAAATGGAAACCACCTGCAATCCTGTATAAGATTCAATGCGTCCCCTAACCTTCCAGTACAATAAGTCATTAGAGTAATCATGTAAAAGAGCTTACAAATCATGGATAACAAAGTGGGCACTTCACAATGGCATGCCCTTCCGTAGTGGGCTTTGGCATGTGCTAGTGTCTCCATGCTCCAAAGGGGGTTAGCCAAGTACCTTATTAAGTGGTTTCAGCCCTTAAAGGGGATAGTATGTTCAAGGTACATTCCTCCAATGGGGGTGGCAAGTGATGAATAAGTGAAATGGAGTAGGGAATGAGGGGGGCAATCCTGGGCCACATATTGGGCATAGTGCTAGATACGAGGAAGCCGTACCGTGGTATATATTGTGTAGAGGGAGCACCGTGGTACATGGGGTGTCCCGACCTTGATTTTTTCACCTCTCTTTATATGTCTTTTTTGTCTTTTATGATTTTTCTTCACTCAATTACTCGTCTGGTGACAAGAGCACATGTCAACATAATGTTGATTACCCCTTTAAGGTAGGGCGTTTCATTTCCCTCCAGGGGTCGGGACAATCATGGGTTCCTGAATGACAAAGGAGGCTCATCTAATTCCTATGGAACTAGTGTGATGTCCATGGGTATGGGGCAGAGCTCATGTATTGGCTTTTGCCCACGTGCTAATTATTTTTTTTCCCGACCATCTTTTGCATTTTGTGGTACAATTTCCTATTAAGTGTGGCCATTTATGCCTTTTTTTTCCTTTTAACTGCTTCAACCTCTGGGGCATCATTCCAAGCCTGACCCAAGGTGGGGGCAAGGAGATAGAGAGGCTGACCCTATGTGGACCCAGGTGGGAGAAATGATGAATGGGGGTATAATGAGTGGAAGGGGAGTAACACATGTGGATAAAGGAGCGTGACCACGCACCCAAAGTCGGGGTTTCCTAAGTAGTACCACTCTAGAACCAAATGGTCAATAAAGTAGATCCCACGAGACTAAGATGCAAGGTTAACACCCAAAAGAGATCAAGGGGACAAGAGCACAAACTAAGCCCACTCTTTTCGCCAAATCCCCCCATCAATCCATGCCTAGAAGTATCCATGATAAGTAAACCCAATACTCAATTACCAAATGACAAGACATACCCTTAGATTCGCGAGGCCCACCTTCAAACATACGATCAATACAGATGGGTGAGGGACCACATGGCTGGCTCTGGTGGCGGAGAAATTGCACAACGAGCTAGAAGGACGTTGCAAGGGGTTGTTGGCTGCCGGTTGAGGTCCATCATGGAGAAAAAATTCTCCTAGGGATATCACAAGCGAAGTGGTGGGTAACATCTCGCTCCAACTGGGATGTGATCTTTCAAAGAAGTGGGCAAGGCTACTCAAACAGGAAGTCACGAGAACTCCGACAATCTCTTGGTCACCCTAGACCTGTTATTTGCTCATGTCAAACATCTAAGACATGGGGCAACATGTTTTTCACGATGTCTTATGATCACCCATGCTTAATGTTGTTGATTTGTGATAGCATCGGATGTGCTCTATGTCTCAAACTTTGTGGAGAGGCTTAGACACATGCATTACAGATAACCCATAAATTGTTTTGGGAAATTCCACCCAGAAACAGTTTTATTTAATAAATTAATTATTTCTAATGAGGACCCTAAGTCTAACTTAAGAAATTAAAATAATTAATGGTTATTAATTTAAACTGAGGATGAAACTTCTAGAAAAAACAGATAAAGTCTAAATGTAATCTTAGCCGTTGATTGGAGATCTAATCTCGATCGTTGAAGTCTCAACGAGAAGACTATAATGGAAGGCTTGATGGTCATTTGTAAAATACACCGAGACAGAGAAAGAATCTAGAGATCGAAATTCTTTAGGGAGCAGTGCTCAGGGAGAAAATCGATCGAGAGGATTCTCGCAGAGAGGGGTAGTAATTCCGGTTGGAGATTTTCCTGAGCCGAAGAATACATAGCAGAGAAGACAGAGATAAGTACCAGCAGAGGCAGTGTAGCAGCTATGTAGAGACTGCGCAGAGCCAGCAGTGGCAACACAATAGCCCAAAAGAGGTTCAAGTTTCAGCTGAAGATCAATCAGATCCAATGTCGAAAAGCCAAGGTGTGAGACCGGAAGGGGCCAGAGGGCCAAATTCATCCAACAGAAGAGCCAGAACACAGAAGCCACACAGTCCCCACGCAGAGTGACGTAGAGATTGCGCAGAAGTAGTGGAGGGCTTGCCATCCAGGGTTTTTGGCCAATTGGGCTTCTAGTGTCAGTGTGAGGTTTTTCTCACGAACTCTTTGTCAGTCATATTCTCTACAGGGATATCCAGAAAGGCATCCCAGATTATATTCAGAAAATTACTGCATAATATATGAACCCTCGGATCTGCTGCACCAGTTTTCCTGCATTGGGTTTTTCTGGGAACATTTGTCCGAAAATAACGGTGTCAGATGTGTATGATTTCGTCTTGTTCAATTTTGTTTCTGCAATTTTTTTAGTGAATGTTGCAGTGTGTTTAATTCAATGTTGTCGTAGGAATAAAATGAATAATTAATTTATCAGCTAGAAGAATTAATACCAGTTGTTGCAATAGGATTCCAGATTAGGAATTTTCTCATGGTATCAGAGCTTGTATAGCTGAGTGCAGGAGGAACAAAAGAACAGATCTGTAGATCCAACGTTGGTGAAGTCGAGATCAAAGAGCTGCCTAAGCCGCAGATTGCGTAGTCCAAGCCAGGAGGGCCAAAACTAGCAAGGAAAATCTCTCTCTGAGTGAGTCAACAAAGAGGAAAGATATTTCTCCACGAATCTTCAAGTCAGTTCCAATGGAAAGGATGTATACCCTAGTACTGCTCCAACAAATATCTCCAAGTGGGCTTCTTCAAATCTGTACCCAAGAGTTAACTAGGTTGCTTCAATAGTTTGCTCTAGATTTACATTAAGTGCTTCACAATGTTTTTCAATGCTCCAGCTGTCTAGCCTACTTCAAAGAACTGCCAACCACTATCCTCAATGGATCTTCAACAATACTCAAATGTTTCTATAACAGTTCTTCAAGGCTCCAAGATACTTCTTCCAAGATCTTAACAACGGTTCTTCCCAAGGTTGCGGGGAAGCTTCTTCCCCCCCAATCCTGCTCCCAAAACGCGCTTCGTTCGGAAGCGCGCTTCCACGCCTGAAGCGCGCTTCCACGCCTGAAAAAACGCTCCCTGACTTTTCGGGAGCGTTTTAGGGAGTGCTCGGGAGAGAACGCTAGCTGAGCGCTTCCCCCATTAAAAAAACGCTTCGAGAGTTTTTTTTTAATGCGGGAAGCGGTTGGGGAGCATTCGCTCCTGAAATTCGGACGTCAAAAATCGATTTTTTTTTAGAGGGAGGGAGGGGGGGTTGGGTAAATTAAAGTCGACTCTCCTTATTTAGTTTTTATTGTTTTAGTTTGAGAGTGAGAGCAAGAGGAGCAAGAGCTTGAGAGCTGGAGAGCAATTTGGAGAGGAGAGCTTGAGAGTTTGGAGAGCGGAAGTGCCAAGGAGAGAGCAAGTTTGCAAGAGGAGAATTGCAAGAAAGAGGCAGGTCTTCTAATCTAGTTTTTTGTTTTCTAGGAATTGTTTTTAAGTTGTTCAAAAATGAAAACTTGATTTTTTTTTCTCAATGTTGCATTCTAGTCTATTGAAAAGTGAAAATTTGCAATTTTTTTTTCCTATGTTGCATTTCCTATTCCCATTTGGCATTCCTTCATTTTTTTTGCAGGCTAGAAACTTGAAACATCATGGCTATATGGCTAGGGATTTTCTTCATGTTAGTTCATTTCTTTGTAATAATGGTGTTGGAGAGTAGAAGAAAGAGGCCCATTAGAGAAGAGGAGGATGAAGAAGTGGGTTATAGTGGATTTGATGAAAATCCTGAAGAAGAGGAGGAATATGCTGAGGAGGAAAGGGAGAGTGGAGAACATGAGGCCACAGATACCCCAACTCAACAAGACCAAAGTCAAACACCTTTGTGGAAATATGTTCAGAGGTAGGAAGCAGGGAAAGGTGGTCGAACCACCAAATTTCTTTGCCCCCATTGCAATAAAGAATACACAGGTTCATACACCCGTGCCAGAAGACACCTTTGTGGGAAAATGCCAGGGGATGGAGACAAAAATCTAGGAATCAAAATTTGTGTAAGTGTGCCAGCAACACAGAGAGAGAAATATAGAAAGGAAGAGGAGGTTGCCCTACAAAGATCTAAAAGATCTAGGGGTTTCATTGATTCTTATACACCATCAGGTCCATCACATCATGGACAAAGAAGTCCATCAACTTCCACCCATGGCAGTGGATATGGAGGCACACCTGGACCAAACATCTCCTTAAGGTGTAGAACCATATCCAATTTCCTTGACGAAGGGTGTAGGAATGATGTGGATTCAAAAATTTTCCGGTTTTTCTATGCATGTGGGGTGCCATTCAATGTTCTTCGCTCACCTTATTAGCATGAAATGGTTTCTGCCATTAATGATGCCCCCAAAGGATACAGGAGCCCTAGATATAACAAGGTTAGAACCGTGGGACTTGATCATGAAAACGCTAAAATAAATAATTCTTTGGCTAGAATGACAAATTCTTGGAATGAGCATGGGGTGTCCATTGTATCTGATGGATGGAGCAATGTAAAAGGAAAGCCATTGATAAGTGTTCTGGCTGTGTCTGTTGGTGGTGCAATATTCCTTTCAGCATATGATTATTCAGACAAATTCAAGACTGGCATTAACATTGCAGAACCATTACTGGCAACAATTGAAAGTATTGGGCCATACAATGTCATCCAAGTCATCGCTGATAATGTTGCTAACTATAAGGCAACGGGAGAAATTATTGAGGATAAATACCCCAACATATTTTGGTCTGGGTGTTTGGTTCACACAATGAACCTTTTGATGCATGATATCATTAAAAACAAACAACCTCCATACAGATGGCTTGTTGATTTGTACAAGAGGTAAAAAAATGATAAAATTTATTACAAATCATAGCAATACCCATGGGTTTTTCCGTTCTCACTCAAAATTGGAGTTGTTGAAGATAGCAAAGACTAGATTTGCTAGCTATTACCTCACCTTCAGGCACCTTTTGAAGGTAAGAGAGTCATTGGCAGCCATGGTATCAAGTCCACAATGGCAGGTATTAAAGGACAGGGCAGCAACAATAGTTGACAAGCAAGGTTTTGAAGAGGTGGAGGAGATTGCCCTTGATCCTTTGTTTTGGGCACGTGTGAGGGAAATTTTGAATTTCACCAAGTCCATTTATCACATGATTCGTTTTTCAGATATAAATAAACCAGTGATTAGGGAGGTTTATGAGTAGATGGATAGCATGTTGGGGCAAATAAAAGATATTTTTAAGGAAACTAATCCCAACTTGTATGCAATGATTTACAACTGTGTGTGTGCACGGTAGAATAAACTCAATGTTCCACTACATGCCTTGGCATACATCCTTATGCCAAAATACTACTCTGCATCTTGGTTGGGCCAACCTACACTTGGAGGTGGGGTTAGGATCAAACCTCACATAGATCCAGAGGTACAACAGGGATAAATGAAGGCATTAGACAAGTTGGTCCCCGACAGGGAGGAGTGTGTTGCATTGCGCCTTGAATTAGGCAGATACTTCAGTTGCACTGGTAACTTTGGTTCTTTCCATGCAATGGAAGACAGAGACAAATTTGATGCTCTCACATGGTGGGAAGCATATGGCGGCATGGGACTTTTGCCAAAGTTGGCAAAAAAAGTTCTCTCACAAGTTGTGAATACTTCTTCTGCAGAGAGGTGTTGGAGCACCTACAGCTTCATACATAATGTAAGAAGAAACAGGCTGAATGAAAATCGAGCTAAAAGCTTGGTTTATGTGCATTACAACTTGAGGTTGTTGAGTCATTACTGTGATCGGACATATGAGGATCAATCATATAAAGTTTGGGACAACCCAGAGGATGATAATTTGGAGGACGACACTGTACATATGGAAGAATTGGAAGCAGAAATTTTGACGGATGATGATGTAGATGAAGCATCAGCAGCCATGCCACCGACACACACAGGGCCAGTCCCACCATTTTGTAGCAGTGTGTGTGCCAGTGCCAGTGCTCAATATCCAACTATTTTTCCTTTGCAGATTCAACCTCCACCTACATCCTCACGTTGCCCTCCGCCTTCTAGTTGTGGTCGTGGTCGTGGTACTCTTGAGAGTACTAGAAGACCACCATTGCCTCGTGGTTCTTACAAATTAGACATTCTCGTGGGCATGGCAAGGGGCCAGCCAATAGATAAAATAGATTTGTTGTTTACTAGTCTTTTCTATTTTCCAGTAGTTTTTATCTTTTATAACTATTGAACAGTTGAAACTTGACTCTTTCATATTTAATGACAATTTAAGTTTGAAGTTTGAATTTGAAAGGTGAAACTTTGAAGTTGGCATTTATAAGTTTATAAGTCATTATGAATTATGAATATGATGCTTTATGAAAGTTACATGGTGATCAATGAATCAATGATGATAAATGTTATATATTGAATTTTGAAATCAATGAATCAATGATGATAAATGATATATATGAATGATGATAAATGTTAAGATTGATGATGATTCGTGAGACTCGAGAGTCAATATGTTGTATGTTTCCAACTTGTGCGCGTGGTTGATGAAGATTATAACTTCTAGATGATTTATGTTATATGGTTCAATCTATGTTTTATATTTTTTATGTCTAATTCATCATTCTACATGCTTTTGTTGACATATATGCATCAAAATATAAAAATATATATATATTTAAAAAAAAAAAAACGTTCCCCGAAACGCTCCGGACCAGGAGCTTTTGAAAATGGCGCTCCAGCTCCCGCTCCCGCTCCCAAGTAACCATGGTTCTTCCAAATGCTTCACAATATTTTTAACCAAGGGATGGCTTCAATGGTGCTCCAAGGTCTGCTATATAAATCCTTAAATTAGTACAAAAGGCCACTTGAAGGTTGTCTTAAGGAGTATCCCCAAGGCAGCTTCAAATCCACACAATATTGTCAAGAGATGTTAATTCCGAGCTTGATTAGGACTATCCAAGCCTCTTATAAGTGTGTCCAAGCTACCACAGATAGGTTCCCACAGGCAGACTACCCAAGCTCTTTAACTAGTCAATACACCGAGTATTTCACAAGCTTGTCCGAGCACTTCCAGAATGTCACTGTTCTGTAGATCTGTTCTATGCAATAAGCTACAAGTCTGGACACTGAACACTTACCCTTCCAAGCAGCTTCAAATGACTGTAGTAGTCCAAGCAAGGTGTTTAGATCACAGGTGTAGGAGCTTCATGAATGTTTGTTGTCTGAGCTACATGAATCTCAGATCTGAGATATCACAGATTTATGATCTAGTTCGAGCTCCACAGGTATCACAAGTCTAGACTTGATGTATATCTCTGAACTGTACAAATATATCTGAGTTATAGTAATTATAAGACTGAGGTGTTGTCCGAGGTTTAGAGGATGTGGGTCTGAAACAGCAGTTCAAGCCTAATCCAAAGTGTTGACCCTCAAATCTGAGCTTCAGATCCAGAGTCTGAGTTGTGATCTCTACACTTAATCTGAATTTCAGAGTGTAACTTGACTGACTGTATATGATAAAGGTCTGCAGTGAGGTAAGTCTTGTTTTATCGCAAGATTTCTGAAACCTTTAAGTCTGCCCACCAACCTTTAAGAAATCCGAGCTAGAAAGAATAACAAGAATTAGCCCAAGACAATGTTCTTATAATGTCCTCCCCGGCCTCCTATTACTTCTCTGCCCTCTCACTGTATTAACTCTGAATTGCTTGACCGAAATGATGATGAAAAAATTAGGAGCAGTGGTTTCTATTTGTAGTTGTTGACCATATTTGAAAGGACACGTCCTTCTAAGGAGAGGCCGACGTGAGAGGTAGAGTATAAGTCGGCTAGACTGCAAAGATAGGATATATGACCTTAAAAAATTGATTTCTCCTAGACTATTTGGAGTTAGGAGCTGAGTGAGGGCTCGTTGGAAAGAGGAAAGAGTCCTTTACAAGATGGTGAAGGAGCCATTCTGATAGTATGCCTCCAAGATGACAAAAAATAATTTTCTTTGTTACTGTTCTTGAAATAAGCTTAGATCATCTTTGTTAGAATTTCAGGAGTGCCTTCCTATGTCATCAAGTGCTCAAATAGTGCAACATCCATCAAGTATTCATCCATCAAGTGTCATTTTCCATGTCATCAAGTATAGTCATCCATGTCATCAAGTCCTCCATCATCAAATGTGTCATCATTCATGTCATCATCTTGTTAAATGTCCGGGACATATTTTAGGGCTTCTTCTTCAAGAGTAAGGACATTATCATGGTTTTAGCGCTTCTTCATTAAGAGCAAGGACATCAGCATGGTTTTACTGCTTCTTCATCAAGAGAAAGGATATCATATTAGGGATTCTTCATTAGGGCTTCAACTGACCTTGATTTATAATATTCATGAGGTTATGGCATCTAGGGCAACATCACACATCACAAGAATTCTTCATCACAAACAATGCCATATTGACATCAATGACAACTTTGACCAACAATGTACATGTCATGGGGCCCTCCAAAGGCCTAATGATATCCTGCAGTGCCATATTGAGGAATAAACTCCTCAAAATATGATGGACAAGGGGGTGGCCCTTGTTCTCCAAGTAGTAGAGCTGTGGTGATCCCAATGGGTGTGGGGGCACATAAATGACCCCATGGGTCTCCACATGAATCGAAGATGCGTGTGGATCCTCTACAAGGGCTGGAGTGATGGAATGAACACTGCCATGACATCATACAAGTCCTGGGACACCTGCCAAGAATGTGGGGTTTGTTGGGCATAGTGTACCAAGCACATCAACATCATCCCAAAAGTGGATCGCTAGCAGTCTTTGAACATCGATGGGGACCCATGGAGTGTTTTCTACTGCTGTGGAGGCCTTTGGCTCTCTATGCACACCCTATATGTGCCAATGTAGCCCTCTGGGGGTTAGGACCCCGTATAGGGAGACCAAACCCAAATGGAAACCACCTACAATCCTGTATAAGATCCAATGCGTCCCCTAGTCTTCCAGTAAAGCCAGTCATTAGAGTAATTGTGTAAAAGAGCTTACAAATCATGGATAACAAAGTGGGCACTTCACAATGGCATGCCCTTTCGTAGTGGGCTTTGGCATTTGCTAGTGTCTCCATACTCCAAACGAGGTTAGCCATGTACCTTATTAAGTGGTTTCAACCCTTAAAGAGGATAGTAGGTCCAAGACACATCCTTTGAATGTGGGTGGCAAGTGATAAATAAGTGAAATGGAGTAGGGAATGAGAGGGGCAATCCTGGGCTACATATCGGGGCATAGGGGTAGCTAGATACGAGGAAGCCCAGACCAGGGTATATATTGTGTAGGAGGGAGCAATCGTGGTACATGGGGTGTCCCGACCTTGATTTTTTCACCCCTCTTTATATGTCTTTTGTCTTTTATGATTTTTCTTCAATTAATTGCTCGGGGTTCAAAGATAAGAGCATGATGTGTCAAATATAACAATGATTACCCCTTTAAGGTAGGGCGTTTCATTTCCCTCCAGGGGTCGGGACAATCATGGGTTCCTGAATGACAAAGGAGGCTCATCTAATTCCTATGGAACTAGTGTGATGTCCATGGGTATAGGGCAGAGCTCATGTATTGGCTTTTGCCCACATGCAAATTATTTTTTTTCCCGACCATCTTTTGCATTTTGTGGTACAATTTCCTATTAAGTTTGGCCATTTATGCCTTTTTTTTACTTTTAACTGCTTCAACCTCTGGGGCATCATTCCAAGCCTGACCCAAGGTGGGGGCAAGGAGATAGAGAGGCTGACCCTATGTGGACCCAGGTGGGAGAAATGATGAATGGGGGTATAATGAGTGGAAGGGGAGTAACACATGTGGATAAAGGAGCGTGACCACGCACCCAAAGTCAGGGTTTCCCAAGTAGTACCACTCTAGAACCAAATGGTCAATAAAGTAGATCCCACGAGACTAAGATGCAAGGTTAACACCCAAAAGAGATCAAGGGGACAAGAGCACAAACTAAGCCCACTCTTTTCGCCAAATCCCCCCATCAATCCATGCCTAGAAGTATCCATGATAAGTAAACCCAATACTCAATTACCAAATGACAAGACATACCCTTAGATTCGCGAGGCCCACCTTCAAACATACGATCAATACAGATGGGTGAGGGACCACATGGCTGGCTCTGGTGGTGGAGAAATTGCACAACGAGCTAGAAGGACGTTGCAAGGGATTGTTGGCTGTCGGCTGAGGTCCATGATGGAGAAAAAATTCTCCTAGGGATATCACCAGCGAAGTGGTGGGTAACATCCGGCTCCAACTAGGATGTGATCTTTCGAAGAAGTGGGCAAGGCTACTCAAACAGGAAGTCACGAGAACTCCGACAATCTCTTGGTCACCCTAGACCTGTTATTTGCTCATGTCAAACATCTAAGACATGGGGCAACATGTTTTTCACGGTGTCTTATGATCACCCATGCTTAATGTTGTTGATTTGTGATAGCATCGGATGTGCTCTATGTCTCAAACTTTGTGGAGAGGCTTAGACACATGCATTACAGATAACCCATAAATTGTTTTGGGAAATTCCAGCCAAAAACAGTTTTATTTAATAAATTAATTATTTCTAATGAGGACCCTAAGCCTAACTTAAGAAATTAAAATAATTAATGGTTATTAATTTAAACTGTGGATGAAACTTCTAGAAAAAACAGATAAAGTCTAAATGTAATCTTAGCCGTTGATTGGAGATCTAATCTCGATCGTTGAAGTCTCAACGAGAAGACTATAATGGAAGGCTTGATGGTCATTTGTAAAATACACTGAGACAGAGAAAGAATCTATAGATCGAAATTCTTTAGGGAGCAGTGCTCAGGGAGAAAATCGATCGAGAGGATTCTCGCAGAGAGGGGTAGTAATTCCGGTTGGAGATTTTCTTGAGCCGAAGAATACATAGCAGAGAAGACAGAGATAAGTACCAGCAGAGGCAGTGTAGCAGCTACGTAGAGACTGCGCAGAGCCAACAGTGGCAACACAATAGCCCAAAAGAGGTTCAAGTTTCAGCTGAAGATCAATCAGATCCAATGTCGAAAAGCCAAGGTGTGAGACCGGAAGGGGCCAGAGGGCCAAATTCATCCAACACAAGAGCCAGAACACAGAAGCCACACAGTGCCCACGCAGAGTGACGCAGAGATTGCGCAGAAATAGTGGAGGGCTTGCCATCCAGGGTTTTTGGCCAATTGGGCTTCTAGTGTCAGTGTGAGGTTTTTCTCACGAACTCTTTGTCAGTCATATTCTCTACAGGGATATCCAGAAGGGCATCCCAGATTATATTCAGAAAATTACTGCATAATATATGAACCCTCGGATCTGTTGCAGTAGTTTTCCTGCATTGGGTTTTTCTGGGAACATTTTTCCGAAAATAACGGTGTCAGATGTGTATGATTTCGTCTTGTTCAATTTTGTTTCCGCAATTTTTTTAGTGAATGTTGCAGTGTGTTTAATTCAATGTTGTCGTAGGAATAAAATGAATAATTAATTTATCAGCTAGAAGAATTAATACCAGTTGTTGCAATAGGATTCCAGATTAGGAATTTTCTCATGGTATCAGAGCTTGTATAACTGAGTGCAGGAGGAACAAAAGAACAGATTTGTAGATCCAACGTTGGTGAAGTCGAGATCAAAGAGCTGCCTAAGCCGCAGATTGCGTAGTCCAAGCCAGGAGGGCCAAAACTAGCAAGGAAAATCTCTCTCTGAGTGAGTCAACAAAGAGGAAAGATTTTTCCAAATTGTAGTTTGGCAGAGGTAGAGGGAGTAGCACAGTAGATCAACATAGATTAGCAGCCGGAGGGACACAATTTTCTCTGTAGCAGTGATCACTGATGCAGAAAGCGTTAGAAGAGAGATTTGAAGACATTTTGGGGATTTTTGACCTCAAAGAGTTTCATGCCCAAGAAACTTTGATTTCCCATGTAGAAGCAGTAGAGTTCGTGACTTATTTGGCTTACTCTAGTAGGGAGTCCGTAGAGCCAGTTGCGTAGAGGGTTAGAGGCATCAGTTCGAAAACGTGTGGGGGACTCTAGCCTAGGAATTCGAATTCTTGATATCTGAGCAATAGTGTTGTGTGGCAGATCTACTATCTCCAGCAAGGAGTGCGTAGGCTAGGCCAACAGTTGCGCAGAGGAGAGAGAGGGAGCTAGTTCTATTTATTTATTTATTTTTCGACAGAAATGACCTCAGTTGGGCAGGATCCATGGAAGAACAACAGATTAGATCCAGTTGCTGTATATTTCTCACATGGATCAGTATCCTTGCTACAAGAGCCCAACAAAATCAGTAGTAGGAGGATCACAGTGTCAGCAGATGCAGTCATTCATTCAGATGATAGCTGCATAGCTAATTGCAGTCAATACTAGGGAGACAGTTGCAGAACTAGTGGTAGTGCCACAAGCAGTGCGAATTGCCCAGTTGCAAAATGCATGTGGAGTTCCAGCCAAAATATTCCCAGTGCAGAGCTACGCAATCCAGTTTCCAGCACAGGAGGACAGTGTGAGTTTCTAGGAGGGAGCAGAGAGATTTCCCATTGGGAGATCGAGACTCAGAAGGAGTCTAGTTTCAGAGGGAGCAACCCTATGGAAGCTAGTACTTCAGGATTTGAGGAGATCAGACTCATTATTGTTGTAGTTGCAGCAGCATTGTTGAAGCATCAACATAGGAATAACAACAGCAACATGAGTAGATCAGAATTTTCAATGATTGCCCACATATCTCCATGGGAGTGATGGGGTGATCTAGAACTGTAGCTCTCCAAAGTTGCATTTGGGCAGGATCCTTGAGGAGTCCACCTCTTGGATCATAACCTTGCTACGGGTGCCTAAGATCAACAGTAGTAAGTTGGAGGAATTTTCAATCGATGCAGAGGAGTGCAGAAAAGACAGATGCAGTGGTTAGCAGTGCATAGCAGAGTTGCAGCAGCACAGAGGGACGCAGTGCAGAGCAGTAACAACGCAGTGTTTCAGAGGGACATCGTGGGTCTAGCAGCAATCAAAGTTTCAACATCGAGATGCATCCTGAACACTTGTTCAGATTCATTGATTTTTTTTAGTTGCTTCTCTCAGCAGCTGAGTTGCAGTGCAGTGATAGCAACAGATACAACATTTGAGAGGGAGTTGTATTATGGATGCAGTGTTGATCGTGGCAAGGTCAGCGGTAGTACAGTTGCAGCAACAGTGCAGTGATTGATGGGCAGCATGTTAGACATCAATAGCGCCAAGGGGGATGCTTCAGAGTCAGAGCAGTGTGCAGTAGGGCATATCTGTTAGAGGAAATTCCTCGCTAAGAGGGAGTGTTTATTTGTGGTAGCATTGGATGTGCTCTAAGTCTCAAAATTTGTGGAGAGGCTTAGACACATGCATTACAGATAACCCAGAAATTGTTTTGGGAAATTCCACCCAGAAACAGTTTTATTTAATAAATTAATTATTTTTAATGAGGGTGAAACTTCTAGAAAAAGCAGATCAAGTCTAATGTAATCTTAGTCATTGATTGGAGATCTAATCTCGGTTGTTTAAGTCCCAACAAGAAGACTATAAAGGAATGCTTGAGGGCCATTTGTAAAATACACCAAGACAAAGAAAGAATCCAGAGATCGAAATTATTTAGTAAGCAATGCTCAGGGAGAAGATCAATCGAGAGGATTCTTGCAGAGGGGCAGTAATCGTGGTTGGAGATTTTCCTGAGTCGAAGAATACATAACAGAGCAGACAGAGAGTAGTACCAACAAAGGCAACGTAGTAGAGACTGTGCAGAGGTATAGAAATTTTAATACCCACCCTGGTTTTCAGTTTCTCCTTATTTCTCCCATAAAGTTAAATGCCCATTCCCATAGCCATACATTCAACAAGCTGGAAAAATAAATATTTTCTGAAAACACAAATTCTGGAAATTTCACAGTGCTGAAATGCAGAAATAAAGCTCAGAAGAATAAATCAGCCACACACAAAAATTTGACACGCTGATTTTTGGTCAACTTGACCCTGGAAAAACCCCCTACAACTCTTGGGGAAAACCAATTCGAAAGCTCTCATTTATTTCTGATAAATATCTTTTACAGTGAGACAGAAATACACAGTAAAATATTACAGCAACTTTTCAAATGTACTTATCTCAAAAACTGTGCAAAACTCCACCTCGATTTTTGTGCCCACACAAAACAAAAATTACAGAAAACTGTGCAGCATTAAATGCTGTACAGACATCATAGAAAAACGTGTTGTACGACCTCCTCGAAAACAGTGTTGTACGGAACCGCTGTACAACTGCCTTGATTCCGTGCTGTACAGCTGCCTTAAACTTGTTGTACGACCTTGATTTTTGTGTTGATTTTCTGCTGTATGGAAATCAGAAAAATAATCGCTCAAACTACTGTACGACCTCCTTGGGAATCGTGCCAATATAGCAGCAATAAATGTTGTTCTTCTCTCGATTTTCGTGCCCTCTTTGCCTTGAAAACCGTGCTCCGTCTTTGCTGTACTGATTTGCTGAATCTCCTTGTTGCTGTCCTCTTCCTCTCACTGCTCAGAAATATCTTTTGCTTTCTCCTCTCCTCTCTCAATTTGCTCATGAAAGAATGAATGACCTTTTCCCTCATTTTCCTCCTTTGACCTAACCCTAAGTGACTTTTGGGAATCCCTAAATCTAATGGTTGAGATAGCTTTAGATCTAGGGGTGAGATTAAATGCTCATTTAAATCTCACTTTCTATTTTTTAATTCACCCCACTTTAATAAAGACCCACTTAGTCATTTATTTCCAAAGTCACTTTTCACTTTTTAATTTCACATTGACTTTATTAAAGTCACTTTAAAATTAGACTTAGAAACTTTATCACTTAAAGTCACTTTTAAATTAGATTTGACTTTATAACTTTATAAAGTCACTTTAAGAGAAAAATTAAATTCTTTTGGACACTTTTCCCTAGGCCAAAGATCAAAGCCTTAGGGAACCACCTGTCCTCCGGTAACCAAATTTCAACACTCCCTCTTATCGAGGAAGGTGTTCCTCACCACACCCATCTTGTCTCTGAAGTAGACATGCTTGCCCCGTGGTAAGGCTTTGGTAAGAATATCTGCAACCTGCTCATCAGTGTGAATATACTCAAGCTTCACAGCTCCCTTCTGAACATAGTCTCTGATGAAATGATATTTGATCCCGATATGCTTTGACCTGTCATGAAATACTGGATTCTCCGTGATTTTAATGCAACTCTGATTATCACAGTAAATCACTGAAGGTCTCAACGGCTGACCAAATAAGCCAAACAACATCTTGCGAAGCCAGATGGCCTCACAACTAGCTAGACTGGCTGCCATATACTCTGCTTCCGCTAAACTCAATGCTACTGACTGTTGCTTCCGGCTGAACCATGACACCACTGCCGAACCCAACCCAAAACAGCACCCTGAAGTGCTCTTCCTATCAGAAGCACAACCTGCCCAATCAGAATCAGTGTAACCTGCCAATCTCACTCCATCTCCCTGCCTGTAGTCCAGACCATAATCCACTGTCCCCTGCAAGTACCGCAAAATGTGTTTTGCAGCCACCCAGTGAACCTTCCTAGGCTCACACATAAACTGACTCATCGTGTTGACTGCAAAACAAATATCTGGCCTAGTGTTGACCAAATACATCAAGGAACCAATCAGCTATCTGTACAATGTGGGATCCACCAACTTGGAATCTGAAGCATGAAGCTTCTTCCAGTTGGTGATCATCGGTGTCGACATGGGTTTACAATCCTCCATGTGGAATCTGCCAAGGATGTCCACAATATACTTCCCCTGCCCCAGGAAGAAATGCCCCTCCTCCTACCACACCTCCAAACCCAAAAAGTAATGCATCAAGCCAATGTCCTTCATCTCAAACTCCGACGCAAGATCTCTCTTGCAGTGCTCTATGAGTCTCTCTGCACCCGTAATGACCAAGTCATTCACATACAACACCAGAATGAGAGGCTCCTCACCTATCACAATAAAGTAAAGGTTCGGATCTGCCTCACTCTTTGTGAAACCCATCTCCTGCAAGTATGTATCTATCCTAGAGTACCAAGCTCTGGGAGCTTGCTTCAGGCCATAAAGGGCCTTCTTCAGTCTGCACACATGGGACTCCTTCCCGTGCACCTCAAAGCCCTGTGGCTGCTCAATGTACACCTCCTCCTGTATGAAGCCATTGAGAAATGCGGTCTTCACATCCATTTGGTGGATCTTCCAACCCATCTCTGCTGCTATCGATATAATGGAGCGGATCGAAGTATATCGAGCCACGAGAGCGAAGGTCTCCTCATAATCAACTCCCTCTACCTGGGAGAACCCTCTAGCCACAAACCTCGCTTTGAATTTCTCAATGCTGCCATCTGCAGCATGCTTTACCTTGTAAAGCCATCTGGAAATAACCACGGATTTTCCCTCAGGCCTCGGCACCACCTCCCAAACATCATTCTTCATGATAGAAGAATACTCCTCCTGCATGGCCTCTCTCCAGACCTGCTGGCTAGCTGCCTCCTCATAGCTAGAAGGCTCAAAGTCAATGATGTTGGCAACCATTGCCATATAGCTACAAAACCTATCAGGTGGTCTGCTCTCTCTGACTGGCCTCTTTGGCCCAACAACAGATGTGGCCTCTCTCAAGGTGTCCTGAAGCCACTTGGGCTTCCTCTTCCCTTAGCACACTTCTCCCACTAGAGAATGAAACTCCTCCTCCTCATCAGGAGCCTGAACTCTTGACTGTCTGTCTGCTATCCTCCTACCTGAAGCCTAACCTGTAGACGTTGAAGTACTGTGTGAACTGTCCATCAGTGGACTCCCTAGTGAACTGCTCTGTGGATTGCTCTTCATGCTGCCCGAAGAACCACCCCTCTGACTTTGTGAGCCACTGCTCACTAATGGACCTGACACCGTAATCGATGTACCTCCGGATCCTCCTGATCCCTGCCCACTGGATCCCTGTGCCTGACTCAGCTGCTCCTGAGGATCTGGCTGATCCAGATACTCCATCTCCCGTGACCTCCTAAAAGCCATGTCCTTCTCGAACTTCACATCCTGCCTGGCAACAACTCTCCTCTATGCGGGAATACAAATCCGAAAGGCCTTCGAGGTCTCACTGTAGCCCACAAAGACACCCTTCTCTGCGGTGGGCTCTAGCTTGGTCCTCTTCTCCTTGGGTATGTAGGAGTATGCAATACACCCAAAGATACGAAGATGACCAAGATCAGGCTTCTTCCCAGAAAAAGCCTCCTCCGGAGTCACATGCCCCAAGGCATGATGCGGACTCTTGTTCTGCAAATATACGACAGTGTTGTAGGCCTCTACCCACAAAAACAATGGTAACCCCAAATCATGTACCATGGCTTTGGCAGCCCCAACGATGGATCTGTTCTTCCTCTCTGCAACCCCATTCTGCTAGGGGTTGTAAGGAACTGTGAACTCCCTCCTAATGCCTGCTTCTGCACAATACTCAACAAACTCACCAAGGGTGTACTCTCCTCTATTGTCCGACCTGAGGGACTTGAGCTTCCGACCTGTCTAAGTCTCCACAAGAGCTTTGAACTCTTGAAACCGCTTGAAGACCTCACTCTTGGTCTTCAAGAAATAAATCCAGGTCCTCCTAGAGTGATCATTAATGAATAAAACATAATACTCATATCCACTCAAGGAAACATGAGACATTCGACTGCTCACATTGGAATGAATCAAATCAAGTATCCCAGTCGATTTGCTGTCACTGCTGGGAAAAGGGGATTTGGCAAACTTGCCCATAGCACATCCTCTGCATGTATCAAGGTGATAAGTACTGAAATCTGGCACACCTGTAGTGATCTCCCGCAATGTCTTCAAGGCTCCATGATACATGTGCCCCATCCTGCAGTGCCAAATCTCGCATAGCTCTGAATTGCTAGCTCTGCCGCCGATACTACTACTCAATGCCAAAAGGGCTGAAATGCAAACTTGTACACCTTTGCATGGCGTACACCAATCACTCTAGCTGAATTAGCTGGAGTGCCCCTGGGATATATCAGCACATGTCCTCTCCTAAACAATATCTCATATCCTCTGTCCTCCAAAGCCGAGATGGATATGAGGTTCTTCCTCATCCTTGGCACATATAGAACATCTGACACCTTCAAGGGCGGTTTGGGTTCCCTATCAAATGTCAATGTCCTCACACCTAACAACGTTGTCATCTCCAAGTACTACCTCTATATCAGTGCCACTCTTTGAAAGCTTTGAGAAGTACTCACGGACTCCTGTCATATGACATGAAGCCCCACTGTCAACATACCAGATACCTGAAGATGCTCCACTAGTGGAGGGAAATGCACACTCCCTCTCAGCCTCCGTGGTAGGTGATCTTGCACTAGTGGACTCACAAGCAATGAACCCAAACTCTCGGTCAAAGCTATTCGTAAAGTCCTCTATCTCTGTTGATACTGCCATGCTCTGGTTCTTCCCCTTCTTCTTCTTCTCCGGACACACAACTGCATAGTGTCCCATCTTCTGACAATTCCAACACTTCGCCTTGGAATAGTCCTTCTGCATGTTCCCTTGTTTACCTTTGCCTTTGCCTTTGCCCCCACCAACACTTGTGGAAGCTTACTTCTTTCCCTTGCCTTTCTTGCCTCCTGCTAATAGTGCTACATCCTCATCCTGCTCAATTGGTTTGGCTGCCCCAAGCTGGCTCTTTTTGATTTTTGTCTGTATGCAATCATCTTAGAACCTTTCCCAAGAGGGAAGGGTCTCACGTGCACAAACTCCATCAGCAATGTTCAACCATGAACTGGGAAGGCCATTCACTACAATCCGCACCAACTCAGTGGGTGAAATGACCTCTCCAATTGTTGTCAATGCATCTCTCACATTAGTAATCTTTGTGAGATATCCGGTTGCACTATCAGTCTTACCCATCTTAATGGTCTTCAACTTCTCCCTTAGGACCATTTTTCTGTTCTCATTGGTACTCTGGTAGAGATTGGTCAATGTTGTCCACATCTCATGAGCATATCTCTTTCCTCTCATAAGAGGAATGCAATGGTCTTTGATTCCAGAATCCATCCAGAATTAGTCTCTTACCCTTGTTATTCTTCTTATTAAATGTTGCCAAATAAACAGCATCAATAGGCACATTAACAGGGTTCTGTGTGGTATATACATCATGATATCCCAGACTTCTGCCTCCTCAAAGATGCTCTGCATTCTCTCCTTCCAAACACTGTAGTTACTATGACCATCCAACCTATCCTCCACCCTCAAGCCCAAAGACATGCTTGTTGTCCTAAATAAACTGAAAATAACACTGCTGTACTAAAGGTATGGTGTTCTGTGTGAAAAAATCAACTTGATGTAATTTTTCTTCTGTCTGTTCCAAACTGCACTATTTAGCAAAATAGCTCTGATACCATGCATAAATTTTAATACCCACTCCAATTTTCAGTTTCTCCTTATTTCTCCCATAAAGTTAAAAGCCCATTCCCATAGCCATACATTCAACAAAATGGAAAAATAAATATTTTCTGAAAACACAAATTCTGGAAATTTCACAGTGCTAAAATGCAGAAATAAAATTCAGAAAAATAAATCAGTTGCACACAGAAATTTGACACGCTGATTTTTGGTCAACTTGACCCTGGAAAAACCCCCTACAACTCTTGGGGAAAACCAGTTCGAAAGTTCTCTTTTATTTCTGATAAATATCTTTTACAGTGAAATAGAAATACACAGTAAAAATTACAACAACTTCTTAAATGTACTTATCTCGAAAACTGTGCAAAACTCCACCTCGATTTTCGTGCCCACACAAAACAGAAATTACAGAACACTGTGTAGCATTAAACACTGTACGGACCTCCACGAAAACAATGTTGTATGGTTGTATGACCTCCACGAAAACAATGTTGTACTGAACTGTTGTACCACTGCCTTAAACTTGTTGTATGACCTTGATTTCTGTGTTGATTTTCTGTTGTACGAAAATTAGAAAAACAATCCCTCAAACTACTGTACGGCCTCCTTGGGAATCGTCCCAATATAGCAGCAATACATGTTCTTCTCCTCGATTTTCGTGCCCTCTTTGCCTTGAAAACCGTGCTATGTCTATGTTGTATTGATTTATTGAATCTCCTTGTTGCTATCCTCTTCCTCTCACTGCTCAGAAATATTCTTTACTTTCTCCTCTCCTCTCTCAATCTGCTCATGAAAGAATGAATGACCTTTTCCATCATTTTCCTCCTTTAACCTAACCCTAAGTGACTTTTGGGGAATCCCTAAATCTAATGGCTGAGATAGCTTTAGATCTAGGGCTGAGATTAAATGCTCATTTAAATCCCACTTTCTATTTTTTAATTCACCCACTTTAATAAAGACCCACTTAGTCATTTATTTCCAAAGTCACTTTTCACTTTCTAATTTCACATTGACTTTATTAAAGTCACTTTAAAATTAGACTGAGTAACTTTATCACTTAAAGTCACTTTTAAATTAGATTTGACTTTATAACTTTATAAAGTCATTTTAGGAGAAAAATTAAATTCTTTTGGACACTTTTCCCTAGGCCAAAGATCAAAGCCTTAGGGAACCACTTGTCCTCCGGTAACCAAATTTCAACAAGAGGCAACAATGGTAGTGCAATAGCCCAGAGGAGGTTCGAGTTTCAGCTAAGGATCAATCAGATCTAGTGTCGGAAAGTCAGGGTGTGAGACCGGAAGGAGCCAGATGGTCAGATCCAGCTAGCAGAAGAGTCGGAACAGAGAAGCCACGCAGTCCCCACACAGAGTGATGTAGTGACTGTGCAGAAGTAGTGGAGGGCTTGCCATCTGGGGTTTTGGCTAGTTGGGCTTCTAGTGCCAGTGTGAGGTTTTTCTCACTAACTCGTTTTCAGTCATATTCTCTGCAGGGATAGCCAAAAAGGCATCCTAGATTGTATTCAGAAAATTATTGCATAATATATAAACCCTCAAATATGTTGCACCGATTTTCCCGCATTGGGTTTTTCCGAGGACGTTTTTCCAAAAATAACGCTGTCAGATGTGTCTATGATTTCTTCTTGTTCAATTTTGTTTTTGAATTTGTATTTTTCTGCAGTTTATTTAGTGAAGGTTGGAGTTTGTTTAATTCAATTTTGTCATAGCAATAAACTGAATAATTAATTTATCAGTTAGAAGAATTAATACCAATTGCTGCAATAGGATTCCAGATTAGGACTTTTCACAAATGTTAGCTCATAAAATCAAAAGTATAGAAATATGCAAATTTTAATCTAAATGCAGCGAATCTATCATGAGAAATATCAGATGCGGTTAGTTCTAATGCAAAATCATCATGCAATGCATCCTACTCTAAAATGCATATAGTACATCGTGAAGTATCAAGGAAAGGGGTGATACGACTTATTTTGACTAGTTGATGCCAAAGTTAGTCGTTGAGTTTGGCAATGTGGTAATATTCATCACCAATTTTCCCATGAATCTTAACGAGAACCAATTCTTTGTCCACTAAGACCAAGTCCCTTATTTTATATTCTTTTTTAGGTTTCCACCTTTTTCTTGGTTTGTGATTTGGCCTTTTCAGAATGCAAACCTCTTGTGAAGGGAGAATGGGAGAAGGCTTTTCAGTGTTGTGTGCTTCATAATAAGGCCCGGGCTCAATCACATGAGATAAGTAAGTGGGTTCTCTATGAAGGATAAAAGGGGTCTCGTCGGATTGAGGGATAGTAGCATATGATAGATCCATTTGAACATGACCCCCAACAATGGCTCCCCATTTCCTAGATAGCGACATCCCCCACACATCAGGAATATCAATGACAACAATATCCATGAGACGGGATATGTTGGGGTTCCTACCCAAAGAGACTTTAAGATCTTTAATGAGACCTTCCACTTCCAAAGGTTTGGAGTTAAATCCACACACCTTTTTGTATGGCCTGGGGATGCTGAGACCCAGTTTCTTCATAATGGTTAGAGGCAAGATATTTGTGGAAGCCCCTGAGTCAAGCATACAATTATGGAGATAAAGGTCATTGACAGCCAAAGTGAGCATAAAAGGTTCATGTCTAGGGTTACAATTGGGAATGTGAATGTTTTGCAAGTCTTCAGGTAATTCTTCCTCTTTAAAACCCAAGGACTTCTTAATTTTCTATTGTTGCTTGGCAAGCTTAGCAATCTCTTTCAAAGGGACAGATACAACCATCTTCCCAATAGCAGCATCCATATCAATGTTGAGCCCAACATGTTTCCCCTTTTCTTTCTTTTTGGCATTTCCCTCCTTTAGAGGGCCCTTCTTAGGTTCAACTCTAGTTTGGGAGTCCTTTTTTGGGGGACCCCTTGAAAGGGCTTTCTCTTTAGGAGGCTCCTTCGAAGGGACATTTATGGGAGGATCTTGCTTGGGAAGAGAGTCTTCTTTGTTGGGTTCTTTGGAGGTTGCGAGTCTTTGTTATTGTCTCTTTGTGAATATTGGACCCCTTTGAATCTTCCACTAGGCTCATCAGCATTTATAACAGGTCCCTTTTCCTCATGTTTGGTCATGACCATCATTGATGGGAGGATGTGTGTATGAACCCCCAAGCAAAATGTTGGATACGTCAACTTCCACCAGATTAGTCTGCTCATTTGTTTCATCGTCATCACTCTCATCACTCTCACTACTCTCACTAGCCCATCTTCGGAGGATGAATCTTGTTCCACCACATTGGTTGGAGCCAAGGTATTTGGGACTTGAGATGAGCTAGGCCTATCTTCCTCACTTTGCTTTCTTGGAAAAGGCTTCCCTCTCGGAGTATAACTTGATTTTTGGGCCTTCACCAAATCGGTGATCTTGTTCATAACAATTCAATCTCGTGAATGGACTTCCTCTGTAAGATTTTCCATCTTCTTGAGGATAGCCCGAAGGGTTTCCTCATGGTGATCCTTTGATTTCTCCTTCTTAGTCTCAAACTTGGCTTTGGGGAGGTCATCAACATTCATTTTTGAGATACGAAGGTTTTCTTCAACCTACATTTCCATCTCTTTAGCCTCGACCAATGTGGAAGGTTTCTTGTCCCTTAAGGCATAGGTTAGGTGGCCCCCAACAACTTTGACAAACTTTTCAATGATGTTGGCATCGGAGGGCTTTAGGTGATCAGGGATATCCAAGACAAGGAAAAAAAGGAAGAAATGGAGACTTGTCCTTGGATTGAATATGCATGTTGTTCCTAAGTTTGTATTCATGCTAGTAAGATATTAACTCTTGGTCAACACAATGACTCTTGGTCAACCATGCTTGTCTTTGATTATGGCATCAATGACAACAAGAGCTTGCTTCAATAATGCTAGGGTTTCATTATATTCAACAATACAATGCTTGGGGCTTCTTCAACAATGATATGGTTTCATCATCTTCAATAATGTTTAGGACTTCTTCAACAATGTTAGGGTTTCATCATTGACATCAATGACAAGTTTATCCAACACAGCAATATCAGACTCAAGTCCAAGCACAAAAGGGCCTTCTAGAATATTCACGAAATCATCCTTCTTCTCAATATTGGCAGGGGGAGGAGTATCCCTTGCTTTCCCATGGGCAACATCGTTGTTAAATGTAACATCCCTTCTAAACTCTATATTCCTTTGACTAGCTACATATATTCTATAAGCTTTAGAATTTTCACAGTAACTAACAAACGTACCTTTCTTTCTGGTAGCTTCTAGCTTGTTAATTTTGGGAAACTAGGTCCAAACTCCATGTTGCACTGCTCATATGACAATGGTCATATTTTTGTTGGATTCCTCTTTCGGAGAGGTGCAAGATTGATCTAAAGATCATCTTGATCGGATGTGTAGAACATTGATTTTGAATTTATTTTCCACATGTGCAAGGTCAGTTAGATTTATCCCACATGCCTAAGAGATGTGTCACACACCCTCATTGATGAATATAAATTGGAGAGACTTGGAGGTCATTTTGTCATCATCTCATCACGCATTCTCTCATTGTGATCTAATTGGTTCGATAGCCTTTGGAGGCCTTTTTCCCTCACACGTGTGGAGCGAAGCTATCGTTTTTTGCGGATCTATTTAGGCTTAAGCCGCGCATTGACCAAGGACTGCAAGCTCAACCCTTGGCCGTTTTCACCCCGTCTTCTACGTACCCACTTTAGAAGGCCGTAGAGCTGGGCACTAAAATAGAGAATTCTGGGATGTTTGATCGAAGCCCTAGTTCGTTGCGTTGACTTTTCTGCGCTTGACTTGCGTTGACTTGTGATGAGTTGTCTTTGAGGGTTGTGGGTGTGACACATGAAAAAGTGTTTACCGACGATATATTCTGTTTGCCTGAAGCATCCCGTCGACCACCGTAACGCAACAATATCTTATATATTTGTTGGACATAAGGAATTGTAAATCTGATCTATATTTGGCTTGTCTTCTATTGATCTATTATTGTGTTCTATCAGCATTTTACTTTCAAGTTTATATGATTGCTATTGTATTGGGCCTAAGAATGATTGAAGTAAAAGTGCATCAAGCATAGAACACCATTGTTATCTAAATTTAACATGGAATCAAAGCTGAGGTGAAGACAAAGTCCAAGAGTACAAGCTGGTGTTAGAAGCCGTCTCTGAAGGAAGAAATCCTATCAAGGACAAATGGCCTCCTCAACCTACAACGGTTTCAAGGTTGATGATAAATTGATTGATAAGTCTGATTATCATGTATGGAAGATGTCATTGGATTTGGTGCTAGAAGATCAAGATGTCATGGTCTATGAGCAGGGGAATATTCAAGAGCCTCCATCAAATGCAGCTACTTCCACGAACACGAAGTATAGAAAAGGGGAAATCAAAGCAAAGATGATTATTCGGGATATTATTCATAAGCACTTGGTTTCTTACATTTCTGAGTTAAAGACATCTAAGGAGATGTATGATAAGCTGGTGAGCATGTTCAAGGCTAGCAATGCTAATCAAATCCTCTTCTTCAAGAATCAATTGAAGAATATCAAGAAGGGTAAGGATGAATCTATTCAATCCTATTTTATGAGGCTCACTGAAATCAGGAATAACCTCCTAGTTATTGGGGAAGCAATATATGATCGAGAGATGGTTCTTATTGCACTTGGAGGTCTCCCCCGTGATTGGCATACCATTATTCTCAATAATAATGTGATTCTTGATTTTGATGAAATATTGACGAGATGCACTCAAGAGGAAACAAGAATAATGGAGTATGCCTCTAATGGTAATGGAAGTGACTCTACTGCCTTCGTCGCTCATGCAAAGAAGAACCATGGTGGCCCGAGAAATCAAAACCATGGTAGAGCGAGGCCCAAAGGAAGGAAGGGAAGATGTTACACTTGTAACAAGACTGGTCACTATGCAAGAGAGTGCCCTAATAGAAGGGACTCTCCTAGGGATGATGACAACAATGGCAGGAACAACAAGTTCCAAGGAAAAAGGAAGGCTCCCTCTAATCGTAATGGAAATGGGCAACCTTTCAAGAGGTCAAGAAATTCCAAGTACGATGAGTCTAATGTTGTTGATAATAAGAGAAATGATTTTCTTCTTGTATCTACCCTCTCTGTTGCATCTCCACCCGACACCGTGGATGTCTGGTTAATTGATAGTGGTGCTTCAAGGCACCTCGCTGGTTATAAAGATGCCCTTTCTGATTTGGTTGAGAAGGATACTAATCTAGAAATTATCCTTGGAGATAATGCCACCTATCCCGTGAAAGGGACTGGGACTGTGACCCTCCATTTATCTCAAGGTCAAGTCATCCGATTACAAGATGTGTTGTATGTACATGATTTGAAGAAGAACCTTGTGTCCATTTCGACAATGGAAGACAAAGGGTTCAAGGTGGCATTCGTTGATGGAAAGGTACTTATCTAGAAGAAGAACGTCAAGGAAGCTCTTTCTATTGGTTTTAGAGTTGATACACTCTACCAGGTTGGAGGAAGTCCATTGCGGGCTATGACATGTGATACAACTCTTCAAACAGAGTCATGGCACAGGAGGATTGCACACCTTCATTACAAAGCCCTTCTCGAATCAAGGAAGGTGGTGATAGGGATGCCCGAATTGAGAGATGATCATGAAGGTATATGTCAAGGTTGTGCCAAAGGGAAGCATACAAGGGGACCACTCCCCTCAAGTGTCACAGTGACATCCATATCTTTATGTGCTTGATACATTCCGACTTATCCGGGTAAGTGCGCTCTCGTGACATCCTTGGGAGGATGTTCCTATTACATGACTTTTACATATGACTTCTCCCGCAAGACCTGGATATATTTTTTGAAGAAGGACGAAGCATTCAAATGGTTTCGTACTTTCAAAGCCTTGGTGGAAAATCAAACTGAGAAGAAAATCAAAGCTTTGAGGACCGACAATGGGACTAAGTATGAGTCAAATGAGTTTAATGACTTTTGTAGAGAAGTTGGCATTAAGAGGGAGACCACAACTGCATACACTCCTGAGCAAAATGGTTTTGCTGAAAGAAAGAACAGGACCATTGTGGAAGATGCCCGCGCCATGCTATGTGACCAAGGTCTTCCGAAGTTTATATGGGGAGAAGCTGCGAACACTATTGTGTATGTTCAAAATAGATGCTCGCATTCCGCTTTGGACTCCAAAACTCCCGAAGAAGTAATCTCTTGTAAGAAACCTGATGTTTCTCATTTTAGAGTCTTTGGTTGTCATGTTTAGTTTCATGTGCCCAAAGAAAAGAGAAGTAAGTTGGATGCTTCTGGAAAGAAGGGATTGTTTGTGGGCTATAGTGAAACTTCAAAGACATATAGAATCTATGTGCCTGGTCAAAGAGAAGTGGAGATATGCCACGATGTCACCTTCGATGAAGATGATGCCCTCAAGAAAGTAAGAAATCTTCCTAGCTCCAAGGAAGACAAAGAAGAGGAAGAAACAAGAAGTTGTAGGAGCCAAGGATGACCCTGATACCGATGTTGAAGTACCTATGGATCCCATTTGATCCACCTCCTTCAAATAAGAGAAGACCCTCATGGCTTAGGGATACTCTCGAAGATGCCGAGAGACATATTGCCCAAGGGGGACATTCTGTCAAAGCAAGAACCTGAATAGATACCAAGGGTATCTAGCAGCCATGAGTACAATTGTACAATTTGAGCCTGGATCATTTGAAGAAGCCATAAAGCATCAAGTTTGGAACTGTTTCACCTATATACGGGGATACGGAATACGGTGGACTTCAAAGAATCGGATACGAGTACGTGACCTCTTAACAAAGATGTTTCCGGGATACGATATAATATATATTATTTTATTAAAAAATATATATATATATATATATATTAAAAATTAGATATTTTTTACACAAATTCATACTTAATTCATTGATTTAAACATAGATTTATCTATCATCTTAGATAGTCAAGGTTTTGTTTGAGTGATGGGTACATTTTTAGTAGGGTCATGATAGAGGAGTTTGACAACCAATGTCACTAACATAAAGGTACATAGAGGGATTGGTGCTCTTGATTAAATACGAGTTCCATACCCTAATACATGACAAAATTCGATGGAAACATTGCAATAACCCAATCCCGAAATCCTGAAAAACTGATAAGTCTGCTGGATTTTGAATGAGATCTAAAATTCTACTTTCTCCATATGAAATCCAATGAGGTCGGAACCACTCTCAAACATCCTGAGTCATTTCATGGTAATGTTAAAAATTTAAGTAAAAGGAAAATGAAGATTAAGGAGAATGTCATTTTTACTTCAAGAATTTAACATTAACATGAATCACATATAAATACTAGGGCCATACGCTTGATGCCTCTCCTGAAAAATCCTCCTCAATTGGTGAAAAACAATGAACTTGGTGAAAAACAATGAGCTAAAGCCCCCCTTTATAATAATTAAACAACGCTTTTTTGAACCTGTGGGCCCGGCCGTATCCGATTTTACGGGATACGGCGTATCCGAACGGGGTACGGTCAGGATACGCCGTACCCCATTCGGATACGCCTTATCTGTTGAATTGGGGCAGAATCCCGTATGTATACGTACCCAATACGGGATTCGGGATTCGTGGCCCCTTTTAGGCGAATCCGGTTACTTAGGTTTGGAAGGATGCTATGCACGAAGAATATGAGTCCATTATGAAGAATGATGTCTGGGAAGTGGTCCCAAGACCGGAGGACAAATCTGTTGTCACCTCGAAATGGCTCTATAAGATCAAGCATGGATTTGATGGAATTGCTGAAAAGTACAGGCAAGATTCGTTGCTCGAGGCTTCTCTAAAAAGAAGGCATAGATTATGATGATATATTTGCACCTGTGGCCCGCTACACCACCATTTGATCTATTATTGCCCTTGTTGCTACGCAAGGATGGTGTCTACATCAGATGGATGTGAAGACTGCTTTTCTGCATGGATCTATAAAGGAAGAGGTGTATGTGGAGCAACCTCTGGGGTTCAAAGTCGGAGATAGAGATATCCATGTATGCAGGTTGAAGAAAGCCCTCTATGGGTTGAAGCAAGCCCTCAGGGCTTGGTACGAGAGGATAGATAGCTACTTGATGAAGCTGGGCTTCACTCGAAGTAATGTTGATCCGAACCTTTATTTTAAGGTTGATAAAGAAAGGCCTCTCATTTTGGTTCTGTATGTGGACGATCTCTTCCTGACAAGTGTTGACCCTCTCATTCATCAGTGTAAGAGGGAGCTAGCTTCCGAATTTGAGATGAAAGGCCTAAGACTGATGCACTACTTCCTAGGCTTGGAGGTCTGGCAGAGGCCAGGCGAGATTTTCCTTTCTCAAGGAAAATATGTCGTGAAGCTGTTGAAGAGATTTGGTATGGTGGACTATAAGTCTGTGTCAACACCGATGGAACTCAACTTTAAGAAGTTGAATGGAAACATTGTTGGGCCCGTGCTAGCAAATCCTACCGAGTATCGACAACTCGTAGGGGCCCTAATGTTCTTAGTGAACTCCCGTCCGGATGTATGTTTTGCAGTGAACACTTTGAGTCAACATATGGTTGATCCTCATCACATTCACTGGATTGGTGCTAAGAATCTGTTGAGATATCTTTGGGGCACAATCAACCATGGGCTGAGATACACTGTCGGGAGTTTGAGACTCCATGGATATATTGATGTTGATTGGGCTGGCAGTGTGGTGGATCGCAATAGAACATCTGGATGTTGCTTCACCTTAGCTTTTGCTTCGGTATCTTGGATGAGCAAGAAGCAAAAGTTGGTGGCTCTGAGACCGCTGAGGCCGAATACATTGCAGCGAGTATGGCCTGTTGTGAAGCAGTTTGGTTGCGAAAGCTCTTCAATGAGTTGTTTGGGCATGTGCTAGATACCACCGTTATCCTTTGTGATAACCAAAGTGGGATTCGTCTTTCTGAGAATCCTGTGTTCCACGATCGATCCAAGCCTATTGATATCAGGTACCACTTTATCCGGGATATGGTACAACGAGGCGCCGTAAGGCTAGATCATATAGGAACTAATGAGCAGGTCGCGGATATTCTCACAAAGCCCGTGGGGAAGGTCAAGTTCCTAACCTTCCGTGAGAAGCTTGGAATCATGGAAAGACCCTATTCTGAGGGTCTTGCTTGAGTTGGACTATGAGCTCTGGGAGCTCCAGGGGGCTTGGGAATAGCTTCTTGGAGCTATAAGCACATATGGGGCTAGGCTTGTCGAACCTTGTTGTGCTTCTGCGCCACCGTTATGATATTGAGTTTGTTCGCCTCTCTCCGATTTGTGCCCCGCATGCATCCTACCCATTGAGTTTCGGACTCATGGGAAGTACCGCTCATTTGGCCAATGAGGTGAGAAATGTGGATAGAGACCATAGCAAGACCGATGGATGCATCAGAGGTTGTCGTATTCTCTATGTCTAGGATGGCACGTGTCCAACACCTTGACCTGGGATCAAGTATGATGAGGTTTTATCCTATAAACTGACTTCGGGTCAGTAAACTAACTTCGGGTTAGTATGAAACTCTTTTGAGTCCGAGAGAGGGTTTTACCTCTAGTTGACTTCGGGTCAGTTGTGTGTGATGTCTTTGTGACCCACCTTTTGTTCTGAAATAAAGAGCCAGCAAAGCAAGTTACTCGAGATGACACACAATGTTTGGTTTGGTACATGATGGATGGCACTTGTGGATAGATGGAGTTCTCCCTAGTTGAGAGGGAGTGTTAATTTTGGGCAGCTAGGTCCAAACTCCATGTTGCAGTGCTCATATGATGATGGTCATATTTTTGTTGGATTCCTCTTTCAGAGAGGTGCAAGATTGATCTTGATCGGATGAGCAGAACATTGATTTTGAATTTATTTTCCACATTTGCAAGGTCAGCCAGATTTATCCCACATGCCTAAGAGACGTGTCATACACCCTCATTGATGAATATAAATTGGAGAGACTTGGAGGTCATTTTCTCATCATCTCATCACAGATTCTCTCATTGTGATCTGATTGGTTCGATAGCCTTTGGAGGCCTTTTTCCCCTCACACGTATGGAGTGAAGCTGTTGTTTTCTGCGCTGATCTATTTAGGGCTTTCTATTTTCTGCGCTGATCTGTTTAGGGCTTTTCTGCTGCATCGTTGACCAACGTTGACTATGGTCAAACCTTGGTCGTTTGACCTCAATCTTTTGTAGAATTTCGATTTTAGGAGGTCGTACAGTTGGGCATTAAAATCAAGGAATTTTTGGGTTGTTTGACCAAAGCCCTAGTTCGTTGTGTTGCCTATGTTGACTTTTTTGCGCTTGACTTGCATTGACTTGTGATGAGTTGTCTTTGAGGGTTGTGGGTGTGACACATGAAAGTGCTGGCTAACCGAGAAAGACTTTGCTGGTTGAAGCATCCTGCTGACCGTCGTAACGCAACAATATCTCATATCTTTGTTGAACATAAGGAATTATAAATCTGATCTATATTTGGCTTGTCTTCTATTGATCTATTATTGTGTTCTATCAGCGTTTTACTTTCAAGTTTGATTTCTATTTTGTATTGGGCCTAAGAAAGATTGAAGTAAAAGTGCATCAAGCATAGAACACCATTTTTGTCAAAATTTAACACACATGAAAGTAGATAGGGCAACCAAAGATTCTCAAATGTCGAACATTGAGCTTTATAGCTGTGAAAACTTCTTCGGGAGTCCTGTCACCCAAAGTTTGATGAGTAGTCATGTTTTGAACATAGATCGTTATGTTAGTAGCTTCACCCCATAGAAAATATTGCAACTTTTGATCATGCAACATAGCTCGAGAAACTTCCATGATGATCCTATTCTTCCTTTTAGCCACTTCATTTTGCTCGAGGTTGTAAGGTATGATGGTCTCCTTCTTGATTCCAGCGTTCTTGTAAAAGTTAATGAACTCATTTGAAAGTAATTCTCCACCATTATCAAACCTGAAGACTTTGATCCTTTTCCCTGATGATTTTCTATCAGCGCCTTGAAGTCCTTGAACATATCAAATGCTTCGTCCTTGTGCTTCAAGAAGAATATACAAGTTTTGCGAGAGAAGTCATCCACAAAGATTATGTAGTATAGATAGCCCCCAAGATATTTCACCGGCATGGGTCCACGTAGATAAGAATTTATGAGTTGAAGTATCCCATTTTTCTTGCTTCTACTAGAAGGGAATGGTCCCCTTGTCTTCTTTCCACTCGCACATCCTCGACATACTCCATGATTTGCTTGAATCTTAGGCATTCCAGATACCATCTTCCTTACCCTTGGCAGGGCATCATAATGAAGGTGAGTGAATCTTTGGTGCCACAATTCACATTGATGATTGCTATCATGTACCAATGCTTGAATTGGTCTTCCATTGACTTTATAAAGACTTTCAATTCTTGATTCCAAAGTGAATGCATCTCTCATGCGAGATTCCATAGGCCAAGTATGGGCCTTCCCTCTTATAAAGGCAACTCTCATTCCTTTTTCGTCCAAGGCATATATAGACAAGATTCTTTTTCAATCCCGACACATATAGAACATCCTGTAGATGTATAGTTTCACCATAGTCCAAGTGAAATGAAACAGAACCAAAGCCCTTCACAAGATAGGTAGAATTGTCCCCAATAATGGTTTTCAAATTTGTCTCCCTCTCAACTAGGTTTGAGAGGACTTCACGATACCCAGTGAAGTGTCTAGAGGCCCCACTATCTACCAACCAACTATGAAACGAATCTGGAGGAGAGGAAGTAGAAAGAGAAGAAATAAGAAAATATTCAGATTGGGTAGCAGCTGCATTATTTTCATACCTTGAGTTCCTTGATCTCTTTTGTGGACGATGGCCTTCTTCACTAGCAACAGGAGCTTCTCTTCTTCTTCTATCATAGAACCTATTGTTATTGAAGCCACAATTGTTGTTGTAGGATCTAAGAGCATTTCCATTTTCTAGATAGCCTTTGGCAAAGTGACCATACTTATGGCAATTGAAACATTGAACTTTGTCCTTTCTAAATTTTCTTTGGGAGCCCTTAGTTGTTGGTGTCATCTTTCTTGAATTAGTTGGTCTTTCTCTTCCTTTCTTCTTCTTGACTTGAGTAGCAAATGCAGTGGGCTCCCCTTCTTCATGTTTTTGAATTCTCCCTCTAGATATTATCCTAGTCTCTTCTTGAGTGCACTTTCCAATGAGCTCATCAAATGTTGGGAACCTGTCATTGTTGCTAATAGTTGTAATAAATGTTTCCCAAATAGGTGGAAGACCTCCAAGTGCAATTAGTACCAACTCTGTATCAGAAGTAACTTCACTAGTCGGACCGGCAAGCCTAATGGCTCGGTCGACCAGGCCTGGTCCGATTCGAATCGGCCGTTTTTTAAAACTATGCTTTTGTGTAGATGTGGGTTTCACATTAAAAATAATATTTTTCCTTGTGCAAATTACATTCTTCCAAGGGCTATAATGGTCTCGAGAGGATGAGGAGGGCTTCCCAAAGGAGGGAATTTGTCCCTGAGTTGTCAAATTTCAACACTGAGTATGGGGCATCAACAGAGACCTTTTTCACCACAATACGAGATATTTTTGTTGGTAGGTCAATAAGAATTGCACTCCTTTGCATTTCTTGGATCATTCATTGAATCCCAAATACTACAACAATGATTGGCTCAATGTTGGGCCTTCACATAGATTCCCTCCTCACATGGATGTTGAGATTTCACATGGGTAGAATGATGCATTTAGACAAATATATCAGATAGAGCATCCCTAGATGAGGTGGAGGGTTTCGTAGAGGCACAAGGAGATTTGGAGGCTTTGATGTGCTCAAAGACAAGGGTTAACAAGCCCTATGCTTGGTGGGCTTGGTGGGAAACTCATGGGGCAGCATGCCATCATCTATAGTAATTAGCCACAAGGCTCTTCTCTTAGGTTACTTCTTCCTCTTGTTGTGAGAGGAGCACATATGGGAATTTGTACAATTTGAAGAAGACCAAGCTAGAGTAGTCTATGGAAAAGATAATGGTGTATGTGCACACAACTTCTGTCTTGTTTACATCCAAAGAGAGGAGTGGTTGAAGGGAAAGACAAAAATGTGGGATGTGTTTCTTGATAATATGTGTTTGAACAACAATGTCAAGTTGGCATTGGCGATGTTGTCGCTCAAATTGTGAAGGCAATATGTGACAACAATCATGGTGGGGGTTGTCACTTTGATCGTCGCCCTCTCCATTCTAGATGTCTCCTAACAACAAGCTATGGGAGGTAGTCTCTACGAGATGTGAAGATGAAATACCCATGCTAAGTTAAATTTAGCAAGTTTATTGATTATATTAGATTTACTTTGAAAGACCAGTGCCTTAATGTATGCATGCTTAATATAAATTATTTACCAGGTCACTAGATGAACAATTGTTGCTTTAGGATGCTTCATTATCCTATATGGAATGCAATACCTAAAATTGAGTGAAATGCAAGATCTTGGTTTATTTTAAATTAGATGTCCATTCTAAGTGAATCCTTTCTCTCAATTATTTTGAAACTAGTCTCTAGTGTAGGTTGTGAGCGAGAACCCCAAGGGAAGATAGCAAAGGCTATAATATATATTAACGATACCTCCCTTGGAGTTCTAACCACCCTATGCCTTCGACGCTGCAGAGACTATGGCTCTGACGACTGCAAGGTCACAGTGTTAACCACAAAAGAGGGTCTAGGCTTCACTAGCTAGGTGAGAAAAGTGGTCCTATCTTTCTATCAACCAAGCTTATGCTTGGAGGTAAATTAATTAGTAAAAGACTAGTCCTAGCATGCAAGTGCAAAATATGAGTGATTACTCTTAAGGGGAAGCTGTTAAATATTTCAAGCACTTAGAGACAAATTACCAATGTTGCACGACTCATACTCGTATAAGACTCGTCTGACCATTGATTCGTTGACTCGCATAAGACTCAGGAATGACCCGTATAAAACTCGTATAAGACTCGTCGAAATGCAAAAAAATAATAATAATGATAATTCCAGTCCTTATAAGTTATAAAACCCACAATATATGCAACAATTCATAACATCATCTCATATCTATAAGAGTACAACATAACATATTCGATTTTTGTAAGCAAAACATTTAGATACTGAATAAGAAAAGGAATCATAAATGATAATACAAATACATATGTCATAAATGATAAATGATTGTCTCATAACAGTCTTTTGTCTCATCATTCATGGACGACCATGCCTATAATAAGCCCTCGTGGAGCTCATGGTAGCATCGGAAGGCTGAAGCAACTATGAGGCAGGTCTCCATTTGAGATGGCAAACTAGAGAGATCCTCAGTCTCTTCATCAAGCCAACTCAAATCAAGGGCTCCTCCTCCACAACCCAATCTGACTCTAAATCAATAGTACCCAATAAATTTGGATCAATACCCTTTGGTTGCACTTGTTTTGTGAGCATTCGAAGGTTGTAGTAGATGAAAACCAACTTCTCCAACTCTCATGCCCCAACTTGTTTCTCTTTTTGTTGTGGATGTGCTCAAACACTGACCAATTGTGCTCACAAGAAGAAGCACTACAGGGTTGACTTAGAACTCTGATGGTGAATTCTTGTAATTGCGGTGCCCCACCAATGAGCTATAAAAATATAACAACAAATATTATCAGTTTGCAATGCCAAACATATAAAAGAGAACTAGCAAAATTACAAGCTAAGTTCTAACAATTTGCACTTACAAGGCATTTTCTTGTCCTTGAGACGTTGGCTTGAGCTGAATCCAAACATGCCAGATGCTTCCTTGTACATATCTCGTTGTAGGTTGATTTTGTCTTGAATATCTACGTCCGAGAATATCTTCTCAATGCATATCATGACACCTCTCATCACCTCGAGATCTCTTTGAATGTTAGACCCCTCATTATAGAATAAGCTCATATTGAGATATGCTCTTGCTGCATGAAATGGTGAATGTAGTTTCCTGTCCCACCTGGAATCAATAATTTTCCATATAGGGAGATATTTAGATTCATCTCCCTTATAGAAAGTCTTGATGGCCTCTTTGGCCCTATCCATGCCCTCATAAATATATCCCATTGGAGGTTTCCTTCCATCCATCAATCTCAAGACTTTCACAAGGGGCTCAGTGAAGTTGACAATCTCAGTGACTTTGTCCCACAAACTATCACCAAAGACAAATGCTTTCACAGACAATGCTTCTAGTTTTGTGCTATCTTTCCAAAATACCCATTGCTGGCTACAAAACATTCTTCGCAAAGCTTGGTACTCATACAAAAGGATTTGGAGGGAAAGAAAGTTTGTAGCAAGTTGTGTGATAGTTGGGTGACTAAGCTCACCTTGTGTGAATTCCCTCATAAGGTTCAACACCCAAGCATGATTATAACATACTTGGTAATTTTCTTGCATTATTGCACAACATCTTGCACCCACTCCAACTTCCCAATGTCCTCTAGTATCAAGTCTATGAAATGGGCAGCGCATGGAGTCCAAAAAACGGTGGGATATTTGGCACAAAGAAACCTTCCAGTTGGTACATAATTTGTTGCATTAACTGTGATTACTTGGACAACATTTGCAACCCCAACTCGTCCACCAAATCAGCCAACAATGTAAAAATCAAATGTGCATCTTTTACATTTGCAAATGCATCAATGGATTTTAGGAACATGGTTCCTTTAGGGCAAGCTACAACAAAATTTATTATTGTTCTACCACTTTGATCTGTCCACCCATCAGACATAATTGTACAACCTGTAATTTTCAATGAGCTTTTTATACTCTCCAATTGTTCCTTGACACACTCAAGCTCCTCATCTAGCTCTTTCCCCTAAGTGCATTATAAGATGGGGTTTTGTATCCAGGGCTAACACTTGCAATGGCATCCGCCATGGGCTGATAAAAATATGACTTTGCATAGTTGAATGAAACACTATTATGGTACCAAAACCTCCTCACTGTCATATCTGCCTCCTTCCTCTTCTTTTCATTAAAACTATCCAAGGTTAGTTGAGATCCTGGAGTTGTACAAGGAGTGAAGAAAGAAGAGGTTATACTCATGTTTGCCACAACACTTGAAGAGGAGATACCAATACTTGGACTTTGAATCTGTGTTTCACTCTGAGATGAAGATCTACCTATCCCAACAATCTCATCCTTCCTTCTTGCCCTCTTAGAAGTTTCTTCTTTAATGGCTTCCAAAGCAACTGTCATTTCAATAGTGACTTCATCAGGGTAATTTTGACAACATCCCACACCATTCCCAGGAATTTTAGCTAGGTGGTATTTTAGCCTGTTTATGCTTGGATGCATTGTGGCATTGCAATAATTGCACTTGACATGGTGGTCATTACCGGCAATGATTCGTTGACCATGTGCCCATGCCGGATCACGAGAATTTCTAAAACCCTTTGGTGGCATGGTGACGAAATTTGGAAGAAAGTCAACCACGAGGCCAAAAAAATTTGCAAATTGCAAGTGAAAAAAAAAATTAAAATTGAATTGATTACATAAAATTAAAAAAAATTGCATGCGAGCAGCAAAACAATGAAACAAGTATCATGAAGCCTACTTGGAAAGTGTGTTGCTACTTTGCCAGTGCTTCTACTCCGCTAGTGCTGTGACTCCGCCTTGCTGTTACAGTGTGCTGCTACTTCGTCAGTGCTGCTACTCCCAAAAAAACAGAGGACTATACAACTATCTAAACATCTGTTCCTTTCAAAATGTCAAGTTCTGCATCACCTAAAACCATATCCCTACTCCAAAAGATGATGGTCCCTGCATTTACTAGCATTCCATGATCATGAGCATTGAAAAAAACCTTACTGTTTTCCTTGTATGTGCCTCCGAAAGGGATAGAAGTGCTTATAAAGCATTTTCTTCCCTCCAAATTCCCTTTTCCTCCACCTCATTTCCAAAAAAAAAATAGAAAAATAAAAAAAATTGAGAAAAATCCCAAAATGTTTGCCTTTTGTTGTGGGATAAGTCTTATATGTGAAAATTCTACTCTAGTATCTTGGTTTATTTATCCTACTTGATTTAGATTAATACAAACTATTTTCAGAAATTAGATTCAGAAAATACCGAATTAAACACAACTACGGCCTACACATGCAGATCATTTACTAAATAATACGCTCATGCAACAAAGTGACACATGGATTTTTGTACAAAGTCCCCGGAAAAACCCAAAGTGGGAAAATTGGTGCAGCAGATATGAGGGTTTATTTTTAAGTAGATTTTGAGTACAGTAAATCTCGGTTTCCAAATCTGGAAAACCTGACAGAGAATAAAAGAAATCAAATCTGCAGCTAACTTGAAGTTCTAGTGCCAAATATCTGACTGATCCACACCCTCAAATGGGATTTATAGAACTTAGCCGGAATCTGGCCCAAGAAACCCTCAGCGCTGCCTAGAGAGGGATTGTGTAACCCCTGGAAGGGTGATGCAGGCCTTACGCTGGCCTGGAGGCCCTCTGCATAACTTTTGAAGCCCCCTGAAGCCTCTGCGTTGTCCTGCGTAGCACCTGCATAGCGGCTATGCAGCACCTGCGTAGCTGCTGCTCTGCTTCTCTACGCTGTCCTTGTTGCTGCTCCTGTGCCTCTTACTGACTCTTGGCTCTGGGATCAAATCATCCCCTTAGCCAATACTATCCCTCGCTGCAGGAAATTCCTTCAGAAATTCTTAGCAAACCCATCCTAGAATTCCAGATCTATTCCTCAGCTCTGCAACTGTGTCTTCTCCAATTGACCCTCAAGCCTTTCTCTTATACTTTTTCATCCATCTCATCAATGGTCAAGATTAAAACATTCATCAACGGCTGAGATTAAAAGACTTCTTGATCCGTGTCTTTTAGAACATTTCAGCACGTGTTAATTAATTCACTTTAATTATTTAATTTTCCTAAGTTTAGACTTAGGAAATCCATTAAAATAATTAATTATTTGAATTACTTGAACACCAACTGAAATTTCACAAAACTCTTTCTGGGTTTTGGAGATCAAGTGTGTCCTAGCCCCTCCACAAAATTTCAGGGCTGGAGCACACCCAATGCTACACCAACTATAAAAAATCTCAACACTCCCTATTAGCATAGAGTGTGCTCTAGGAAAGTGTACTCTAGCAATGCATCCACACCATGCACTACAAGATCTTCAAGTTGGATTCTGTGCTGCTGATGCTTGGCCTGCTAACCTCCATCCACTGCATTGCTGCTCTCTGTACTGCTGCCCATGCCACTGCCACTGACATTGCCACATCTGTACTGCAACTCCCTCTCAAATTGTTGCGTCATGTTGTCCATAGCACTGCCACTGCTAACTGTTGTGCTGCAACTTAGTTGCTGAGAAGTAAGCAATTGAAAGGACTCTGCCCAATTGTTTGACAGATAAGTCAAGTTGCCTTCCACCACTGAAGCTCCCCGGATGCTGATTTACACTGTCCTCCTGGAGACACTGTCATGTTGCAACACTGCACTACATGAGCACAGCTTCTTTGCACTGCTGAAGTCCCATCAGCCCCTCTGCACTGTTGCCTCCACACTGTTGTTGCCTTTGCACTACGTTGCTCCCTCTTCAACTCTTCAACTCCCTCTTTTGCTTCAATGTGGCCTCTTGCAACCATCTCCTGACTCATCCCACTACTGCCTTAAGGCTCTCGTAGCTCATATGTGATCCAAGAGTAGAGCTGACTCAAGGATCCCGCCACTGTCTGTAGATGCTCTATAGATCCATGTCACCCCGCCTCTTCTCTCGAGGCACATGAGCACTCATGGCTGCATCATCATCAGAGCCATCATCCTTTGGTGCTACAGCCTTGGAATCAGAAGATCCTTTGTCCTTCTTCATAGGACAATTGTTGGAGAAATGTCCAAGATCACCACAGTTAAAGCATCTGACCTTAGAAAGGTCCTTCTTCTTCTTCCCTTGCTGTTTCTTTTCCCTTGATGCAAGGGATGCATCCTCCTCCTCGTCCTTAACTTTGGCCTTTCCGCTTCCTTCAATGATATTTTGTCGCTTGGTGACCCTCCTGATCTCCTCTTGGCGAATGATAGCCCACATGTCAGCCCAAGATGGTAACGTTGCCCTTCCCAGAATGCTCTGGACAAACATTTCCCAATCTTTCGAGACTGCATTCAGAGCAATCCTCACTAAGAGCCTGTCATCCGGAGTAGCACCAATGCCAACCAAATGATCTCAAATGGCTTGAAGCCTAAAGAGGAATGGATCTATCTCTTCACCCTTCATCATTTGGAACAACAGCATTTGGTTCTCCAGAAGCATTCTTCTTTGTACGGAGCCTCCTTGGTACATCGCGTCCAAGGCTACCCACATGTCATTTGTTGAGGTCTTCCTAGCAATATGAGGTATAACGTGGTCCTTGACTCCATCTATGATCAAACGCTTCGTCTGCGCTTGATTTTCTTCATACTTCTTGAGAGGATCTGCATCGGTTGGTACAACAAGAACCTTCTCTACATGATCTTTGAGACCATACTCATCCATAACTGAGAGGATTCTAGCCCTCCAGATAACATAGTTGGACATGCCGTCCAATCTATCTTGACCCCTCAGTCCATATCAAGCCATCTTGCTCAGATCTGACAGAAACAGTACTTCTCCCTCTGGGTCTAGGTTTCTTGGTGACTAGAAACCCTCTAGTAACTTCTTCTGTTGAAGACTGATTTCCCTCCTGGAAATCTTTCACCAAAATACAAACGAACAGCACTCTCCGATCCTCCTGATCGAATCTCAGATCTATTAGGCTCAGATCTGCTGAGTAACTATCTTCCTCCCGCCTTTATTGACTTAGCTAGGCACAATTCTGCACCTGCAGAATCTCCACCCCACCAGCACTGTTGAAGATTTGAAGCACTGCTTTCGAATCTTGGCAAATATTTTCTGCAACAGAAGAAATGACTGGACTACGTCTCACTGACTGGCCCAGCGCAGCCACAGCGCTACTTAGTAGTGGACTGCGTAACCTTAGACTAGGTGACGCAGTCCTTACACTGCCCTAGGAAGGGTCTACGTAAGCTTGATGGCCTTTTGCAGCTTTATCATTGTCCTCTTCTAGATCTGCGTTCTCCTACTGTGAAGATGCCCTTTCCGGATCTGCTGCTTCTTTTGCCACCCTGCAGAAAAATATTTCTTCAGCGGATTGCTGGAGATTCAGCTTGATCTGCTATCGCTTTGATACCATGTGAAAATTCTACTGCAGTATCTTGGTTTATTTCTCCTACTTGATTTAAATTAATACAAATTATTTTCAAAAATTAGATTCAGAAATTACCGAAATAAACACTATAGCTTACACATGCAGAGCATTTACTGAATAATACGGTCATACAACAAAGTGACACATGGATTTTTGGACATAAGTCTCCAGGAAACCCAAAGCGGGAAAACCGGTGCAACAGATATGAGGGTTTATTATTAAGTAGATTTTGAGTACAGTAAATCTTGGTTCCAAATCTGGAAAACCCGACAGAGAATAAAAGAAATCAAATCTGCAGCTAACCTGAAGTTCTAGTGCCAAATATCTGACTGATCCACAACCTCAAACGAGATTTACAGAACTCAGTTCGGATCTGGCACTAGAAACCCTCAGCGCTACCCCTGATGCCCCAACGTCAGCCCTGCTAGCCTCAGAATGCCATTGCGCTGCCCAGAGAGGGACTGCGTAACCCCTGGAAGGGTGACGCAGGCCTTATGCTGGCTCGGAGGCCCTCTGCGTAACTTCTGAAGCCTATGCACTATACTACATAGCTGTTGCTCTGCTTCTCTGCGTTGTCCTTGTTGTTGCTCCTCTGCCTCTTACTGACTCTTGGCTCTGGGATCAGATCATCCCCTTAGCCAATACTACCCCTCGCTGCAAGAAATTCCTCCGGAAATTCTTAGCAAACCCGCCCTAGAATTCCAGATCTATTCCTCAGCTCTGCAACTGTGTGTCTTCTCCAACTGACCCTCAAGCCTTTCTCTTATACTTTTTCATCCATCTCATCAATGACTGAGATTAAAACATTCATCAATGGCTGAGATTAAAAGATTGCTTGATTCGTGTCTTTTAGAACATTTTAGCACGTGTTAATTAATTGACTTTAGTTATTTAATTTTCCTAAGTTTAGACTTAGGAAATCCATTAAAATAATTAATTATTTGAATAACTTGAACACCAACTGAAATTTCACAAAACTCTTTCAGGGTTTTGGAGATCAAGTGTGTCCTAGCCCCTCCACAAAATTTCAGGGCTAGAGCACACCCGATGCTACACCAACTATACAAAATCTCAACATTATAGGGGTTTGATATGGATCCTATGAGAAACCCATGGATCTTATGTGGGTAGGCGAGTTTAATACGAGTTTGAGCAAGTAAGGGTAGAGAGCGCGGGTTCTATGCGAGTGACCCGGCTCGCTATAGAACCTGCGAAGACCCGCGGGTCTTATACGAGTGGTGATTCACTGATATATAGTTGTTTCTGCCTATTCTATTGGGGCCGACATGGAGGATACAATCGACTTGATGGAGGAGGATAAGACATAATTTTTACATGGAAATTTTCTTTCTTGACTTTTACTAACTCAAATCCTAGAAGCCTACAATGGAGGCTTGACCTATTGACTATTGACCCAAGCATGAAACCCATGCTTTTAATAAGTGAATTTCCTTTAATAATAAAAAAATATTTTTCTTTCTTTTGACCAATACAATTATGAAGACCGACACAAGTTACATTCTTCAACAATTGTGACAATATTGCTGTGAAAATTTCTGAACACAAAAATCCTACTGTTAACTATTGATTTACTTCTCCTACTTGATTTATTATACACAAGTTATTTAACTAAATATTCAGAAAAAATTCGAAGTAAACACAAATAGCAGCCTACACAAATATCGATCATTTACTGAACATCACGAACATATGACAAAGGACACACAAATTTTTCGGACAAATGTCCCTAGAAAAAACCCAATGTCGGAAAACCAGTGCAGCAGATATGTGAGTTTATTATTATTAAGCAGCAGTTTATGAGTACAGGGTGCCATAACTCGGCTCACCCAATAGAGAAATCCTTGGCTACAGAGAAAAATGTGAGATATACCTCACTCTCGCAAGTCCCGACTGATCCGGATAATCACCTGGTGAAACCCCAGCTGGCTCTACACAGCCTCTTCTCTTCCATTGTGCGGAGCTATGTAGCCCTAGCTGAGGGACTGTGTCACCCTACCTCTGCATGGATTTGCTTCTCCGAAGTCTGGTTTCAGCCCTACCGTCTCAGAAACCCCAGTCTCCAGCAAAATTTTGGACTTTCCTTGGAGACATTGCATTACCCTTGCGTGAGCCCTGCGTGGGCCTGCGTCACCCTCTTGAGGGACTACGTCACATCCTTTGATGGCTACACTACCTCCATTGCGTCTTTGTTGCCCTTGCTCTATGTTGTACTCTTGGCTCTCCTGACCAATCACTGCATTTGCCCCTCACTGCTTCTCTGAGTCTCTCAGATTTGATTTTTGTCCGAGCACTGCTCCGTCAGAAGAATTCGATCTCTTAGACTCTATGTGTGTCCTCCAACTGACCCCAAGACCTTCCTTTATACTTTTCTCGTTGACACATCAAAGGTCGTGACCTAATCTCTAATCAATGGCTAAGATTAGAGGTAGCTTGATCCACGTTACTTAGAATGTCCTCATCACATGTGTAAATTAATTCACTTTAATTTTTTTAATTTCCCTAAGTTAGACTTAGGGTCCCCATTAAAAAATTTAATTATTTGAATAACTTTTACACTAGATGGTATTTCTCCAAACGGTTTCTGGGTCTTGGAGATCTCATGTGTTCTAGCTCCTCCACAAAATTTCAGAGCTAGAGCACATTCGATGCTACCCCAAAATCTCAACAATTGCAAACATTTTGTGGATCCAGTTTCAACTTGCATCAAAAATTGAAGCAAGGTTACAAAATTGAACCGCTAGTTCGTTGTCATGTTATTCCCTATCTGTATAGAGAGGGATTGTAGACGGATAAGTGTCTTTTTTGACTCACTGTTGTGTACCTTCTAGCACAATCAATGGAGGTTCAAGGTAAACTATTATACTATTCTCTTATAAACTCCATGTCAACTATTATATTATGTAATATCCCAAATTGGGATTAAACAGTAATACAAAGAAAAATAGACTAATAACGACAGCAATAAGAAATACACCATCAAAACACACAATTCGGAGCCAAAATCAATGCTGAGCCATTTTATTCATATATTGGGAAAGAGTACAAATGAGGTGCTGAAAAGATTGCACTTGGGCCTACTCAAGGCAAGCTAAAGGACAACTCAAACCCAAGCAAAAACTCCTGCTGGAAATAGCTCTGCGAGGCTCAATCACTGCGCTGCCTGGCCCATAAAATGTTGTTGTTGATTGTATTTGGTATGCTAGTTAGGCTGCTTCCCATGCTCAGAAAATTTCGGGAATTGAACACCGAACTCTCCTCAATAAACCCACAAAAAACCGCAAAGGGTTTGCTGGAAGCTCGACCTTGGAAATTGGCCCTCTTGGGCTTGGCTCACTGATCTGCTGGGGAAATCGTTCCATTGGAGGAAATTGCTAGTAAATGCCTCCAAAATGCTGCAAAAATCCCTGGTAGGAGGTGGCTAGCCTCCCATCCGAATATCCTGCTGAAGCTCCTCTTCTTTGCACACTCCTGACACCAACACCACACTGTACTATGCAATCCACTACACAGTCCAGAAGGGGCTATGCTATCTCTGTTGCTGCTGTTGGGTAATTCCATCACCAAAATGCAAGACTCCTCTCTTGAGCTGGCACTCGAAATTCCCCGAGGCAGAGGTTGAGATCTCCACTTGAAGATCCCTTGTGCTAGCTCAAGCGTGCTCAGTCAAAATGACAAAGAGAAATAAGTTGAATGAATGACAAATGAGACCTTGCTTCTCCCTTTTGTCCATTGAGACCCAACACATTCCTTGAGTCCCACCTTGGCCTGCGCTGCCTCTCCTTGAGCCAACCACGTGGTGCCTACCTCCAGCCACTCTCACGCTGGCTTCTTCGTTCCCCCTCCACGCTGCCACCTAAGACCAACTCGGCCCCACCACTACAGCCACAATTTTCCCTTAGTGATTTTAGGAAAAGGCTTTATTTTGGCCAAATGTTATTTGTGGGTCCCCTACCCACTTTATTTCCGCCCAACATTAGGAAATGCAAAAATTAATCAAAATTAATATTCCGATTAGTTGAACTGCTAATTTGGAATATTACAGTCCTCCCCGCCAAAATGTTGCTTGTCCTCAAGCAATTGCAAAGACGGATGCTGAAGAATCTGTTCCCCTTCCCAAGTGGCATCCTCATTTAGGCGATTCCTCCATCTGATCAAATACTCCTTCACCACCCTGCTCCTCAAGTCTCTCTCTCTGGTATCTAGGATGGCCTCAAGCTGAAGCACCAAATGCACCTCACCATCTGTAGGAGGGAGCTCAGTAGTTGCGGTTACCTGCTGTCCTAAAGCCTTCTTCAAGCACGGAACATGGAAGATGTTGTGGATCTGACTCCCCTATGGCAACACCAACTCATATGCCACCTCCCCAACTCGTCGGACAACTTTATATGGCCCAAGAAGCAAGGCTTGAGCTTCTTAGCTCCCTTCTTCTTCAACGTAGACTGCTTGTATGGCTAAGTCGGAGGTACACCAAGTCCCCTACCTCAAAGTGCCTCTCTATGCGGCCCCAGTCTGCATACATTTTCTGTTGGTTCTGCGTTGTCCTTGAGAGCCCTGAGGATATCTTGACTCTCTTGAATCCAATCTTCGGCCCTGGGAGCCTTACTTGCCCCAAACATAGCATCAGCAAATGTTAATGCATCATAACCATACAAAGCACGAAAAGGGGACATACTAATAGACATATGGAAAGTGGTGTTGTAGCAGTACTCCCCTAAGTGCAGCCAACGCAGCCAGGCCTTCTGCTGCCCTGTGACATAGTTCCACAAGTAGCCTTCCAGCCACTTGTTCACTATCTTTGTCTGCCCATCATTCTGCGGAAGGTAGCTCGTGCTCGGTGTGAGCTTTGTCCACACCAGTCGGAACAGCAACTGCCAAAATCCTCCCATGAACCTGTTGTCTCGGTCACTGACTACGGCCTTTGGAAGACCATGCAGCCGGAAAATGTCTATGAAAAACAACTCGGCCACTTGTGAGGTTGTGTACCGAGCTGAAATAGAAAAGATTCAATGTGCATACTATTGAAAAGTGTAACTAGGTCTGTCTTCATGTTGACTATGTAATTGTGTATGTATGTAAAGAAGAAGACAAAGATAATAAAATGTTTTTTGTTGTACTTGCTTCATGGGTTTCATGAGCAAGATTTACTATGACTTCTTCTTGATGTCATTAAGAGTCATTGTCATGTTAATAGAGTCATGTTACACTTGAAAGAAGACCTCCAAAAGACAAGACACATTCATCCTGAAAGTCGGCCTCATTAAATATATATTTTCCATGTCGGCTCACATAAATAGAACGCATCCATTCAAGAACTCGTGTCAGCTTATTTATGGAAACCTAACCACTATAAATAGCAACCTCGGCTCAGTCTACAAACAGAGATTTTCGGATATCTACTTTGAGATTTTTGGTGACCTATCTCTGAGGTTTTTCGGTGACAAGACAGAAGTACAGTTCGGTGCATCTCTGATTTCGGATGGGTATAACAGTGATGGAACTCAGATAATATACAGCAAGAAGTTTCAGATGATGACTCAGAAAAAACACAATGATTACAGTTCGGATTGTAGCACAGAATTTGGGCAACATTACAGTGACACTTTCTTCACTGTCTCGGCATAATACATCAGTATATTTCGGTGACATCTTCCAGTGCTTCCTCAGTTAAGGAGTCAGTGCTATCTCAAGTAGATTCTTGGTGCTCGGTGTCACTTGGTGCTACTGTAACAATGATTGATGACATGTTCCGAAGATATGACCTCAGTTTTTGGAAGATCGAAGAAGTAGAAGAGCATCAGTCCTAGCCTAGGATATATAAAGCGTGAAGGAAGGCCAACACAACCATGATATAGTCATTGATTTGTTCAGTGCAAAGATGATGTTCAGTAATGGGTTTCGATATCACAGTGCTACATGGTGCAATCAAGGAGGATGACCATGTCTTGGTTTAGGAGAGGCAGTTTAGGTCAAGGTTTTGGTCATGGTCTTTGTTCTCATCAAGTGAAGAATCTATAAGAAGAGATTTGCGGGTTTTCCCCTTAAGAGGAGGGGTTTTAGCCCTGGCTTGGAGCCTAACTAAAGTGTCGCTGATATTATTGTTTTGATGGCTGTTTGATGTATTGAACGTAATCATAATGATGAACAAAGATAATAAGGAAAGAAGTAACACAAACAGTTATCCTATAAGAGAATTTGTATTAATGTTTGCCCTACCTAATTCTTAGCTTGTCCACTATGACGAAAATGCAGTCCTTGCCTTGCACCATGGGCAACCCCGTGATGAAATCCATCGATATACTCTCCCATTCCCCCCCGGGATGGGAAGAGGCTGCAATAACCTAGCTAGATGGGTCAACTCCTTGTTGTTCCTCTGACAGATTACGCACTCCCAGACATGTCAAAGCACATCCTCCTTGAGGCCCTTTGAGGAGAACCTCTCTCTGATGCTCATGTAGGTCTTGGTAAACTCCTGGTACCTGTTGAAGCCTAGAAAATCTTTGCTTCAAACATTGGGGAAAACCACCCGGTCGGGACCTTAGGACAGCTCCTTATTCGTTTGGTATGGTGGCTCCGACTGGATTGAAAGGACCAATTTCCTTATAACTAATGGGTTGGTGATGGGTTGATTTGGATGAGTGAAAATGGGACTAAATAACTAAAATGAAACTATCTAATTTAATCTAAATATTAATAAAGAAATTTTAAAGTTAACCCGGGTATCATATGTGAATACAACTTAAAATTATTCCAATTTAACAATAACCATAAAAATGTATTAAAGTTTAATTGAAATTGTGCAGTAACAAATAAAGATAACTCTGTTTAAGAAATTAAACAGAGTTATATTAGCATATTGTATTCATCATTGTACATCATCTATATATACTTATGAAAGATAACATTTCAATTATACTAAAAAATGATATATTAAAGAAACGTTGTGAAAACCAAATATATATATAAATGATAGCAAATTTTAAAGCGAATATCATATGACAAAAGAAATCAACAGTGAATAGATAAAAATACCTTATCCATCTTGAAAGCTTTCAAATGAAATATAATACTCAAATCCAGTAATTCCGATGCAAAATCAAATCCAAGGTACAGAAATGCAACACTTTAAAGATAATTCCGCATAAAATCACCAGATGTGATCCTTTATAAAATATAAGAGGCAGTGGAGTACAGAAATGTAATCTCCAAGTCAAAAATATTACAACTCAGGACCCCTTCTCCAATGCATGAGAAGGGTTTAAATATGAAATTAAATGAAAATAGAATCCTACTACTACTGCTACAATCTATCAAATTAAAAACAGAAATACTATCTTAAAATGGAACTGATTCATTGCTTTTCCTTCTCGCTCGATGTAGCCAGGTGGCAAATTTTCAACATTTCCTGTACTTCTGATGGATGACTCATCTTGGAATGTAACTATCCAGCGTATGTGGCATCGGAGAATTCTGGAATCAAACAATCAACAGCATTTGATAGGCATTTAATAGCTGATTGTTGATTGAGTGGCTTAATCAGATAGGTCCACATATTATCCCAAGATATTGTTTGAAGCTTATTGATCTGTTGATTTTTATTCATTATTTCTTCTTTCCATCTGCGATCAGTTTCTTTGACTTTGAGTAAACTGCCTGGAACACAATTTGTAATGAGATCACATGCATACAAGCTGTCATTGATAAATTGTGTTATATTACCCATCATGCCTCTAGCTCTTGATATAGCTCTCTCGGCTTTCATCAACTGCGGCTCCCACTCTGTAAACAGGATTTCCTTATGTCTTTCTTCTATCCGAGGTAGATTAGCTTCTTTTCCCTTTTCTGTATCTTGCCAAATAAGAAATTCAGAAATCTTTTCATCGGCATCATCAATCTCTTGCCTAAGACTAACTATGTCCTGTATCAAAGATGATGTGATATCAATAAATGGCTCTGTCTGAGTTAATTTTGTACAAAAATTATTTAACTGCTGAGACAACAGTTTATTGGCTTCAAGAGCTTCTGTTTTGAATTCATTTAATTTGGGAAAATCCTTGAATTTATCTAACGCTGCTTGAAATTCTTTTTCTTGTACAATCTTTGTATTTTGCTCATCTTGCAACAAATTTTGTAACTTTGAAATTTCTTGATTCATCTGTTGCTGTTTGTTTAGAGCTTGTTCATCAACTTTCTTCTTTTCTGTGGCCAGCTGTTCTTCTAGCTCTTTAATTCTGAGCTCTTGATTTTGAAATTGCTGTTCAAATTGAGCAATCTTCTGCTGATTTTCATTAGCTTGTTCTTCAAGTAAAGCTAGATGTAGATCTTTCTGAGTCATCAACTGAGAAACTTCTGCAGCTTTATCTATTGTCGCAACACTGTATGCTCCTGCATATTGGGATAATTTAGTGAGATCCTCAGATGGATTCACTTCGGCATTCTTATAAACAATACTCATGAATTCTTCCTGTGAAGCAAAAATTGTGTCCTGATCCATCTTCCTTCTTTTTCTCTTTTTTTAACAACAACCTTATGTTTAGCGCTGTAGAATACATCCAGAGGAGGGATCTCCTCAATTTTCAACACAATTTGTCCTGTAGGATGTTTAGGAATGATTTCAACATCCTGATCTTCTGGATTTTTCTCTTCAGGATTATCCTGCAGTCCTAATTGATGAGCAAATTGATTATATTGTTTCAACAATTGTGAGGAAACATTAAGATCAACAGAGTCTACCATTTTCTCAGTAGTTTTGTTTCCTCCAAGTTGTGTATCCGATTTCTCTGTATTTGTTTCCTGTTCATTGGCTTTGCTGCCTGATCCTTCTTTTTTATTATGCACATTAGTATCAGTACTTGTGCATTCTTTCCCTGTTTGAGCTGTGGACTGCTGATCAGTATTTACATCGGATTTGCCATCCGTGCTCACCTTTTCAGCATGTATAACAGGATCATTTCCTATTACTTCCTTTTGTATCTGTGCAATGGACTGGTCAGTAGCTGATTGTGTAGTGACCTTACTGGTAGATGTTTCTCCTGCTGTTTTGCCAGATGTATCCTCTGCTTCTGACCCTTGTATAGGAACTCTCAATTGGTCTAGAGGAACTTTCAACAATCTTTGACTTCTAAATAGCATAAATTTATTCATTTCTTCTTTCTGGAATTTGGACTTGGCCAAATTATAAACTTGAGAAAAGTCATTTAATGAAACAAACAAATCATCAAATTCATCTGGTTCATGCTCGAACCGAGCAATCGAAACTAAAGAAGTAACATTAAAAGCTATCTTTTGTGGATCATACTGTCTCCCCGGGATTGTTGCCAATTTAAAACCCTTTATTTTGGCGACTTCCTTTTCTGCATGCTTGAAGTCATTCAAAGTAAAATGTCCACAATTGAATGGAAACGAAGGCCACATTCTTTTCTTACTATTGTTTAGAGATCTGGACATTCCTTCAACTATCAATTGATAGGAGATTTCCTGGGCTAGAAGTTTATCTGGAACAAAAAGAGGGAGAACATGGGGTTCCACAATACTCCCGAAAATCCTGACATACGTGAATTTTTCCTCTCCAAACCAATCTCCTATTGAGGATAAGTCAGTTTTAGCTTTTTCGGAGAATCTAGGGGGAAAGCGATTGAAAATGGTTTGAAAAACTAGAATAAGGAACCCATGACATATTCTATACACATGATCTTTGAAATGAGCTTTCCAAAGGAGTTTATGATATATATGAATCGGGGTGGGATCTTTGGCAGTCCATTTCCATCCTAACAAGGGAAACTCAGAATTAAAACAAAGAGCGTCTAGAACATAAGCACAGAAGAAAAAGGGAGTGGTATTTCCAGCGATTTTATCTTGTTTGTATTCAGGAATCCTATTAGCTACCTATCAGAAAGAATAACAGCCCAGTCCATAATTTTGGAATTGACGGCAGCTAGGATTAAAGGAACCATTTGTATAGAAAACCTAGCAGAATTGTTATTGCCAAATAATCTACACATCATAGCAGCGGCATAGCAGTATGGGGGTGAAAGAGAATCTACTGAATACATACCGGATGATTCATTTTTGTGCTTTTCAGGATTTTTCCTCCAATCTTTGATAGGTTCAGATTGAACTTTATTACTGTCAGCAAACTCTTTGACAAATTCTTTATTATAGACCTTCTGCGTATTAGGGAGATGATACATTGCTTTGAGGTCTTCTGCTTTGAATGATCCAAAAGATGTTCCAGAAGCCGAAATAAACATTCTGTCCTTAATTTCTACACTATCGATGACCCATCAAATCACATCATAATAAGGAATGATGTTTGCTCTGGCTGAAATTCGATGTAGCAATGAATTCGCAAGTGTTCTTTCAGTAATTTCAGAGTCGGAATCTAAGGTATCTTCATCTGGAACTGATACCTTTGCTATTGTGACTTTAGGGTTTTCACTCTCCAATAGATTATAAACTCCTTCCCATGTCATTCTGCCGAGCCCTTGACATGATGTATCTATAACTAGCTTCAGCTTTACTGGTTTTTCCTTTGAGACTGTAGGACTCTCAACAAACTTAGCGGCAACAACAGTCTTCATTCTCCTTGTTCTCTTCGACATTTCTGTGTCTGATATTGTTTCCCTCGGTCTGCGAATGAAAGGATTTGGCGTTCTTTGATTCTGCAAAGCAATAAGCTCTCAATCGTGATAAAAAAGCAATTGAAAAGAACGATTATAAAATTATGGTTCATGATTCATTATTTATTGAATCCGTGTAACACTTAAATATTTTGTTTGGGTCACACTCACGTATTCAAACCAGAATCGTAAACCAATAATCATTTGATTTGCTATTCAATGTTGATCATACTATTGGAGTTTTAGCGTTTGTGAAAATAATATTAAATTACCTATTATGAATTCTTCCGATGTGACAAGTATATGAATATCAATCGCATCGGAAGTATTCAAAATGGTGTATAAATATCACAATAAATATTTCTCCGATTTCCGATTATGTTAACCGAACTTCTCCGATTTCCGATTATGTTAACCGAACTTCTCCGATTTTCGATTGCGATGATGGTATATCGCATCGGGGAGCTTCAATCGAAAAGAATGATTAATGACTTTTCTCCGATTTCCGATTACGATATGGTGGGGTCTACCATATAGAGATTCTTTTCATTTAAGTGAAAACAAATGTTTATTTCCTTTTGAAAAGTGTTTTATAATAAAGCGCATCGCATCGGGGAATTTTCGATTGACCAAAAGGAATTTATTAAAAGTGCCCCGATCACGCGATTGCGATTGATCGCATCGCATCGGAGATATGTGAATGAATAACTTAAATCCTTTGCGATTGGAGATTTGCAATTGGACTAATCGCATCGGAGATTTTGAACATGTATGTGAAACTTCTCTCAAAGATTTTTCCGATTTTCGATTTCCGATTACTGTTCATGGGACTTTTGCAATTGATTTATTTTCTATAATAAAGTCTTTTATATTTGATCGGATCGGAAGTTTTTGAATGTTGTATTTGTTTGTACACACTTGGTAACAAAGATATGCAATGAGTCATTCAAAACAATGAATCTTTATTACTAAGTCTTTTATTCCTATATTAAAAGAAGAAAAAAGGGACCCTATTTCTAAATAAATTTTATTCTAAAATTTTGGAAAAAGGGAGGGAGTGTTGTATCTGATACAACGAAACATTCACGATAGTGGTTAGTCATGTACTGCATGCAAGATCTTCTCGCGCAACAAAGAGTTCGCTGTCAAAAAGATCTGGTCTCAATAATAAATGACCTCATCCATCACCCGATATCGGTCATCCATCACCTGCCTATACAACACCTCGCATGCAAACTCGTCCTTTGAGTACTTCACCAATAGCTGGGCCTTCCAATCTGCGTCTTTGCTCATCAAGGAGAGGGACACTAGCCTCCGAGACAAGGCATCGACCACCACATTGTTCTTCCCTTTGACATACTCAATGTGAAAGTCGTAAGCTTGGATCTTACTGACCCACTTTTGTTGTCTCTCCTGCAACTGCTTTTGCACTAGAAGATACCGCAGGCTGTTGTGATCAGTCTTAAACTTGGCCAGTGCATGCATGATGGCCAACATCTCTTTGTCATATATGGGGTACTGCTTCTCATGAGGTAGGAGCTTCCGGCTCTCGAAAGCAGTGGGGTGCCCATCCTACATCAGTACTACGCCAACTCCTACTCTGGATGCATCGCACTCCAAAATGAATGGCTTGGTAAAATCAAGGAGTGCAAGTAATTGGCAGCTACTCATCACCTGCTTGAGGCAGTGAAAAGCCTTTTGCGTTGTGGGGGTCGAAGTGAATGGTCCCTTCCTGCTCGAAGTGAATGGTCCCTTCCTCCTCAAATCCATGAGGGACGGAGCTAACTGATAGAAGCCCTTCACGAACTTCCTATAATAAGTGCAAATGCCCACAAATCCCCTCATCTTGGTGATATTCTTGGGCTCTGGCCAATCTTTGATGGCCCTGATTTTCTCCTCATGTACCCGCACCCGATCTTCACCTATAATGTGACCCAAGTATAGCATCTCGGTCAGCCCAAACTCACACTTGGACAGCTTGGCATAGAACTTCTGCTCCTCCAGAATACGCAACATTGCCTCCACATGCTGCAAATGTTCCTCCCATGTCCGTCTATATATTAGAATTTCATCAATAAAGACTAGCACAAACTTCCGCAGTTGGCCACGAAAGATGTGGTTCATACAAGACTGGAAGGTGGTTGGAGTGTTGGTTAGCCCGAAGGGCATCACCAAAAACTCAAAGTGCCCATAATGGCACCTGAGCGTTGTCTTGGGGACATCCTTGTCCCTTACTTGAATCTGACAGTACCCTGATCTCAAATCTATTTTGGAGAAGAACTTAGCCCCTCTCAACTCATCCATCAGCTCATCTATCCACGGGATTGGGTAGCAGTTCCTCATTGTCTTTTTGTTCAGGGCCCTGTAATCAATACACATTCTCTGTGTATCATCCTTCTTCTTCACCAGGACAACTGATGAAGCAAAGGGGCTCGAACTCGGTTGAATGTGCCCCAAGGCCAAAAGCTCATGTATGGCCCTCTCAATCTCATCCTGATAGGCCTTGTGGTGCCTATACGAAGTTGAGATCACGGCCTGAATATCGGGCTCCAACTCAATGGTGTGCTCAAATCCTTGGTCGGGTCGCTGCCTTGGTGGAATGTCCCCGAAAACCGTGGAGTAACTCTGGATGTATGGGTCTAGTTGTACCATCTACCTCTGAAATCCTCAACTCAACTGCCCACTTTATGTCTCCCCGTGTGAAGTCTGCCTCCATCCTATGTGTAGAGACTGTTTGAGGTGGGTATGAATGCATACCCCTAAGCATCACTGATTTCCTGTTCTTGTCCAGGAACTCCATCTCCAACGTCTGCCAATTTGTAGTGACTCTACCAAGGGTGATGAGCCATTGGACCTCCAACACTATGTTGGTGTCGGGAATGTCAACTACAAAGAAATGATCTGTCACTTTCTGTGAAATTTTCGAGAAGGAAAATATTTCTGCAATACTTGTTTTATTTCTCCTACTTATGAGATAAGTTATTTACAGATGCTTCAGTCAATTCTGAAATAAACAGATTTGCAGATCTTCACTATCATCAAGAGCATAAGAATAGAAAGATAAATTACACAAGTAGCACCATAGAAACAACCATATGAACACAATTATTTTTGGACAACTGTCCCCAGAAAAACCCAATGTAGGAAAACCGGTGCAGCAGATGAGGGTTTTGTATTTATCTTCAGAAATGAAAAGTACAATTACAAGAGTCTGATGAGCAGAGAAAAATGAGCAAACACTTGGCTGAATTTTCTGGAACCTCCAGACAAATTTCAGACCCTCAGGGTGACCTCCTTCACCCTTTGCATCATTCAGCGTGAGAGCTCTGCGCAGTCTCTCCCTGGACTGCACAATTCTGCGTGGAGGGGGTCTTGCTGCTGATCAGCTCACCCTTCCCTTCATCCTCCTGACTTCTGCTTCCCGATAACTGACTCCTCCCTCCTACTTTTGCAACCCTGCCTCTACAATCTCACCCACTGAAATCGAATTCTCTTGCTTCATAATCGATTTCCTTCGGGCACTGAGAGTGTCCCCGACTCCATTTCCAAATGGCCCTCTAGTCTCTTCTTATAGTCTTCTCGCCGATGAATCAACGGCCAAGATTATATCGTTAATCAATGGTTCAGATTAAAAGATGACTTGATCTTCATTTTCTAGAAGATTCACTCTGCTCTATTAATACCCTTTAATTATTTAATTTCCCTAAACTTAGGGTCTACATTAAATAATTAATTATTTTAATAAAGTCATATCCGAGTGGAATTTCCACAAATGATTTATGGGTTCTCTGTATAACTGTTGGCCAAGCCTCTATACCAAAAAATGAGTCTTAGAACACTTCCCGATGCTATAGAAATCAACACTCCCTCTTAGCGAGGAAAGTGTTGAAGCAAGATACCGTTGCACTGCTCTAACTCTATAATATCTGTTGCGTTGATGTTGTCATGGCTGCTGCCCCTCATCTCTGCACTGTTGCTTGCGGTACTGCTGCCTCTGCCACTGCAGCATCTGTACTACAGCTCCCTCTTCTTCTGAAGACCACACTTTCCTCTAATGGAAAGGGTTCTCGACCATCCCCATCTTCTCTCTGAAGTAAGTCAATTTGATCTTACTTAGAGCCTTTCTGAGGATATCTGCTACTTGTTCTCCTGTAGGAGTGTATCGCAACTGTACTGCTCCCTTCTGGACATAGTCCCTAATGAAGTGGTACCGAATGTCAATGTGTTTCGACCGGTCATGAAACACAGTATTTTCAAAGAGCTTAATGCAACTCTGATTATCGCACATAATCTCGGTAGGTTCCATCTCCTTCTTGAGCAGGTTCAAGAGTAACTTGCGGAGCTATATGCCCTTGCACGAAGTTGTGCTCGCTGCCATGTTCTCTGCCTCGGCTGAGCTCAGTGCTACGGACTTATGTTTCCTGCTGCACCAGGAGGTCATTCCTGATCCGAGACTGAAACAGTACCCACTGGTATTTTTTCGATCCACTATGCTTCCAGCCCAATTTGCATCTGTGAACCCACTCAACTGAACCTCATTGCCCTTGGTGTACTTCAACCTATACTCGTCTGTCCCTCTCAGGTATCTGAGAACATGTTTGGTTGCTACCTAGTGAGCCCTCCTTGGTTCCACCATGAACTGATTGAGGGTATTCACTGCTTAATAGAGGTTTGGTCTAGTATTGACCAGATACATCAATGATCCGATGAGCTGTCTGTACAAGGTGGGATCAGCCTCATCATCCTCTAATGTGTCTATCTTCTTCCGGTTAGTAATCATTGGCGTGGCCATGGGTCTACAGTCTTCCATCTTAAATCTCTTCAGGATTTCTGTCGTGTATCTTCCTTGCCCTAGGAAGATTTCCCCTTTCTGCTGCCAGACTTCTAATCCAAGAAAATAGTGCATCTGCCCCAGGTCCTTCATGTCGAATTCTGTCGCCAGATTTTCCTTGCAGTCTTTGATGAGCTTGGATAATCCGGTCAAAAACAGATCATCCACATAAAGTACAAGAATAAGCGACTCATCTCCTACTCTCAAGTAGTAGAGGTTGGGGTCTGCGTCACTCTTGACGAACCCCATCTTTTGCAAGTAGCTATCAATTCGTCCATACCATGCCCTGGGGGCTTGTTTTAAACCATACAAGGCTTTCTTAAGCCTGCAAACATGAGTCTTCTTCTCATGTATCTCTAAGCCCTCTGGTTCTTCTATGTACACTTCCTCCTCTATCACCCCTTTCAAGAATGTTGTCTTGACATCCAGAACTGATTGAGGGTATTCACTGCATAACAGATGTCTGGTCTAGTATTGACTAGATACATCAATGATCTGATGAGTTGTCTGTACAAGGTGGGATCAACCTCATCATCCTCTAATGTGTCTATCGTCTTCCAATTAGTAATCATTAGGATGGCCATGGGTCTACAGTCTTCCATCTGAAATCTCTTTAGGATTTCTGTAGTGTATCTTCCTTTCCTTAGGAAGATTTCCCCTCTCTACTACTAGACTTCTAATCCAAGAAAATAGTGCATCTGCCCCAGGTCCTTGATGTCGAATTCTATCGCCAGATTCTCCTTGCAGTCTTTGATGAGCTTGGATGATCCGGTCAAAAACAGATCATCCACATAAGTACAAGAATAAGCGGCTCATCTCCTACTCTCAAGTAGTAGAGGTTGGGGTCTACGTCACTCTTGACGAACCCCATCTTCTGCAAGTAGCTATCAATCCATCCATACCATGCCCTGGGGGCTTGTTTTAAACCATACAAGGCTTTCTTAAGCCTGCAAACATGAGTCTTCTTCTCATGTGTCTCGAGGCCCTCTGGTTGTTCTATGTACACTTCCTCCTCTATCACCTCGTTCAAGAATGTTGTCTTGACATCCATCTGGTGAATCTCCCATCCCATCTGTGCAACCATAGAGATGACAGATCTGATAGAAGTGTAGCGAGCTATTGGGGCGAAGGTTTCCTCATAATTAATGCCTTCGTTCTGTGCATACCCCTTAGCTACAAATCTTGCCTTGAACTTCTCTATGCTGCCATCTGCAGCATATTTGATCTTGTAGATCCACCTGGATCCTACAACTGATCTGTCCTGTGGTCTAGGGACTACTTCCCAGACATCATTCGTCATGATGGAGCTATACTCCACCATGGCATCCACCCATATTTGATGTTGTTCACCAACTTGAGCTACCAGTGCCTGATATCTGTCTGGTTGCTTCCTTATCCTCTTTCCTTCTCTAGGGGCTCCAACAAATTCTTTTGCATCCTTAAGGATTTGTCTGCTCGGTCTCCCATCAATGGTGGGTGGTCTTACCTACTCTCCTTCCTGTTCTTCTTTGGAGGAGCTCTCCTCAGAATCATTGTGCCTTGGAGAGGCACTTGACCTATCCTCTGTAGGTCGTTGAGGCTGTACTAGTGGATCCTCCTCACTCTGCGTATTTGTGGCGATTTCTCGAGATTTCCTAAACGCTCTCTCCTCCAAGAATTTTACATCCCTTCTTACCACGATTTTCCTGCTCTATGGAATATAGATGTGATATGCCTTCACATTCTCGCTATAGCCCATCAGGAAACCCTTTTTTGCAGTTTGATCCAACTTCTTTCTCTTTTCATCTGGAACGCGGCAATACACCATGCTGCCGAATATCTTGATGTGGCTCACTTTTGGCTTACTACATGTGAACACACTCTCGGGATGTACCTTCCCCAAGGCTCTATGAGGAACTCTATTCTGAATATATACTGTTGTATTGAAGGCCTCTGCCCATAAGAATTTGGGCATGTCTTGGTCATACAACATTGCCCTTATAGCTTCTATTATGGTCCGATTCTTCCATTCTACAACTCCATTTTTGCTTTGGATTGTATGGAGTTGTCCTTTCTCTCTTGATGCCTTCCCTTGCACAGAAATTTGTGAAGTCTTTATCGATATATTCTCCACCGTTATCTGACCACAACATCTTGATCTTCTTTCCTGTAGAGTTCTCCAATGCTTTGAAATCTTTGAATCGATCAAAGACTTCATCTTTGGTTTTCAAAAAATAGGTCCAAGTTTTTCTGGAATGATCATCAATGAAGGTGGCAAAATACTTTGCACCACTGAGAGCAGTTGTGGACATTGGACCGCAAATGTTAGTGTGTATTAACTCTAATACACCTGTGGTTCTGCTGCTGCTTCTTGGAAAGGCTGCCTTAGCATACTTCCCTAGTACGCATCCCCTGCAAACTTCGTCTTTATTCGTGCTGAGTTCAAGAGCCCCTATGACAGTATTTTTGAGAATCCCCAAGGCTCCATGATGTAGATGCCCCATCCTTTTGTGCCTTAATTCATTCAGATCTCTGTCGTCTATACTGTCAATCAGGGCCACCAGAGATTCAAGCTAGAGTTTATATAGCTTGTGACTCACTCCGATTTGTGCCTTTTTGCTCCAGTTAGGGTGTTTGACATACACCTTATCCTTAATAAAGTATATGTCATAGCCCTTGTTCTGAAGTTGAGACACTAAGAGTAAATTCATCCCCAACCCTGGTACATGCAGAACATTCATGGCTCGAATCTTGTTGCCAAATTCGGTCTGAAATGTTATGATACCTCTCCCAATGGGGGTACATTTTGCCTTGTTTCCCATAGTTATCTTGAAATTCATCTGTTCTTCTTGGTACCTCGAAAAACATTCTCGAACCTCTGTCATATGAGCAAATGCTCCATTGTCAAATTACCAAACACCTAGAGGAGTTGTGCTCGACACACATGCAAGATCCTCCTCTAGTCTTGATGCCAGCACTTTCATGTCGTGTTCTCTCTACATTTCTACGTGCTCTGGAGGACTGCGTGAGTCCCTTTGACTGCGTGAACCCTTCCGAATGTTGGATCTTTGGTCCATGGCAGATCCTCCCTTTCTGTCTTTAGTCCTTAGCTCTAGTACCATTTGAAATTTTCGAGAAAGAAAATATTTTTGCAATACTTGGTTTATTTCTCCTACTTATGAGATAAGTTATTTACAAACATTTGCAGATAAGTTTTGAAATAAACACATTTGCAGATCTTCACTATCATCAAGAGCATAAGAACAGAAAGATAAATTACACAAGTAACACAATAGAAACAACCATATGAACACAGTGATTTTTGGACAATTGTCCTTGGAAAAACCCAATGTGGGAAAATCGGTGCAGCAGATGAGGGTTTTGTATTTATCTTCAGAAATGGAAAGTACATTCACAAGAGTCTGATGAGCAAAGAAAAATTAGCAAACACCTGGCTGAATTTTCTGGAGCCTCCAGACAAATTTCAGACCCTCGGGGTGACCTCCTTCACCCTCTGCGTCATCTAGCGTGAGAGCTTTGCGCAGTCTCTCCCTGGACTGCGTGATTTTGCGTGGAGGGGGTCTTGCTGCTGATCAGCTCACCCTTCCCTTCATCCTCCTGACTTCTGCTTCCCGATAACTAACTCCTCCCTCCTCCTTCTGCTTCTGCAACCCTGCCTCTACAATCTCACCCACTGAAATTGAATTCTCTTGCTTCAAAATCGATTTCCTTTGGGTACTGAGAGTGTCCCCGGCTCCATTTCCAAATGGCCCTCCAGTATCTTCTTATAGTCTTCTTGTTGATGAATCAATGACCAAGATTATATCGTTAATCAATGGCTCAGATTAAAAGATGACTTGATCTTCGTTTTCTAGAATATTCACGCTCTACTCTATTAATACCCTTTAATTATTGCATTAAAATAATTAATTATTTTAATAAAGTCATATCCGAGTGGAATTTCCACAAACGATTTTTGGGTTCTCTAGATAACTTTGTCCAAGCCTCTATACCAAAAAATGAGTCTTAAAACACTTCCCAATGCTATAGAAATCAACACTGTCAAGGTTGGAACATAACACATGCACTGCATGATCTCTTAGCTCTCGGTTCTAGCACAGAGAATCCCTCAAATCCCTCTGTCTGGATTCCCCTCCTCTGCACCATCTGGGCATCTATGAAGTTGTGCGTGGCTCCACTGTCCACAAGCACAGAGACACGTTGTCCTTGAACTGTCCCCCTAATCCTCAATGTTAAGCATTTGGGTATCCCCTGCAAAGATGCAAGGACCCCTCCGGTCGATGCAAACACTGCTCCTCCTACTGTTGGTGTGGGTGGAGGTGGAGGCCCTTCTCCTTGGGAGGTTGCATTGTCTTCACCTCCCATCTCAAAGAGTGTCTCCTCTTCTCCCTCGTTGTATGAGAAGACCTCGATGTAGTGTGACTTCGCTGCTACACACCTGTGGCCTGGTGCCCATGGCTCTTGACATGTGAAGCAAAGCTTCTTCCTCCTCAGATCTCTCCTAGTGTCATCATCTAATGGCCCTCGGCCCTGGTTCCCTCTCGAGGGTGGAGCTCTCGCATCCTTCCTCTTTGTTGGAAGGTTGGTCTGTAGGGTAGGGGGGCCCTAGCCCTCGACAATGCATCTTGGAGATCCTGGGTCCTCCCAACTGCATCCTGGAGCATAGTGGGTCGAGTTGACCACGCAATAGCTCTGACAACCCATCTATGAAAATGAAAATCCTACTGGGTTTCGACAGATCCAGAACCATTACTGGTAATCTCAAGAACTCAAAAATATATGTCTCAGGGCTCCCTGTCTGTTTGAGTTTGATTAGTTCTCCAAAGTTCTCTTCAGGATCCTTACTATCAAACCTCTCCAGCACTCTCCTTCTAAAGTCATCATACGTTGTCACCCCAACGTAGTCAACCCATGAAACCACCAGCCATGGGCTTCTCCCTCCAAATGCAACATAGCCACCTTGATGGCCTCTAACTCTCTCATCTGATTGAGCTGGAAGTAGATATCTAGCTTCTCCACCCATGCTTTAGCTAAGCTCTTTGACAACCCATCAAATATCGGAAGAAAAATCCAACTGACGGTACGTTGCAGGTCACTTCCCTGCATTTACCCTCCTCCTCTGGCCTGGCCTTTGGGTTTGTTGTTATTCTTCAACTAGCAAAACTCATTGAAGGTAATAGCCCTTCCAAATTCCGGCCTATAGGACTAGTACTCCACAAAGAACTCCCCATAGTGAATCTCCTTTGGTTCCTGTTGTCCTCTTGTCCCCGAAGCTAGGAACGTGGGTATGGTGGAGCATGGTGGACTGTAAGGTACGGTCGGCAAGGTAGTGTGGGGCCTGCTTGGTGCTGCGAAGTGATAGACCCTTCTCCAATTTGGAATTCCCCTTGATTTCCCTTTTCGTTACTGCCATTGTTGAATTTTTGCCCCATCTCCTCAATCCTCTTGGAGAGGTCTTGTACAAATTTCAGAAGAAGGTGGGCAAACTCCTTCTCCTCATTCCTCCCATCATCCGTGTGCGCCATTTGTCTCTCTTCAACCTCCGGAACATTGTCAACTTGATCTGGAGTGATTTTGAGCCTTCTTTCTCTGCGCCTGTATCTCTACCTCCTGTAAGTCACATTCTGTCTGTCTTCCGGTGTCATTGACTGCTTGCTCCATAAGCTAAGCCAAGTCTATGAGCTCTGATACCACTGTAATATCCCAAATTAGGATTAAACAGTAATATAAAGAAAAATAGACTAATAACTACAACAACAAGAAATACACCATTAAAACACACAATTTGGAGCCAAAATCAATGTTGAGCCATTTTATTCATATACTGGGAAAGAGTACAAATGAGGTGCTAAAAAGATTGCACCTGGCCCTGCTCAAGGTAGGCTGAAGGGAAACTCAAACCCAAGAAAAAACTCCTGCTGGAAATAGCTCTACGTGGCTCAATCACTGCGTTGCCTAGCCCAGAAAATGTTGTTGCTAGTTGTTTTAAGTCTGCTAGTTAGGCTGCTTCTTGTACTCGGAAAATTTTGGGAATTGAACACTGGACTCTCCTCAATAAACCCGTGAAGGGTTTTTTTGGAAGCTCGACCTTGGAAATTGGCCCTCTTGGACTTGGCTCACTGATCTGCTGAGGAAATCGAACCACTGGAGGAAACTGCTGGTAAATGTCTCTGGAATGCTGCAAAAATCCCTGGTAGGAGGTGGCTGGCCTCCCTTCCAAATATCCTGCTGAAGCTCCTCTTCTCTGCACACTCCCAGCACCAACACCACACTGTACTGCGCAATCCACTGCGCAGTCTACTCTGCCTTTGTGCAGTCCAGAAGGGGCTATGTTGTCTGTGTTGCTGCTGCTGGGTAATTCCCCCACCAAAATGCAGGACTCCTCCCCTGAGTGGGCACTCAAAGTCCCCCGAGGCAGAGGTTGAGATCTCTGCTTGAAGATCTCGTGTGCTAAACAACATTGCAGACTTGGCTCTCCGACTCAAGCGTGCTTAGTCAAAATGACAATGAGAAATAAGTTGAATGAATGACAAATGAGATTTTCCTTCTCCCTTTTGTCCATTGAGGCCCAACGCATTCCTTGGGTCCCACCTTGGCCTGCACTACCTCTCCTTGAGCCAATCACATGCTGCCTACCTCAAGTCACTCTCACTCTACCTTCTTCGTGCCCCCTCCACGCTACCACCTAAGAAAAACTCGGTCCCACCACCAGAGCCGCAATTTCCCCTTACTGGCTTTAGGAAAAGGCTTTATTTTGGCCAAATGTTATTTGTGGATCCCCTACCCACTTTATTTCCACCCAACATTAGGAAATGCAAAAATTAATCAAAATTAATATTCCAATTAGCTGAACTGCTAATTTGAAATATTACATATTATGTTCTTATAAACTCCATGCTGTTAAATGTTGTATTTTATGCTTTATCAATAGGATGCCATCATGATAATGTTGCAAAAACCATGTGGATCTGGTGGACTTTTGAACATTTAATCAGTAATGTTATAAGCGGAGTACATATCTATAAAAAATATATAGCCTTTACATTTCATTAGTAATGTTATAAGCACAGTACATATCTATAAAAAATATATAGCTTTGACATGAAAAGAAAAAATTGAGTTTGATAGTTAAGATCGTGAATTTTATGTTATAGTTATTGGTATGGTATTAAATAATATATGGATAGACACGGCTCCTTATAGTTCACTTCATATGCCACATTGATTTCATTTTTTGTCGTCTGACATGAAAATTTAAAATTATAAGCTTATTCCCTATATGATAGGATAGTCCAAATTTGAGTTTGGTCATTCACAAATTCTGTTGTTGGGTTTGGATATTTATATCAAATTGTTCTTTATGATATATCAACTTTATGTTATATGTTGTGATTCATGATTTATCAACGGGACGTCATTGTGATAATATTGCAAACATTTTGTGGATCCAGTTTCAACATGCATCAAAAATTGAAGGTAGGTTACAAAAATGAACCACTAGTTCGTTGTCATGTTATTCCCTATTCTAATGTATAGAGAGGGATTGTAGACGGATAAGTAGGGGTCTTTGTTGACTCGCTACGGTGTACCTTCTAACACAATTGAGGGTCAATATGAACTATTATACTATTCTCTTATGAACGCCATGTCAACTATTATATTATGTTCTTATAAACTCCATGCTGTTATATGTTGTATTTTATGCTTTATCAATTTGATGCCATCATCACAATGTTGCAAAAACTATGTGGGTCATGTAGACGGCTGAACATTTAATCAGTAATGCCTTAAGCACAATGCATATCATAAAAAATATAGCATTGACATTAAAAGAAAAATTTGAGCTTGATAGTTAACATCGTGAACTCTATGTTATAGCTATTGGTATGGTAGTAAATAATATATGGATAGATAGATGGATAGACTCGGCTCCTTAGAGTTCTCTTCATATGCCACATTGATTTCATTTCTTGTTTTGTCTGACATGAAAATTTAAAATCATAAGCTTATTCCCTATATGATAGGATAGTCCAAATTTGATTTTGGTGATTCACAATTTCTGTTGTTCGGTTTGCATATTTTATATCAAATTTTAACTGCCTTGCTAAAAGTATTTTTAATTCTGACTCTAATTTTATTGTTTTTCTTATCTTACAGGAAATTATGGGAGTATTCAATAGGAATTGTATGATCTCTTATTCTGCCTATCGGAATATCTTTCCTATATGGGCTTTAGGAGAATATCGCCGTCATGTTCTGCAATCATAATTTATATATTTCTCGTACCTTTTAAATGTCAGCTATTGGGATAAACCTTATTGGTATTTTCGCGGTAGGCAGGATTGATCTCTATGGTTCTGCAATGAAGATGACAAAATAATTTTCAAACTTTATTGACTGCGATTGAAGTTTGCATGTATGAAAAACTTTGTAATCATGGAATGGTACTGAATTTTCTGTTGCTTTGACATGATTGAAGCTGTTCTTATCACCCATCATGATTCAGTACTAAAATTTCTACTGCTTAGATCATGATTGAAGAAACTGTGTCATCTATCATGCTTATAGTTTTTGTTCCTTGTTCATTCCTGTTTCTTATAAATAGTCTGCAAATGAGCAAACTGAGAACAGCCTACTTGCTTTCCGCTTTGATTCTTCTTCATTTCCTTTCACTTAATTCCCTTAGTTGTTTTTATTCTTTATTGTTATGCTGAGAGTTATAGAATTATATAATGCACTTTTTTGTTCGTCTTATATCAGAAGTTTGATACATTTAAGAATTCAATCACATCATGTTTAAATTACTGACCAGGTGAGCGACATTACACATTGTTTCAGGTTCCTAAAGAAAGTCCAAAGGATTTGAATACTTTGTTTAGGATGTTCCTGAATTTTTTTTTAATGGGATAAAATAACTTGACAGTAAAGTTAGATTTAGACTTTTGAAACGCCGTTGGCAACTTTTGTCCACTTTGGACAAGTATTTACTACCCTCTGCTCTGTATGATCTGGACACTACTTGGAATGGAAAAATTATGTCTTTCAAATATGATCACCAGTAATCTTATAGTTTTGCGAGGCTGGGATGAACGTATTTTATTGCACAAAGTGAATGATGTCTGTAAATATGCCTCCAAGGTCCTATTCAAATATCAGGAAGACAGTGGTCCCATCCATATTCTGCAGGCGTCGAAACACCAAGAATCCGGCTATGGTTGATAATCAAATGCAAATATAAGTAAATTGAAAATTATCTTGTAGAGAGAAACTATAGAAGTTTATTTCCATAGATTGTGTAATAATTGATATCTTAGTTACAAACCAAGTTAGAATTCGAATTCAAATTCGATTAGAAAAAAAAAAATGGCCTATCTAAAATTCAACGAGGACAAAATTCTGTAGTATCCATCTTACCACTACTAATAAAATAAAATGTTTTTTTTTATAAATTTTAGAAAATCAAATTTAACAACGCAATATTGAAAAGCTCATACTCAAAAATTGGTTTAATTACATGATGGTAGTTTCAAATAAAATTAGATATTGACATTAGTAGAAAGAACTCATTTTCAATGGAGGTGAATGAGATGGAATGGGGATAAATAACTTTTTGTGCTTGAATAAGGAATAATAGGTCTTATAGTTCTTAGTTGGTCAATCAATAAATAGTAGTTAATGAGATTGTTTCTTAATGATATCTTATGAAATGATTTTCTAATGACTAATTGAATAAATAATAGATCAAGGGACATCTAATTAAAGCTAATTTGAATGTCTTTTTGGTTCAAAAATTCTAAAAATATATAAATCAATTTCCCCAATAAAATTCTCAAACCGAAGAGATTGGATTCCAGAAAATCTTATTACAAATAAATAGTTGAATCTTGCTCAATAATGTTATATGAAAAATAGGTATTAAAATTTAAAAAAGTGGGAAAGAAATACTTCAAAACTAATCTAATTTATAAAATAATTTCCACAAGGTTCCTTTTTTAGAAAATTTCACTTTGAAATTTAAAAAAAAAAAAAAAATCTGAGCTTTTATATTTCATTTTTACATTCAATTTTGAAATTTAATAGAATTTTTTTATTAAAATACTCGTCACTTCTTTATTTCACTTCTAAACTCCTTTGCCCCTTTTTTCTTTGTTTGGCTCCATACATTGGTTCTGTTTGCATGGACATGTCACCCCCCTTTAGAGGTTGAAACCACCTAATACGGTCCTTGGTTAACCCCCTATTGAGCTTGGAGACACTTGTACATACTGAAACCCACTATGGAAGGGCATGCCACCATGAAGCGTCCCATTGGTTCTGTTTGCCCAAGTATGTCAGTGATCAAATGACTCTTTCAGTTGTTTTCCATTAAGTCATTGGTCAAATATTTTACTTTTTCAAACTAGTTCTTAGAAATAATTTTGGTCACTGAAGAAGGCTAAACCATGTATGATGCTCCTTCATTTCATTTATCATCACCATTGTCAACGTCATTGCCATCATCAGTTTCAAGGTCACCATCTCCATCATCATCATTCAAGAGGTCTAGGGTTATGTCATTTCATTTCATTTAGGTCAAGTCTAGGTTCAACCTTGCCGTTGGAAAAATCTTCAAATTTTCACTGAACATAAGGCAGTAACCCTCCATCCCATTCATAAAACGCTAATGAAGGAGTAAGAAAGCTTATGAAGTTCAAATAAAGCCATCTCTCTTGTTTCATATGGCTCGATTTTCAAAAAAGTTCCAAACATTTCATCTCTGTCTCACAGTTTCATGAAAATTAAAGAACTTTGTCTCATTGTCTCTTTTAAAAGATCAAAAAGTCATCATTCACTATCAAAGCTCCAAGGGAGGTCATTTTGACCTACTGTCCTAGTCAAATGCATAAGAGAAGTCATTTTAAGCTTCAAAGATTCCTTATCTGTTTTGAAGAGTCACTATCCAATGTGGAAGTCCAAAGGTGAAAGATTTCAAAGTTTTTAATAACAGTCTTGCTATCTCATGAAAAGTGAAAGTTTGTCTCAATGTCTCATTTAAAATGCCAAAGAAGGTCACCTCAAATGTCAAAGAATGCAAAAGGGTTTAACTCTATCCTCTCATCTCACTTAAAGAATCAAAAAGTCATTGTTCAAGTGCAAAAGGGTTAACAGTCAGTGCAAATGTCATTGGAAAAGGTAAGGGTCATCAAAGTTTATAAAAGGGTGAGCAAACTTCATTTTTCATTTAACCCTTTCATGTGAGTGGGAGAGCAACGTTTCTCTACTTCACTTACCCTTCCACACTCACAAAACCTTCTTACAACCCTCAAAGAACACCTTTTGTCACATTTATGTGGTGTGGAAGAAATCATTTTGTTACGTTTCTGTGGTGTAGAAAAGCGTAGTGTTACACTTATGTTTTGGTCATTGTCGGCCAGTGTTACGTTTTTGTGTGTGAAGAAAACACGAATTGTTACGCTTCTGGGTTTCGTAAATAACATGTGGTTACGCTCTTGTGGACTTAACAAAGCGGTCTTACATTTCTGGGTGGTGTATCGAGCTCAAGTGTTATGCTCCTGTATATTAGAGTTTTCAATTGTTACGCTCCTATGTGAAGAAAAACTCAACTGTTACGCTCATGTGTAAGCAATCACTTTATGCTTGTCTTGGTCACAATTTGAATATTTTTTTTAGTCATTTCATGTCTTTAATGTCTTCTCCATGTCCCCATTGTCCTCACATAAAATAAAATAAAATGCTTTGTTAAACCCTAACCTACCCTTTTCAACCTAAACCCTAACCTATCACACAAACTTCATTCATACACCCCCATGCCCATCTACATTCCTATCACATTACCCTCCATAACATGTCAAAAACAATAAAATCCTAATCTAATGCTATTTTACACAGTGAGAGTAGTGAAAATGATGAAAATATAAATGATTGTGTTTTAGGGTTTTGAAGGACCTAAACTTATCCATTTTCACTCATTCCACTTGCATTGTGGAGGTAAGGTGTCAGAATACCCACTGAAATTTTATCAAAAAAAATTTCCGGCTCCATGACCCTCGAAAATAAAAAACACGTCTTCACTAGTTGTTTCCCACAGCCAAAATTGGGAAATGACTATGTTTTGAGGATTTGAATGACCTAAACTCCATTTTCCTTCATTCCACTTTCATTGTGGAGACAAGACACCATCCTATTCACTATTTTGTCAGAATTTGTGCTCAACTCCATCACCCCTATTTACCTCACAAACTTACGCTACTGTTGCACAAACTATTTTCACAATCAAAATTGGGAATTTCCTGTATTTTAGACAGTTTGACACCTTCCACTCATCCAATTTCTCTCATTCCACCTTCAACTTGAAGTTGATACACAACACTACCTACTCAATTTTTTCTAGAATTTTTCTCAGCTTCAAGACCCTCCATTTCATCCACCAAACTCACACCTGCATGCGCTAAGGTTTCCAAATTTCCATTCTCATTCACTCATTTCATTAACACCCTAGGGTTTTCATCATTCTAGTGACAAACACAATGGAAAGTGACAAGAAGAGCTTCAAAGGAGGGAGCCATCTCAGACTTGAGCCATTCACCATGCACGAGATTAATGCTTTGCCATTGGCCAGAAGATGCTTTCAAAGAACTCAGTGTTAACATTTTGTGAAAGGCTAATTGAAGGAGGGTATCATCTTCAGTTGTCTAGCCTTTTTGCAACCAGCTACAATGTGGGAAAGGTCACTCTTGCAGGTATGGTGATCAACTTATCATCTAACCTAATTGCTTCAGTTACAGGTATCCCCTCACATGGAGAGCAGTGGTTTAAGGGTATGGACCTTGACATTGAAAACTACAAGCAGTTCCTAAAGCCTCATGCTAGAGGTGATCCAAAATTTCTTTTTCCTTTCAAAAATCTCAGAAACAAGTATGTTCATCTGATGAAGTGTATAATGAAGTACTTTACATGCGAAGGAAGATTCTCTAGGCTATATAGGTATCATATCAGGCTTTTAATGCATTTTACCATAGTCAAAACACTTGATTTGCCTCATTATTTATACAGGAGCTTGATTAAGATGGTTGAGAAGGTTCAGAGCATAAGGGAAGATCATAATACTTGTCTCTTTCATCATGGCCTAATCAAGCTCATTGTGTTGCATCACTTGTCCTCCATAAACATGACATGGGAAGACTTCATGGAGAGATTGTCAACAACGCTTTCTGTCTTGTGTGTTACATCATCACCAAAGCCAATGGAGATTGGCTCTTCCATCATACCTTTTCAAATTTCATATGTCCCTAGGGTTGTGGGATTTTCTCTCACATATGAGAGGGGGGAGACAAGTTTTTGTGCCTGAGTCTACCAGGAGATTTCTTACACTTGGCAACCATGATGAGCAATATCAGATAGAGGAGCAACCTCTCTTGCATCAGTATGATGAGTCAATGCCATTGGAGCCTATGGTATCAGAGCATGAGGAGGTCAAATCAGTTGAAGACATCATAAAAGAGAAATATAAAGAGACTACATAGTTGAAAGAAGCCTTCTCCATTGCTCAATATCGAATTATTTTCCTTCAGCATGAAAATTTTCAATTGAAAATTAATCATCTCTTACAAAGCAAGTACAAATTAGATAATGAGGAAAACAGAGGCAAAGTCAAGAATGTTGTTGTTGTTGACCAAATGTAGGAGATGGAGGCTAAAACACATAAAAAAAACCAAGAACAAGAGGCCTAAAAAGGGCATTGGAGCGAGAGAAACAACAAATATGTCAGTCTGAAGAGTTGACATTTGATGAGCTCATTGCCATGGAGATCAATGAGGATATATAGCTTTGGCTATCAAGAGTTAATGAGCATCTGGAGAAGTTATTGAAGAAAGCTAAAATGCATAACAAGTTGAAAAGGCACATGACAAGTCATTATTGTACCAGGGATACCATTTCTCAAATAAGGTTGAAACAAGTCAAAAAGAGGCTTAAAGAGGCGCAAATGAAGCTCAAGGAGAAGGACAGCTTGGATTTATTGGTTGAAGCTTCATTAGTTATGTAGCCTATCTCTTACAAGTGTCAAAGAACCAATTTTGAAAGCTTTGGAGCAATTTTGGTATTTTACATTATTTTTGGCAGAATTCTAGAAATTTCTCATTGCAGAAGGGTAACAGACACTTATGACATTTTGTTTTGAAGGCATCCAAATGGTGATTTATTTATATGGTTGGATGTATTTTTACTAGTACATCATAGATCAATAACTTTCATGGCATGAAAAGCTGCAATTTGGAAGAAAAAACTAAAAAACCATCTATTTTTCATGTTTCTGCCTCCTTTTTGGACCCTTTGTTATGCTTTTGAGTGACTTTGGGAGAATGGATTTCTGAAGGCCTTCCCATGGTCCATCTTGCAAAATTCAAGATGTTCTAGAAACTAGACACATAGGGCTAGTTGACTGTCTTTTCATAAGTTAATTTGGACTTCTCAAAGTGCCTCAAAAGTGCCTCCAAATTTCTGTTATGCTTCTGCAAATTGTTTTAAAATCTTCAGTCATAATTTTCACAGATCAACATTAGATTCCCTTTGGACACTTGTCAAGCTCAGAAATGGTCACAAATTTTAGGCTATGATTTGTCATTAGAGTTATTGGGTTGGTTTTTGCTTCCTATTATGATGGAATTTGTAATTAATGTAAGGGACAAACACTCCTAGTTTGTAGCTAAAATTCTTGGAATGGTTTCTAAACTCCCTAGAAACTAGGAAATTACTCATCTTTTGCATTTACAATCCATTTTGGATGAGATTTCAACTTGATGAGGTGTCATGGTCTATATTTCCTATAAGTAGACTATCTTTTGTCTTTTGTTGTGTTGGATAGTCTCATATTTTGAAGTGGAGCTCTTGTAACGAGCTTGTGGAATGAAATCAAAGACATTTGAAGGAATTGTGTTGAGATACTTGTGATATGCTTTGGAACATTTTTGTTTCTCATGTTTGCTTATTATCGTATGCTTAATACCATGTCTACTTCATATATGTCTATCTTGTAAGTTTGAGAGAAGAATTCATGTTTATGCATACTCTATTTTAGACAAGATTCCCAATATTATGTTTATTTGCTTCTTAAATTAAATGAATTCACCTCAGTGCTCATTCAAATTCTACTCCATATTCATCCTATACTCAATCGCTGATTAATATGTTGCCAAACTACCTATCTTGCCTCACACACTCTCTGCAGGTTCACCTCGAAGTTTAGACCTAAAAATCTCATTTACAATCCATTCACTGACTTTCCTATCAAGAATTCAAAATATCAAACAAATTTTACTCATCTAAGCTTACATATCTAGCCTGTAATCTTATGATACTCAGCCATTCATTTGACTGTTTAAAGTGACAAAGAGAGAGCCCTCTCTGGTCTAGGTAGGGCTAGCTACCTGACCTAAAGTTTGGTTTGTGGTTACCTTTCTCCAATCCTACTGTCAACCTTAGGAAGTTGGGGAGAGTGATAACATTCTTGGCGCCGTTGTTTGGGAGCGATTTCTAAACATTCCCTGGGAGTATTTCGTTAACCCTTTGAAAGTTAGACTTGTAGGTGACAAGCTCTAGCATTCAAAATAGGTTGAATTCCAAAATATGAGCCAAAGTATGAAATTCCTATCTTAAGCTGGCTCCTAAAAGACATACTAGGTCAAATCTAGACCCAAATCCTTCACCAATTGTGTATGATCCTAAGAGTCTTTTTAGAAAGCATAAAACCAAGTCTTGGAAGGTTGGAAGAGTTGTTCCTCCACTTGTCAAATCAAATTCTCAGCCTACGTTATTTGTTCCAGAAGATTTGGTCTATAGTCCAGAATCTAAAAAAGCTTTGCTTAGAACCAAGTCTAAAAATTTTCTTTTAGAAGCCACCTTTGATCCTTTCGATTTTGAGTCCTTTGCACCATTTTCTTTATCTTTTGAGTCTGAAGTCGATAGTGAAGTTTGGTCCAATTTTCATGAACTCAAGGGCTTGATAGACAAATTTCATGAAACTTCATAAAAGGCCTATTTTCAGTATCATCAGCAGAATTTTGCTCCACCTGTCATCTCACCATCTTATATAGCTACATCATCAGTCCCTCCTTTCATTCCATCATTACCTCTGCAAGTTTTCACTCCATCAACACCTCCATCACCTCCTCCATTAGTCATGGCCAGATTTTCTCTGTTGACCCTACCACTTCAGCTCACTCCACTACCTCAGAATTATGGTCAGAGGCTTCCTCTTTTCGATGGAACGTTACAGGTTACAACTTATCATCATGTTGCCATAGTAATTGAATTCATAGATATTTAAGAGATTGACAATGGCGATGCTAAGATGCACATCATTGCAGAAAGTTTCTCTAGAGAGGTAAAGAAATAGTTTCGCTCACTCACAATTGGTTCAATAGGTACCTCACAACAGCTGATTGATTTGTTATGGTGAAATGGAAAGAGAATAAAAATCCATTGCAGATCCTAGTTGAGTATAATGCCTTAAAAAGGAATCCCAATGAGTTTGTCCAAGACTTTACAACTAGATTCAACGAAATATATGATTCAATTCCTAAGAATATTAAGCCTACTCTAGGCCTTGCTTTACTTATTATCCTAATGGTTTCGATCCCGACATGACCTATCAGCTGAGGGAAATAAAACCATCAACTCTTGAAGAAATGCAGAGAAACGCAGTGAGCGTGGAAGCCAATTTGATCATCAAGAAGTCTAAAATTAAGAGGGAAAAAAGAGTCACTATCAAAGAAGAAACATCCACTTCATCTAAAGGAAAATTAGATACCTTGATCAAGACCATGGAGAAGATGATGGATAAAATTTCCATCGTTGATTGACAAGCTAAACCCTCCATTATAAATCCCAAATTCAGGGGTCAAAATCAACAGCCCTAATATAGGATCAAGCAAAGGGAACATAGGGGTCAGGATCCACAAAGTCTACATCAAATTCACACTCCATTTCAGCAGAATTATACTGAAGGTCCTGATGAAGATGATGAAGAAGAAATTTATGGCGAGAACCATTTATCTGAGGAAAATCAACAACCTATTTTCCTCACTGAAGAAGATCAATTTTTCTGCAAAAATTTGTGCACCTGATGATAAAAAAATTGTATTGTCAAATGATTACATATTATCAGTACGCACGGAAGATTATTAGAGGGGATATCGGAATACTCTTTCTCAAGTGCAGAGATAGTATGGCTTGAGGAATAGGAATGTTCCTATAACCTCTAATCAGAAAAAAACATAATGCTCAAGTAGATGCTCATTCCAGAGAAGTTGTTGCCCCAAATCAAAGTAAAGAAAAGGGACCTGTTTTTCCTAATCATGTACAAGAAGGAGGAAAAAAGAAAGAGTCTTCACACAAAGATCAGCCCGAGAAGAAATATGTGCCATTGAAAAAGGTAGAAAAATATTTTTCTCTTTTTCTCTTCAAAATGAAATTGCCAAGTTGAAAGTCTGCATTCCTCTAACTGAAATAGTTAAGAACGATCAATAAAAAGTTCAAGTTGCTAAGTTTCTTAGAGTTGATAAAATTTCAGACATGGTTAATGTGAGTGATGATAATTCTGAGGTTCTTTTTGGTCCTGTTGTTGATGGCGATTTAGAAGATAGTGAAGTCCCTCCATTTTATCTAAGCCTCAAAATCCATGACTTTATCCTCCATAATTCCATGTTTGATTCCAGAGCCTCTCACAACCTCATGCCCAAGGCCATTATGGAAAAATTAGGATTGTACATCACAAGACCTTATCATGATCTTTACTCATTTGATTCAGGGAGGGTAAAATGTCTTGGCCTCATCAAGAACCTAGTGGTGTCATTAGAGAAAATCCCAGCCAAGAATTTCCTCATGGACATTGTTGTGGCTGATATCCCACCCAAATATGGAATTCTTGATGCAGTGTCATTAGACACTAGCCAGCAATGTAGGAGTTTTGTCCACATGTTGTGGCTAGGAGGGTTTGAAAACAGTCGAGTTGTTACAGCTAGGTGTCAATACCTTAGCTGATTGTATTATTAGATCAGTTAGAGTCGTAGAAGTCGAATAGTTCAGTTAGTCTAGCTGTCATATCCCAGTTAGTTGAATTATTTTAATTAGGTTGTTGATTTCCTAAAACGGTCCTCTCAGAGGAACCGAAGAGTCAAATGTTATTGTATAAAATTGTAATCCCTCGGATGTAGAAAAGAGAGGAGAGAGCAAGAGGGAAAAAGAGAGATTTATGCAATGAACTCTGTGTATGGAACAATTGCTTCCGGTTGAATAAAAAATCAAGTCTTGTTGATTTCCAAACTGCCTGCATTTATAATTGTGAAGAATTGGTTAACTGCGATGCAATTGTGTAATGGTAATTCCATTCTCTGTCCTTGAATTCCCTTAATTTATTCGAATAAACTCTGTTAAATCCGCGCTACATGACGAGTTTGTCTTGATGTCGTGATGACAAAGCTAGATGGCTAGATTTCCGCTTAATGAAAATAAGCGTTGTTTGTTGAAACGTGATATGAATCAGTTAAATGAACAAAAGAATAACATAACCATAATTACCTGATGAAATCCTTGTATGGCAAAAAGCATTGGTTTTGAAAAGTAAATTCTTGTCTATTACCTTTAGCGTATGGCGGTATTCTCATTCGTAGCGTTTATGAACACTGTTGACGCGTGGCGGCCGGACCCTTAAACCACGATTCTTTATTATAGTTGGTATCCTACTTTGAGGCAAGCGATATTACCAGCAATTGGTCTGGTGACGAAGCAACGCCGGAGCAAATGGCGATAGCGAATATGATAAATAACAAATGTGAGGCGATAAAGAAATCGTTCTTACGCATTTGATTGGTTATTGATACATATATATATAGGTGGGCCCGGAGCAAAAGCTCTATTATAAAGTTTTGTTTCCAAAGCATGGAGTATTAATATAAGGTCCGAAGGTTTATTACATAGTATTTGCTAAACAGCGCGTTGGGTATACATGTAAAGTGTGAAGGGTTAACCATTGGTTATAAAGTTCGGAGATATATGTATAAGCTGGGAAATATAATATAAACATTCGAGAGCTGTTTATAAGTTATTTGTCGATTTCTTTGAAATTGATAAATAAAACAAAAAGGAATAGACCACGTGAAGAAAGGAGAAACCAGACAGAGCCACATCACCATTGAACAGCTCTCCGTAGAAAATCATTTCAGCGTTGTTGCGTCAATTCTACTTTCTCAATCATGCCAAGGAGTGAAGCTTAGAGGTACCTTAAAACTTGATTTTTCTTATTCTACCATTCCCGTCTTTGGACAGCTTAGGAAACTATACCGGGAAAGTAAGATGAAGTACATGATCAGCAGCCGGGAAAAGCCAAATAACCATCCCATACATGTTGTTCATACATATTTAGATTCCTTTATCTTGTTCAATGATGAATGTTCGGCGTCTTCTGAAGATTTGATTAAAGAAATTGTAGAAAATTCTGAATTTTCAAATTCTGCTTTAGAATTGGAAAATGCATAAATTTGTAAAAAATTTCCAAATGGTTTGGAACCGAGTGCATCACCTCATAAACGTGATGGAACAATGAAAGAATCAGAAGTTTTTGGTACAACAGAGGTCTCTCAAACAGCAAGCAAAGTTCAGCCATCCCATTTGCAGTTTCCGAATGAGGAAAGTAGTTTGTGGACTATGGACTTTGATGGAGCTTTGGGCAAAGAAGGGGCTGGAATTGGAGTGTGGATTCATAGCCCTGTAAATAAGTCATTAAACATCCCTCCCAATGTTCGAATGTCCTCCTACAAGCTAGTCTTCGAATGTTCAAACAATGAAACTGAGTATGAGGCTTTGATAGTCGGTCTAAAAATTCTCAACAAGTTGGGTGCAAAGAAGATTTTTATATATGGTGACTCCGAGTTAGCAGTAAATCAGGTCAAAGGGGAGTACCAGGCCAAGCATCCAAGGATGTGATCTTACCGAAATGCAGTTCTAGACATCCTCAAGAAATTTTTTGAGTACACTTTATCTTTGATTCCAAGAGACAACAATGTTATTGTCAATTCTCTAGCCACTTCATCCATCATGTTCAAAATTCCATTGTATCCTAATAAGAAGTATGAGATAAATGTAAAACACAACCATGTTGTCCCAGATAATGTTCAGTATTGGAAATTCTTTCAAGATGATAAACATATCAGCAACTTCTTGAAGACAGAAGAAGAGTTTGTAAATTCTCAAATGGACAACTAGTGCTATGAAGATGACCAAGAAATCCATGCAGTAGAGATGCAAGTGCTTTAGTTGAAAGATAACTCCATTCCAAGAGGTTGGTACCTTTGGAAGAGATTTTTTATCAAGATGATGTTGCACGCAAACCGACCATGTTACCGACAGAAGTGGTAGTGGAAGATCTCAATCTTGGCACTCCAGAAAAGCCAAAAATGGTAAAAATTTCAAAATCTGAGTGCAGAAATGAAACGTAAATATGCAGCTCTTATGTCTCGATTTCTTGATGTATTTTCTTAGGAATATTCTGATTTGAAGTTCTATGATAAGAGCATAATTCATCACACCATTCCCTTGAAGTTGGATCAGAAACCTTTCCGTCATAAGCTAAGAAGAATGAATCCCAAGTTGTTGCCCTCTATCCAAAAGGAGGTAAATAGATTATTCATTGTCGGTATCATTGTGCCTCTTCGCTTTTCAAATTGGATGTTTAATCTAGTGCTAGTAAGGAAGAAGACAAGAGAGATTCACTTGTGCATTGATTTCAGAAATCTGGACAAAGTTTCATTGAAGGACAATCACCCACTACCAAAGATGGACCATATTCTGCAAAGGGTAGTTGGATCTTCTGGACCTTCATTGTTGGATGGATACTCCAGCTATAATCAGATTCTTGTTCATCCAAATGATCAAGAAAATACAACCTTCACAACACCTTGGGGTACCTTCATGTATGCCAAAATTCCTTTCCGATTGAAGAATGTAGGGGCTACTTTTCAGCGAGCAATGGACATTACTTTCGCCAATGAAAAGGATGTATTTTTGGTGATTTATCTTGATGATATCACTGTTTTCTCCAAGACATATGAGAAACACTTGAAAACAGTCTTCCAGAGATGTAGAAAGTTTGGCATATCGCTAAACCCAAAGAATAGTATTTTCGCTATAGAGGAAGGTAAATTGTTAGGTGCTATCATATCAAAATATGGAATTAGGATAGATCCTTCAAGGATTGAAGAAATTCAGACCTTGGACTATCCTAGGAGAAAAAAGGAAATTCAGTCATTCAATGGCAAAACCAATTTTTTTAGAAGGTTTGTTCCCAATGTTGTTGAACACTTAAGGCAGATTACTGACATGCTGAAGAAATATAGTGAAGTAAAGTGCTCTGAAGAGGCAAATAAATCATTCAATCAAGTTAAGTTGGCTTTATATCATGCTCCTATCCTCATTAGTTCATATTATACACTTGTTTTATCATTTTTTCATTTGCCTCAGAGCATACTCTTGTTGTTGTCCTCATGCAAAAGAAAAATATGAACACAAAGCAGCCCATCGCCTTCTTCAGTGGAACAATAAGAGATGCAGCCTTGAAGTATAACATCATTGAGAAACATGCCTTGGAATTAGTCAAAGCATTGAAGGATTTTCGGGTCTACATTCTCATGTCATTGCATATGTTCCAAACGTTGTTGTCAAAGATGTGCTTACACAGAATGATCTTGAAGGCGGCGACGTAAATGCATCGTTTCCATGTTAGAGTATGATTTGGACATGAAGCCCACAAAGTTGATCAAAGGATAGGGCCTGGTGAAGCTCATGGCGGATTCAAATCTTCATGCCTTGGACATCAATTTTATTGATGCATTATATGAAGAATAAGAAGCTGAAACATTACCTGAGGTAGCTGAAATTTTCTCTCTATCGCCTTGATATGCTGATATAGTACATGTTTTGCAAAATTTGAATCCTCCTCCAGGCTTTCCAAGTAGTAAGGCTAGATCTTTAAAGTTAAAAGCTCTTAAGTACTGGATTCTTAAGGGTGTTTTATATTGGAAATATTTGGGTGGAGTATTGCTAAATTGTTTGGTTGAAGGAGAAGTTGAAAAAAATCATGACAGATTTTCATAAAGGTGACTGTGGTGGTCATCTTTATTGGAAGACTACTACTAATAAGATCTTGAGGGCGGGCTTCTATTGGCCAAGCTTATTTTCTGATGTTTATAAAACAATCATGAGTTGTCATGAATGTCAAATATTTCAAGGAAAAAGGAAGCTCTTGCCTTTACCTCTTAAACCAATTGAAGTGCAAGCGCCATTCCAGTAGTGGGGACTTGAATTCATAGGTGAGATTCATCCTCCATCGTCATCTCAGCATAAATGGATACTCACTGCCACAGGTTATTTCACCAAATGGATTGAATCCATCCCCACGATGCAAGCTACTGATAATGTTATCTTTCAGTTTCTTGAGAATAATATTTTGTCTCGTTTTGGCTGTCCAAACAAGATCATCACTGACAACACAACTGCTTTCAAGTCCAAGAAGATGATTTAATTTTGTGACAAGTATCACATTAGGCTTGCTTATTCAACAACATACTATCCTCAGGGTAACGAGCTTGCTTAATCGTCAAATAAATCTTTGGTGAACATAATCAAAATATGTTGCAAGAAAACAAGAGGAATTGGCACAAGAAACTCACCAATTCTCTATGGGCGGATAGAGTTAGCACCAAGAGATAAATAAGCATGTCACCTTTCCAGCTTGTCTATGATGTTGACATGGTGTTCCCTTCTTCTCTAGTTGTACCGGTGATGAAAATTATGCAAGAGATTGACATTGAGCCTAATGACATTCAATGAAGAATCAACCAAATGATCCATCTACAGCAGTCAAGAGATGAAGTCTTCACCCACATTTCAAAGCTTCATGAGAAAATAAAAAATATTTATGATAGGAAGACCAAAGCGGATGATTTCAAGCTTGGGGATGTTGTTCTTCGTTGGGATGCCCAGAATGAAGATAAGTGTAAGCATGGAAAGTTCGAAAATCTATGGAAAGGACTTTACAATATTACTGCATTCAGAGGAAACAAATAATTTTTACTAGAGGATCTTGAAGGGCAAGTCTTGGGAGGACCAATCAATGGTAGGTTCCTCAAACACTATCTAACTTGATCATTGAGAAAGAAATTCATTGTCATTATACATATCATTTTAAATTTGATGTCTCAGCAAATAAGGAAGTTGTTGCAAAAGTTTGAAGCCCGAGGAGAAGGCCATGATACTTGTACATACAACTCATGTTTTCTTTAAAATAATTAAAAAAGTTTTAGTTTCTTTTCAAGTTAGATTCAAGTCAGTTGTTTTTAGTCGAAGTCATTTCCAGAATTATTTCATCATTTCCAGTTTGTCAAAGTTTTTCAAAATCCAGTTTGACTGAATTACCCAATGGTAAGGCTACCTAATCTACGGTGTTCTTGACACCTCCTGAAGGATTTTCCATCCCCAACTGGAGAAAATGTTAGCACAGATATGTCAGTAATCAAATAACTCTTTGAGTTTTTTACATTAAGTCATAGGTCAAAAATTTTACTTTTTCAAACTAGTTCTCAGAAATAATTTTGGTCACTGAAGAAGGCTAAACCATGTATGATGCTCCTTCATTTCATTTATCATCACCATTTTCAAGGTAATTTCCAACATCACCTTCAAGGTCACCATCTCCATCATCATCATTCAAGAGATCTAGGGTTATGTCATTTCATTTCATTTAGGTCAAGTCTAGGTTCAACCCTGCCTTTGGAAAAATATTCAAATTTTCACTGAACATAAGGAAGTGACCCTCCATTCCATTCATAAAACCCTAATGAACGAGAAAGAAAATTTATGAAGCTACAATAAAGCCATCTGTCTTGTTTCATATGGCTCAAGTTTCAAACACTTCATCTTTTTTTCATTGTTTCATGAAAATTAAATAATTTTATCTCACTATTTCTTTTAAAAGATCAAAAAGTCATCATTCACTGTCAGAGCTCCAAGGGAGGTAATTTTTACCTACTATCCTAGAAAAATGCAAAAGAGAAGTCATTTTAAGCTTTAAAGATTCCTTATCTGTTTTGAAGAGTCACTATCCAAAGGTGAAATATTTTAAAGTTTTAAATAATATTCTTGTTGTCTCATGAAAAGGAGAAAGTTTCTCTCAATGTCTCATTTAAAATGCCAAAGAGGGTTGCCTCGAGTGTCAAAGAATGAAAAATGGGTTAACTTTGTCCTCTTATCTCACTTAAAGAATCAAAAATTCATTGTTCAAGAGCAAAAGGGTTAAAAGTCATTGTAAATGTCATTGGAAAAGGTAAGGGTTATCAAAGTTTATAAAAGGGTGAGAAAACTTCATTTTTCATTTTACCCTTTCATGTGAGTGGGAGAGCAACGTTTCTCTACTTCACTTACGCTTCAACACTCACAAAACCCTCTTACAAACCTCAAAGAAAACCTTTTGTCATGTTTCTGTGGTGTGGAAGAAATCCTTTCGTTACGTTTCTGTGGTGTAGAAAAGGGCAGTGTTGCCCTTCTGTTTTGGTCACTGTCGGGTAGTGTTACGTTTTTGTGTGTGAAGAAAAAAATGCATTGTTACGCTTATGGGTGGTGTAAATAACATGTGATTACGCTCCTCTGGACTTAAAAAAGCGGTCTTATGTTTTTGGGTGGTGTACCAAGCTCAAGTTTACCCTCCTTTATATTAGAGTTTTCAATTCTTATGCTCCTATTTGAAGAAAAACTCAATTGTTATGCTCCTGTGGTTACGATTTCTGGTATTTTTTAAACCCTACAAACCCTCCAAACTATCAAGCTCGATCTCGCTCCTTGGTCTGGCTTCTCCACAAGGTAAGCAATCAATTTATGCTTGTCTTCGTCATAATTTGAATATTTTTTTTAGTCATTTCATGTCTTTAATGTCTTCTCCATGTCTCCACTGTCCTCATATAAAAAAAAAATTACTTTGTTAAACCCTAACCTACCCTTTTCAACCTAAAACATAACCTATCACACAAACTACATTCATACACCCCCATGCCCATCTACATTCCTATCACATTACCCTCCATAACATGTCAAAAACAATAAATCCTAATATAATGCTATTTTACACAGTGAGAGTAGTGAAAACACTGAAAATATAAATGACTGTGTTTTAGGGTTTTGAAGGACCTAAAATTATCCATTTTCACTCATTCCACTTACACTATGGAGATAAGGTGTCAACATACCCTCTGAAATTTTATAAAAATTGTTGTCCAGCTCCATGACCCTCAAAAATAAAAAACACTTCTTCACTAGTTTTTTCCCACAACCAAAATTGGGAAATCACTGTGTTTTGAGTATTTGAATCACCTAAAATCCTCTATTGGCCTTCATTACACTTTCATTGTGGAGACAAGACACCATCCTATTCACTGAATTTTTCTCAGAATGTTTTCTCAACCCCATCACCCCTATTTCACCTCACAAACTTACCCTACTATTGCATAGGCTATTTTCATAGTCAAAATTGGGAATTTCCTGTGTTTTAGACATTTTGACACCTTCCACTCATCTATTTTCTCTCATTCCACCTTTAACTTGAAGCTGACACAAAACACTACCTACTCAAATTTTTCTAGAATTTTTCTCAGCTTCAAGTCCCTCCATTTCATCTACCAAACTCACACCTTCATACACTTAGTTTTCCAGATTTCCATTCTCATTCACTCATTTCATTGACACCCTATGGTTTTCATCATTCCAGTGACAAACACCATGGAAAGTGACAAGAAGAGCTTCAAAGGAGGGAGCCATCTCAGACTTGAGCCATTCACCATGCATGATATTAATGCTTCGCTATTGGCTAGAAGATTCTTTCAAAGAGCTCAGTATTTAACATTTTGTGAAAGGCTTATGGAAGGAGGGTATCATCTTTAGTTGTGCAGCCTTTTTGAAACCAGCTACAATATGGGAAAGCCCATTCTTGAAGGTATGGAGATCAGCTGATCATCTGACCTAATTGCTTCAGCTACAGGGATCCCCTCACATGGAGAGCAGTGGTTCAAGGGTATAGACCTTGACATTGAAAACTACAAGAAGTTCCTAAAGCCTCATGCTAGAGATGATCCAGAATTTATTTTCCTTTCAGAAATCTTTGAAAAAAGTATGCTCTGATGATGTTTATAATGAAGTACTTTACATGCGAAGGAATATTCTCCAGGCTATATATGCATCACATCAAGATTTTGATGCATTTTACCAGAGTCAAAACACTTGATTTGCCTCATTATTTATGCAAGAGCTTGATTAAGATGGCTGAGAAGGTTTAGAGTAGAAGGGAATATCATCATACTAGTCTCTTTCATCATGGCTTAATCAAGCTCATTGTGTTGCATCACTTGTCCTCCATAAGCATGACATGGGAATACTTCTTGGAGAGATTGTCAGCAGCACTTTCTGTCTTGCCTATTACATCATCACCACAGCCAATGGAGATGGGCTCTTCTAGCATGCATTTTTGAGCTTTCATATGTCCCTAGGGTTGTGGGATTTTCTCACATATGAGAGAGGGAAGAGACAAGTTTTTGTGCCTGAGTCTACCAAGATATTTCTTACACTTGGCACCCATGACGAGCAATGTCAGATAGAGGAGAAAACTCTCTTTCATTAGCATGATGAGTCAGTGCCATTGTAGCCTAAGGTATCAGAGCATGAGGAGGTCATATCAGTTGAAGACATCATCAAAGAGAAAGATAAAGAGGTTGCAGAGTTGAAAGAGGCATTATCCATTTCTCAATCCCGAATTACTTTCCTTCAACATGAAAATTTTCAATTGAAAATTACTCAGTTCTTACAAAGCAAATACAAATCAGACAAGGAGGAAAATAGAGGCAAAGGCAAGAAGATTTTTGTTGTTGACAAAATGAAGGATATGGAGGCTAAAACACATACAAAAATATCGTGAACAAGAGGCCTAAAAAGGGCATTGGAGTGAGAGAAACAACAAATTTGTCAGTCTGAAGAGTTTACATTTGATGAGCTCATTGCCATGGAGATCAATGAGAATAGAGATATTTGGCTATCAAGAGTTAATGAGCATTTGGGGAAGTTATTGAAGAAAGCTAAAATTAAATAACAAGCTGCAAAGGCACATGACAAGTCATTATCATACCAGGGATACCATTTCTCAAGTAAGGCTGAAACAAGTCAAAAAGAGGCTTAAATAGGTGCAAATGAAGCTAAAGGAGAAGGAAAACTTGGATTTATTGGTTGAAGCTTCATTAGTTGTGTATCATATCTCTTACAGCTGTCAAAGAACCAATTTTGGAAATCTTTGGAGTAATTTTGGTATTTTACATGATTTTTTGGCAAAATTATGGAAATTTCTCATTGTAGAAGGGTGACATACATTTATGACTTTTTGTTTTGGAAGCATCAAAATGGTGATTTATTTATATGGATGGTTTTAGTTTGATTATTACATCATAGATCAGTAACCCTCATGGAATGAAAAGCTGCAATTTGGAAGAAAAAACTCAAAAACCACTATTTTTCATGTTTTTGCCTCCTTTTTGGATCCTCTGTTACGCTTTTGAGTGACTCTGGGAGAATGGATTTTTGAAGGCCTTCCCGTGGTCCATTTTGCAAAATTAAATATGTTATGGAAACTAAACACACATGGCTAGTTGACTTTTTTTTCAAAAGTGAATTTGGACCCATCAAAGTGCCTCCAAAGTTCTATTACACTTCTGCAAATTGTTTTTAAAATCTTCAATTAGAATTGTCACATATCAACATTGGATTCCCTCAGGACACTTGTCAAGCTTAGAAATGGTCACAAATTAGAGGATATGAGATTTAATTAGAGTTATTGGGTTGCTTTTTTCTTCCTATTATTATGGAATTTGTAATTAATGCAAGGAAAAAACACTCCTAGCTTGTATCTAAAATCCAGGGAATGGTTTCTAACCTCCCTAGAAACTTGGAAATGACTCATCTTTTGTATTTATGATCTATTTCGGATGGGATTTCAACCTGATGATGTGTCATGGTATATATTTTCTATAAGTAGACTCTCTTTTGTCTTTTCTTGGGTTGTATAGTCTCATATTTTGCAGTGGAGCTCTTGTAACCAGCTTGTGGAATGAAATCAGAGACAGATTTGAAGGAATTGTATTGTGTTGAGATACTTGTGGTATGCTTTAGAAATATGTGTTTCTCATGTTTTCTTATTATCTTATTCTTAATACCATGTCTACTTCTTCATATATGTCTATCTTGTAAGTTTGAGAACTAAATTCATGTTTATGCATGCTCTGTTTTAGACAAGATTCACCATATTATGTTTATTTTCTTCTTAAATTGAATTAATTAACTTCAGTGCTCATTAAAATTCTACTCCATCTTCATCATATACTCAATGACTTATTAATATGTTTCCAAACTATATATATTTCCTCGCACACTCTCTACAGGTTCACCTCGAAGTTCAGACCTAAAAACCTCATTTACAGACCATTCATTGACTTTCCTATCCAACATTCAAAATATCAAACAAATTTTACTCATCTAATCTTACATATCTAGCCAAAATTATTATAATACTCAGCCATTCATTTTATTGTTTAAATTGACAAAGAGAGATCCCTCTCTGGTCTGGGTAGGGCTAGCTACCTGACCTAAAGTTTGGTATGTGGTTACCTTTCTCCAATCCTACTGTTAGTCTTAGGAAGTTGGGGAGAGTGATAACATGTTCCATGACTTGTAAGATTTATTACTTGATTATTCCCATGAATTGTTGTAATGGAGGGCAAGGTGAACCATTGTATCTTATGCAGGATTGTAGGTGGGTCTCCATTTTTGTCTTAGTCTCCCTATATAGGGCCCTAGCCCTCCAGAGGGCCACATTGGCACATGTAGGGTGAGCGTTGAGAGCCATGGACCTCCACCATAACCGATATTACTTCATGGATCCCAAGAAGCACTCGTCGATTGCCCGTATTCCACCTTTTGGATGAGGATGATGCACCTGGCCCACCATGTCTAGCAGGCTCCACAGTTGCACCATACACTTGGCATATGTTCCAGGGTCCAGAGGATTGTCCCCCAATGTAGAGGGAAGGATTATGTCATCATTCTATCCCTTATAGATGGTCTATAGGAATTTTCGATCCATTTGGAGACCCATGAAGATTTCCTTCTGCCTCCACACCCACTTGGGAGCACCATAGGTTCTCGCTTGGAAAACAAGGGGCCAACCCCTTGTCCACTATGTTTGGAGTCCATTTCTTCATCATTGCGCCACTTGGACTTCATTAGGACTCCTCAAAGGACCAACGATTTACTTGGTTGATCATTCGACCCTATTGAAAGTCTTATTCTTGTATTATTGAGCTATTTGGTGGGTTTGTCACCAAAAGTTTTGTTAATATGCACATTATTTTATTTTAGGGGCTCAATTGGACCAAATTAGCTAAATTCAACTCATTATAGATTGTATAAATATACGAGAGGTGATTCATTCTCTCATCATCACTTGGATTGGGTCATTATCACTTGCAATAATTTTGCTATACCTTTTAGAGGACGAATTTGGATGATATGAATGAATTTTGATGTTTGGACCTTCTTTCTCTTCTCTTGGAGCTTCAATATTGGCATAATATGATGGCTAGATATACTATTTTTCACATGTGTAAGTGATCTTTTAATGTATATTCTTGTTATTTACTTTAATACATAAATTTTGTTGGGATTTCACTATACTAGGTTTGAAATTTACTACTTTTCTTATGCGAAATTGTGGAAATATTGATCTTTTGTAGTGTTGCATCATTTCATGTATGATGTGTGAATGGGTGAATGTTCCTAGAGATTGTTTCTATTGAACACATCTTCATAAGCCATCGATTATTGCAAACTGAAATATAAATTTTTCTAGCAGTTGCTCTCATGCCATAATTGCCATGTGAAGTTGTCTAGAAGGCTCCTTAATTGGGTGCAGTTCCTCTAAATCATAAATTTCATCTTGACTCCATCTCACCCAAAGGATAAGGCATTGATCATTCCATAGGTGATCATTTTCAAAGAAAATTCATCTCACCTTCCCCTCTTTTCTAGTTCTAGCTTCCATAGGTCACCTAAGGCATCACTTTTCTCGCAATTCAGCCATCCAAAGAGTTTGATCCCTTTCCCAAAACTACGTTGGTGAGTCCTTTAGAATTCTTCCAAATTTGAAGCAATTCCAACGGTGAGATCTTGAGATACTTCAAACTCTAGCCCGAAGATCAATTTTTTCCCTTAGTTTCCCATTGGCTAGTAACCTCATTAGGATCATAGTATTAAATTATCAAGAGAAGATTCTTTCTTTGTTCCTCTTCCCTTCCCCAATTAGCTCAATTACATCCTTGGTTGATCAACTCTATACCCTTGACCTAGTTGTGGGTCCACTTGGCCTTTTGTGATTCTGCAACTTGTTAGCTCCAATTTCACGAAGATCACATAAAAGCTAAGTCTTCTTAAATACCTCTAGGTCTAGGAACTATCTTAACAAGGCATTCTCTCAAAACCTATGCCTAAGGATCTTCTTGGACCTTCCTAGAGAGCCCATCACCTTGCTTCCAAAGAAATAAAGCCATATAATTGAGTCTCTCTTGTGAATAGGCCTTGGAATCACTTCCTTACCTTATCATTGATCATATATTTCTCGTGATTCCATCATATCAGGTATCCTCCCATCGGTGAAAGTCTGTAAAGAGCAGGAAACCTTAGCTGAGGTGAAAGCGGGCTATCACTCCATTATTTCCCTTGACCTAGTAGTTTCCCTATAGGATCCCCTCCTAAGACCCCTGTTAGTTTGAGCGGTAACATTTTTGGTGTCGTTGTCGGTGGCACGAGATGTGTGTATTATTTCCTTACGACATCATTGACAATCATTCTTGGTGACTCCATTGGAAGAACGAAGACCTAGTTCTTCATTGAACTTAAAGATCGATGCTTGTAGGGTGAAGCAAGAATTTTTCTAGACATTACTTCCCATACAATGGGTCCCTTATCTCGAATCATACTTTTAGCAGCTCTTAGGATGGTAGCAATATGTCTTCCAATGAGACTACGAATTACAAATGCTTTAAAAATCTCTATTATTATTTATGAGGGCAATCCACATTGGTACAATGATAGAAAGGGACCCACCACAATAACGGAATGACTGGAATAATCAACTCGTTTGCCTACTAAATTTTCAGGAAATCTTCCCTCTTTTCCTTCGATCACTTCTGAAAACAATTTATAAGGCCTATCATGATTGTCTCTCATTGGTTATCCATAGATACCATTATCAAGAAGTGCATCTACGGCTTCCTGGAACAATTTTTTTTTTAAATAACAAATGACTCAGATCCACTTCTTGCTAATAAGTTTGTAAGAGTATTATTCTGATTGATAACTCTTCGATAAAGTTCATTTAGATCTGACGAGGTAATAATTCCACCTTCACCTAATTGAACGATTGGCCTCGGTTTGGGAGGAAGAACTAGTAATAGGCATAAGACCATCCATTTAGGTTCTATATTTGTTCAGAGAAAATATTTAGCCAATTTCATGCGTCCAACTAGAAAATCCTTTATTCTTCAAATTTTTTCATCCTCCCATCTATCCACGGTAGATTCTTGGGTCTCCTCCAATCTATTCCATTTCAATTCCACCAAGTTCTTCCATTCCATATCTGAACAATCTATAATCATTATCTTTAAATTCACCCTAGCGACTCCTTCATAATTTACTTGTATGTCCCAATAGGATGTCTTTCTTTGATGATTTTCCTGCCTTGGACATCACTAGCATCCCTGGGCACCCTAATCTTGTCACAAGAAAGATGGTATGTGGGGTACCCATGTTTTATGGTGACCCACTCTCTGCGATTAACCATGTGGAGAGATTTAATGCACGTATTTCAAAAGATAAAGTGGTTCACCAGGATGTACTTATGTTGTTGTTTATGAGTTCCCTCTGTGGTCATAACTCATGGTTTCAAAACCATGAACCTAGGAGCATCTCATCAATTGAGGAGTTATCTGATGGCTTTCTTAGACATTTTCAAGTATACATTTAAGAGGTGAGAATCTAAGTGATGAATGGGAAGACGGGTCCTCCTTGGGACCACATGATGAAAATGATGATTTTGATAACACATGTGTGGGGGAGGATGAGTCTATATAAAGTGAATTTGAGGTTAACCTTACCTTTCTCAAAGATATTACTTCTGATGACTCTCCTTTTGATAACCTTGGGGAAGGTAATCCTATTAGCCCCTTGGAAGTTGATATTGGAGATTACTTTCATATTGAAAAGGAGAAATGGGAAATTTCCGATCTGCAATTTGATTATGCTCCCATTTATGATACTACCAGGGAGGATGAGGTTGGGATTGGTCTTCCCTTTATTTATGATGGAATATCCATTGATACCCTTGGGAAGGACGATCATTATTTTCCCTTGCATGAAAGAGGGTAGTTGGAAATAATTGATTCTCCTTTTTGGGAAAACCCTATCGTTGATACTAATGATGATGGAATTGATAGGGACCTTGCTCCTACACACCTTCCTTATGATTTTGGGAGTATATCCAAATCACTTGAGTCTTTAGAATATGATTTTTAGAATAAGAGTCCCATTGAATACAATACCTCACCTCCTCCATCGCCTTTCCTTCTTGTTCATCATTTTGAGTCATTAGTAAGTGATTCCCTCACCCCTTGCCATATGATCTCAAGTGACCATGAGACCTTTCCCCCTTCTGAGTAAAGTGTCAAGGAAGAGCCCCTCATTAACTATAATTTATCTCCTTGGACACACCCTCGGGCTTTTGATCACTCCATGACCTTGAGCATCCTATTTGTTGCACTCATTTCCCTCACCCTTCGTTCCCCTCTCATCATGACCTTGTGGCATCTACAAAGCACAATATTATGAGAAATTATTGTGATAAGAATTTCTTAAGGGTTATCATTCATTACACCATTGTGTACTTAGAGGGAAGACCCCACACTTCTAGATTGACTCATTTTACTTCTCTTAGGAATTCGTATTACGTCGCATGGAAACCATATTTTCTTTCCTCCCACCCCCTTCATCCTCCATGTGATTGTGTCTACATTCCCTTTGGGATTTTCTACATGAGTAATCACATATGTTGGTACATTTTTTTTATGTAATGATATGTTGGTTACACTGCCTTTATGATTATACTTAGTATTAAATTTGTACCATATGCATGTTAGGGTAGAATGCATTGCATGCTTATTTTTTCATTAGCATCATATGATATTTCTCATGATCGATTAGTTTCATTTAGATTAAATTTGGATTTTTACTTTCATGTTGATTTTTAGGACCTAATATTAATCATGGGTGATTATAACACACCACAAAAACATGTTGCCTCGTGTGCTTAGTCTTTGATATGTGCAGGTAAACGTTTTACGGTACCAAGAGTTTGCTAGTGTTCCCATGACCTCCCGTTCTAGTAGCTTCTTGCACTTTCTCGAGAGCTGATCTCCAAGTTGGAGCCAGATATTAGCCACCACCCGTGGATAGTGTATATAGGAGAAAACAATTCTCCTAGATGGTCCTCAGCCGAAAACCAGCATCCACTTGCATCCACCAGATAGCTTAAAGTGCCAATTCCTCTGTCGCATGAGCCAGCCATGTGGTCCCTCAACCACTTGTCATGATTGTATGTTTGAAGGTGGGCCTCCCAACCCAAAAGCTATGGTTTTTCATTGGTATAGTTGAGTAATTTTCCTTACTTGTCATGGGAACTTTTGGGCATGGATTAGTGGGGTAATTCAACGTTGATTTTTAGGTAGCATCAGATGTTCTCTAGCTCTGAAAATTTTTGGAGGGGATAGGACACATGAGAACTCCAAGACCCGGAAATCGTTTGGAGAAATTTCACACAGAGCTTAAGTTATTTAAATAATTAATTATTTTAATGGAGACCTTGAGTCTAAATTAGGAAAATTAAATAATTAAAGTGAATTAATTTAAACATGTGGGTGATAATGTTCTAAGTGATGAGGATAAAGTATTTTCTAATCTTAGTCGTTGATTAGAGATTAGATCACAGTCGTTGAATGTTCAACAGGAAAATTATTAAAGGAATGCTTGGGGTCAGTTGGAGAACACACATAGAGTGACAACACTTGAGCTAAGTCGAAATTCTGGGGTGCGGTTTGCTAAGAATTTCAGAGTGAGCTTGTAGTGTAGCGAGCGGAAGTTTGGAAGTGGGATTTCGTATCCAAATCCGATAATACAGTTGCATAGAGATAGATCTACCCAGGAGAGAAGCGCAACCCTTGAGAGGGTGACACAAGCCTAGCTAGGCTCACACAGAGATGATGCAGAGGATGACGTAGGCCCAGCTAGGTTCAAAGCTGACGCAGAGGATTACGCAGTCCAGGAGGAGGTGACGCAGAGCCAGAGGTTGCAGCATTGGGGTTTATGTGGGGCAGATCGAGCTCAGTTTTAGCATATCGAAGAAGGATGATGTAGCCACTAGGAAGGGTCACGCAGGGAAAATTTTAAGGATGGACATTTACATTAAAGTTTAAAAACTTGGCGAATCTTAGTAGTCCCCAATATGTGAATTGTAAAAAAATTTATGTTATTTTTTAAAAATATTTAGTTTTGTAATAATGTTATATTAGTATATATAAATTTTTGGCAATTTTTAGGGTAAAATATTTTTATACTATAAAATGTGGGCGAATCAATTTAAAAAAAATGGGAATTGGCGAATCTTTTTTTGGAAAAAGCATGGAAAATTAGCCCACCTGTGAATATTAGCCCCTAAAATTTTCCATGGAAGGGTGACGAAGTTCCAACGCAAATTTTGATGGGGACTACGTAGGCACCCGTGGGGTTTGTCATTCTAACGCTGGATCAGCCATAATATCTGTCTCCGGATAGAGGTACTTCTGCCAAGGAAATTCTCTGTTGGGTGAGCCATTTATGGCACCATAGTTTGTATTCATAAATCTGCATAATAATAAAAACCCTCAAGATTTGTTGCACCAGTTTCCCCGCATTGTGTTTTTCTTGGGAAATTTGTTCAAAAAATATTGTGTGTCCTTTTTCTGAATGTGCTTATTCTTCAGTTCCTGATTTGTATAATTGTGCAGGTTGCAGTGTGTTTACTTCAATGTTTTCATGAATATTTCTGAAAATAACTTGTTAATTTAATTACACAAGTAGGAGAAGTAAACCAGACTTCTGCAGTAGGACTTCTGTAATTAAGATTCATAAATTTTCACATTCGACGAAAAGTGTAGGTTAGGTTTGTATTCTTGTCTCCATTGCTTGATTTAGTGGCTACCCTTGTATCCTAGTCCCGTTGGATATCCTTTATTGATTATTAGCTTTAGTGTTGGCACTACATGAGAAACCATGATTTTGGTTGTGTGGTCCTGCTTCCTGATACCACCTATATCACTCCCCTTCCACTCATTTTAGCCCCATTAATCTCTTTTACCATCTAGGTCCACATGTCCACTAGGTCCACATAGGGTTAGTGTCCCCCTCCCCTTATCCACACCTTGGGTCGGGCCTGGAATGATGCCCCGGGGGTTAATGTAGGTAAAAAGAAAAGAGAAAGCATAGTTTTTCCTCTCAATAGGAAATGTACCACAAATTGAAAAAAATGGTCGGGACATACAAATTTTTTATGTGGGAAAAAGGAAAAAATGAGCTCTACCCCTTATCAATGCCCATCACCCTGGTTCCTATGGGCCATAGATGAGCCCCCTCTATCATTAAAGAACCCATGATTGTCCCTACCCTTGGTGGGCAATGAACTACCCCACCTTAAGGGGGTATCCACTACTACATATTAGTAATTACACATCATGCTCTCATCTGGAGCCCTGAGAAGTTATGAAGAAAAATAAATCAAAGGAAAAAGGCATATGAAGAAGGGTGGAAAAAAAAATATCGGGATAACTCATGTTCCACGATTTTCTCCCTCTAACACTCATATATGCAGGTGTGGGCTTCCCTCATTATAGCTTCCCTTATACCATAACATGTGTTTTGGATGATTCCCCTGATCCCCACTCTTCTCCATTATTATATCATTTTCCACCTACCATTTGAGAGATATACCATGGACATGTCACCCCCTTTAGAGGTTGAAACCACCTGATAGGGTCCTTGGTTAACCCCTTATTGAACATGGAGACACTTGTACATACCAAAAACCACTATGGAAGTGCATGCCACCATGAAGTTCTCCATTGGTTCCATGACTTGTAAGCTTTATTAATTGATTTTTTTTATGATTTGTTGTATTGGAGGGCAGGGGGATGCATTGGATCTTATGAAATATTGCAGGTGGGTCTCCATTTGGTGCTTGGTCTCCCTATATAAGGTCCTATCCCTCCAGAGGGCCACATTGGAACTTGTAGGGTGAGCTTTGAGAGCCATGGGCCTCCACCATAGCCGAGATACTTCATGTACCCCCAACAGCACTCGTTGATTGATCGTATTCCAGCTTTTCGATGAGAATGACGCACCTGGTCCACCATGCCCAGTCGACTCCACAGTTGCACCATACACTTGGAAGATGTTCCAAGGTCCAGAGGATTGTCCCCCACTGTAGAGGGAGGGCTTATATCATCATTATATACCTTACAGATTTTCTATGGGAATTTTTGATCCATTTGGACACCCATGAGGATGGCCTTGTGCCCCCATACCCACTTGGGAGCACCATAAGTTCTCGCTTGGAAAACAAGGGGCCACGCCCTTTTGCACTATGTTTAGAGTACATTTATTCATCATGACACCCCTTGGACTTCATTAGGCCTCCTCAAAGACCCAACGACTCACTTGGTTGATCATTTGACCCTATTGAGAGGCTTATTCTTGTATTATGGAGCTATTTGGTGGGCTTGTCACCAAAAGTATTATTATTATGCACATTATTTTATTTTTGGGGCTCAATTAGGAAAAATTAGCTAAATTGAACTCACTAGAGATTGTATAAATAGATGAGAGGTGATTCATTCTCTCATCATCACTTGGATTGGGTCATTATCTCTTGTGATATTTTCGTTTACCTTTTGGAGGACAAATTTGGATTATATGAATGAATTTTGATGTTTGGATCTTCTTTCTCTTGTCTTGGAGATTTGATATTGGCATAATATGATGGTTGGATATACTCTTTTGGACATGTAAGTTATCTTTTCATGTCTATTCTTGCTATTTACTTTAATACATAAATGTTGCTAGGCTTTCGCTATACTAGGTCTGAAATTTACTGCGTTTCTTATGGAGAATTTTGGAAATATTGATCTTTTTTAGCGTTGCATCATTTTATGTATCATGTGTGAATTGGTGAATGTTCCTAGAGATTGATTCTATTGAACACATATTGATAAGACATTGATTATTACAAATTAAAGTATAAATTCTTCTAGCAGCTACTCGCATGCCCTAATTTCCATGTGAAGTTGTCTAGAAGGCTCCTTGATTGGGTATAGATCCTCTAAATCATAAACTTCATCTTGAATCCATATTCCCCAAAGGATAATGCATTGATCCTTCCATAGGTGATCATTTTCAAACAGAATTCATCTCACCTTCCCCTCTTTTCTAGGTCTAGCCTCCATGGGTCACATAGGGCATCACTTTTCTCACGATTCATCCATTCAAAGAGATTGATCTCTTCCCCACAATTGCATTTGTGAGCCATCTAGAAGCCCTCCAATTTTGAAGCAATTCTGATGGTGGGATCTTGAGATACTTCAATCTTAGCTCGAAGAACAATTCTTTCCCTTAGTTTCCCATTGGCTAGTTGTAATATCCCAAATTGGGAACAAATGGTAATACAAATCACACAAGCCTAAAAACTACAGAAAACATGAAATGTTATTAAAACACCATGAAAGAAGTCAAAAACATCTGAGTCATTTTATTAATCTTTTGTTGGGTAAAAGTACAATAAGGTGCTTAGAAATATGGCACTAGGGCTTGTACAAGTCAGGCTGAAATAACCCTCAAACCCGGATAGAAAAAAATATTGATCTATTGCTCTACGTGGCTCCTGCTATGCACTGCCAGAGCTGGAACTGTTGTTGCTAGTTGGAAATGAATTTTTGGTTGGGCCTGGTCCAATGCTTAGAAAATTCTGGGATTAAAACCCCCGAATCTACTCGCCATACCCACAAAAACATGCGAAGGGTTTCCAGAAATCCTGACCCCGGAAATTAGCCCCTTGGGCTTGGCACATTGATTTGTTGGCTAATCTGGTTCTTTGGCTGAAATTTTGGAAAGTACTATTGGAAATCTACCCCAAATCCCTGGTAGGAGGTGGCTAACCTCCCCTCCAAAACTCTGGACTGAAATTTTCTCTCTCTCCCAATCTCCCAACACTTCTCCTCAACTAGACTATGTGCTCCCTACACTGCCTATGTGGCCTTTGCACTGTCCTAGAGGGACTACCTATGACTGAATTTTATCCTGTGAATCTCCTCTCAAAAATCAGATGGAACTCCTGTCCAGAGCAGGAACTCGAAGTCCCCCAAGGTAGAGGGTGAGATCTCCACTCAGAAATCTCTATGCTAAACAACACTTGCAGACTTGACTAAACAACTCAAGCATGCTACAGTCTATCAGACAGAAAATAAATGATTGAATAAATGAGGAATGAGCTTCTCTCACCCTATTTTTTCTATGTTGAGCCTCCAACGTTCCCTTGGGCCCACCTGGACTGCATTGCCCCTCTGCCAGCCTATCCCTACGTTGCCTGTCCCATAGTGCCACTAGGATGTTGTCTCATTCAAGTAGCTGGCCTCATGGGTCCCACTTTAGCCTCAATATTTGCCTAACTAACTTTATGAAATTTAATTAGCTGCATGGTTTATTTGTGGGCCCCCTTACCCACTTTATTTTCTGGTGAACATTAGAAAAGGAAAAAATTAAAAAAATTAATATTCCAATAAGCTGATTGTTAATTTGGAGTATTACATTCATCCCCGCCAAAACGTTGCTTGTCCTCAAGCAACTACAAATATGGATGTTTCAAGATCTTCTCCCCTCCCCAAGTGGCATCCTCATCTGGAAGGTTACTCCACCTGATCATATATTCCTTGACCACCCTTATCCTCAAGTGTCTCTCCATGGTATCTAAGATAGCCTCTAGCTGTAGCACTAGATGCCCCTCGTCCTCGGTAGGTGGGAGCTCTGTGGTTGCAGTCACCTGTTGTCCTAAAGCCTTCATTAGGCATGAGACATTGAAAATGTTATGAATCTGGCTCCCCTGTGAAAATTCCATCTCATATGCCACCTCTCCAAACCATCGAATAACCCTGTATGGACCATAAAAGTGTGGATTGAGCTTCTCATCTCCCTTCTTCTTCAACGTGGACTGTCGGTATGGCTAAAGTGAGGTACACTAAGTCCTCCACCTCAAACTACCTCTCCACGCGGCCTCTATCCGCGTACATCTTTTGTTGGTTTTGGGATGTGGTTAAATTTTCCTTGAGAGCCCTGAGTATGTCTTGGCTCTCTTGGACTCATTATTTGGCCTTGCGGGCCTTGCTAGCTCCAAACATCACATTAGAAAAATTTAGTGCATTATAACCATACAAAACATAAAACGGAGACATGTCGATAGACATGTGGAATGTCGTGTTGTAGCATTATTACCCCAAGTGAAGCCAATGCAGCCAAGCCTTTTGCTGCCTTGTGACAAAGTTACTCAAGTAGCCCTCTAGCCACTTGTTAACTATTTCGGTCTGCCCATCTGTCTGTGGGTGGTAGCTCATGTTGGGTGTTAGCTCTGTTCCCGCCAAATGAAACAACTCCTACCAGAAACCTCCCATGAACCGGCTGTCCCTATCACTGACTATGGTCTTTGGAAGACCATGGAGTCTGAAGATGTCCCCGAAAAATGGCTCAGCTTCTTGGGAAGCAGTGTACCAAGCTGAAATGGCAAAGAAATGGGCATACTTTGTCAACCTGTCAACCACCACAAAAATGCAATCCTTGTCCTGTACCATGGGCAACCCAGTGATGAAGTCCATAGAAATGCTTTCCCATTTCCCCTCCATAATGGGAAGCAACTGCAACAACCACGTTGGATGGTTCAGCTCCCACTTGTTCTTCTGGTAGATTTCACACTCCTTGACATGCCGGAGTATGTCCTCCTTGAGGCCCTTCCAAGAGAACCTCTCTCTGATGGACCTGTATGTCTTGGTGAAACCCTAGTGTCCTGAAAGTAGTGAGTCATGTGTTGCATGAAAAATCTTCTCCCATAGCCAGGAGTTGCCTATCAAAAAGATCTGGTCACGGTAGTATATGACCTCATCCATCACCCTATATCGTTCATCCGTCACCTTCCCATCCAATACCTCGTATGCAACCCGATCTTTGGAGTACTCCACCAGTAGTTGAGACCTCCAATTTGTGTCAATGTTCATCAAGGATAGAGATGTTGGTCTCCGGGAAAACGCATCTGCTACTACATTTCTCTTCCCCTTGACATACTCAATGTCAAAATCGTATTCTTGGATCTTGTTGACCCATTTCTGCTGCCTCTCCTGTAGCTGCTTCTGCTCGAGGAAGAATCGAAGGTTGTTGTGATTTGTCCTCACTCGGAACCTGTTCCCCATAAGATACTGCCAAAACATGGCCAACCCATGCATGATGGCCATCATATCCTTGTATTAGATGGGGTATACTCTCTCATGTGGCAGCAGCTTTCGGCTCTTGAAAACTATGGGGTGTCCCCCATGCATCAGTATTGTGCCTACCCCTTCCCTTGAAGCATCACACTCCAGCACAAATGGTTGTGTGAAGGCTAGCAAGGCTAATACTGGGTAGTTTCTCATCACCTCCTTGAGCCTGTTAATGGTCCTCTACGCAGCCTCATTCAAACTGAAAGCCCCCTTTTTAGTGAGGTCTATGAGGGGTGCTACAAGTTGTGAAAACCCTTTGACGAACTTTTGGTAGTAGGTACAAATACCCACAAACCACCAGAGCTCCGTCACATTCTTAGGCTCTGGCCAATCCCGGGGCCCTGATATTCTCTTTGTGGACTCTCGCTCCGTCCACTCCAATGATATGCCCTAAATAGTTCATTTGTGTCAAACCAAACTCACATTTGGAAACCTTTGCATATAAGTAATGCTCCTCCAAGATACGTAACATTGTCTCTATGTGCTGCAAATGCTCCTCCCATGTGCGGCTGTATATGAGGATATCGTCAAAGAACACCAGCACAAACTTCATCAATTGACCACAGAAGATGTGTTTCATGAAAGACTGGAAAGTATCCATAGCATTGGTTAGCTCGAAGGGCATCACCATGAACTCGAAATGGCCATAGTGACAATGGAACGCAGCCTTGGGGACATCTTGGTCCCTCACCTTGATCTGGTGATACCCCGACCTTAGATCAATATTGGAGAAGAAATTCTCTCCCTTCAGCTCATCCATCAACTCATCGATCCTGGTAATAGGTAGAGGTTATTCATGGTCTTCTTGTTTAGGGCCCTGTAGTCTATGCACATCTGCAGTGTGACATCCTTCTTCTTCACCAAAACCACTAAAGAAGCGAATGGACTTGTGTTGGGCCTGATGTGCCACAATGCTAAGAGCTCATGAATATCTCTCTCAATATCATCCCTATAAGCCTTGGGATTCTTATAGGGGTGGCGATCACGACCTGAATGCCCGACTCTAGCTCAATAGTGTGCTCAAACCCCTGATCCGATGGTTTTCCTGGTGGAATGTCCCCAAAAACCGTAGAGTAACGGTCTAGGAGAACTTAAACATCTAGGTAAGTAGGCTGGTTGGAGACACCTGCATCTAAAATCCTAAACTACACAGCCCATTCTACGTCTCCCTTCTGAAAATTTGCCTCCATCCTATGCGCAGAAACTGTATGAGGCGGGTACGTGTGCATGCCCCTGAGCATCATCGGCTTCCCACTCTTCTTTTCCACAAACTCCATCTCCAGTGTCTTCTAATTAGTGGTGACCTTCCGAAGGGTGATGAGCCATTAGACTCCCAACACTAAGTTGGTGTCTGGAATATCAACCACGAAGAAGTGATCGGTCATGGTGTATGTCCCCATGGTTACTGACAATGTTGGGACATAACGCATGCACTGCATGGTCCTAGCTCCTGGAACCAACATAGAAAACCCATCAAATCCCTATGTCTATACACCTCTCCTCTGCACCAATTAGGCATCAATGAAGTTGTGTGTAACCCTGTTGTCTACCAACACTGAGACACACTGCCCCTGAACTATTCCTCAGACCCTCGGTGTTAGGTACTTGGGCACTCCCTGCAAAGATGCAAGGACCCCTCTGGTAAGTGAAAGCGTTGATCCTCCTGCTGTTGGAGGAGGTGGTGGTGGAGGATCCTCTCCTGGTGCTCCAATGCCAGCATATACTCCCATATCATAACATGCCTCCTCTTCTCCCTCATTGTCAGAGAAGACCTCAATGTAATGTGCCTTCCCTCTGGCACACCTGTGACCCGGTGCCCATGGCTCTTGACAAGTGAAGCAGAGCTTCCTCCATCTCAAATTCCTCCAGGTATCATCATCCAAAGTCCCTCGGCCCTGGTTCCCTTTCAGGGGTGGGACTCTCCCGTCCCTCCCTCTCTACTAGAACGCTAGTCTATTGGTTATGGGAGCCCTCTCCTCGAAAAATTGTCTTGCAAGTTTCTAGTTCTTCCCACTACGTCCTGCAGCATAGTGGGCCAAGTAGACCTCACTAGCCCACACAAAGGTTATACTAGACCATGAATGTACATGTAGATCCTCCTAGGCACGGACAAGTCTGGAACCATCATTGATAGTCTTAAGAAAGCATAGATGTATGTCTCTGGGTTCCCTGTTTACTTGAGCTTGGTTAACTCAACAAAATTCTCATTCGGATCTTTCTGATCAAACCTCTCTATGAGTCTTTGGTTGAACTAATCATATGTTGTCACTCTTGAGTGACCCAACGTAGCCATACCATGGAACCACCAGTCATGGGCTTCCCCCTCTAGATGTAGTGCATCCACCTTGATGGCCTCTACCTCTGCAATCTGGTTTAGCTAGAAATAAATGTCCAGCTTCTCCACCCAAGCTTTGGTTGAACATTTCAATGACCCATCGAAATTTGGAAGGAAAATCCTACCCATGGTACGTTGCAGGTCATTGCCCTGCGTGTACCCTCCTCCTCTAGTCTGGCCTATGGGTTTTCTGTTGTTTTTCAGTTGGTAAAAATCACTGAAGGTGAGAGCACCTACAAACTATGGCTCATAAGAATGATACTTTGCAAATTATTCTCCATAGTTAGCCACTTCCAGCTCTTATGGTCCTCTTGTACCTTCTCCTGAAGCCAGGAACGTGGGAATTGTAGAATGAGGTGGAGTGCGTGGCACCACCTACTATGCAGCGTTAGGCTCGGGTGGGTGATGGGAAGTGTCAAATCCTTCTCTAATCTAGAATTCCCCTGGAATCTCATTTTGCTTGTTATCTCTGATAGTCTTTTGCCACAACTCATCTAACCTCTTAGTGAGCTCCTGCATTGAATTGAGAAGGAGTTGAGCAAACTCCTTTCCATCATCTGTTTCCTCTACCATGGGTGCCTTTCCTCTATTTTCTTCCACCATAATTATTTCTACCTGATCTGGTGTAATCTTGAGCCTCCTTTCTCTGCTCCTATAACTCTGTCTTCGATAATTAACGTTCTACCTATCCTCTAGTGTCATAGACCGCATGCTCCATAGGTTGAGCCAAGTCTATGAGCTCTGATACCACTATAATATCCCAAATTGGGAACAAATAGTAATACAAAGCACACAAGACTAAAAAATACAACAAATAGGAAATGCTATTAAAACACCATGAAAGAAGCCAAAAAAATTTGAGCCATTTTATTAATCTTCTATTGGGTAAAAGTATAATAAGGTGCTCAGAAAGATGGCACCTAGGCCTGCACAAGTCAGGTTGAAATAACCCTCAAACTCAGACAGAAAACACTACTAGTCTGCTACTCTGTGTGGCTCCTCCTCTGCGCTGCAAGAGCTGGAATTGTTGTTGCTGGCTGGAAATGAATTGTTGGTTGGGCTTGCTCCAATGCTCAAAAAATTCTGGGATTAAAACCCCGAGCTCTACTCACTAGACCCACAAAAACCCACGAAGGGTTTCTAGAGATACTGACCCCGGAAATTAACTCCCTTGGGCTTAGCACGTTGCTATGCTAGGGAATCTAGTTCTCTGGTTGAAATGATGGAAATTAATACTAGAAATATGCCCCAAATCCCTGGTAGGAGGTGGTTAACCTCCCCTCCAAAACTCTGGATTGAAATTTTCTCTCTCTCCCGATCTCCCAAGACTTCTCCTCTGCTAGACTGCATACTCCCTAAGTTGCCTGCGTGGCCTCTGCACTGTCCTGGAGGGATTGTGTATGCATGAATGTGATCCTGTGAATCTCCTCTCAAAAATCAGATGGAACTCATCTCCTGAGCGGGCACTCGAAGTCCCCCAAGGTATAGGTTTAGATGCTTGGAAAACATTTTTCTAACCAGCACTTGCAGACTCAGCTAAATAGCTCAAGCATGCTACAGTCTATCAGATAGAAAATTAGTAATTGAATGAATGAGGAATGAGATTATCTCACCCTATTTTATCTAAGTTGAGCCTCCAATGTTCCCTTGGGCTACCTGGACTGTGTTTCCCCTTTACCAGGCTATTCCTATGCTGCCATTGTGTTGTCTCTCCCACGCTGCCACTAGGACGCTATCTCATTCGAGTGGCTGGCCTCATGGGCCCCACTTCATCCTTAATATTTGCATAAGTGACTTTAGGAAAGTGATTTAGCTGCATGGTTTATTTTTGGGTCCCTCTTGCCCACTTTATTTTATGTTGAACATTAGAAAAGGAAAAAATTAACAAAATAAATATTCCAATTAGTTGACTGCTAATTTGGAATATGACACTAGTAACCTCATTGGGATCAAACCATTAAATTATCAAGAGAATATTACTTCTTTGATCCTCTTCCCTTCCCTAAATAGGTTAAGTACATCCTTGGTTAATCAAATCCATACCCTTGACCTAATTGTGGGTCCACTTGGCCTTTTGTGGTCCTGCAACTTTCCAACTCCAATTTCACAAAGATCACATGAAATCCAGGTCTCCTTAAGGACATCTAGGTCTAGGAACCATCTTAACAAGGTGTTCTCTCAAAACCTAGCCCTAAATATCTTCTTGGCCCTTCCTAGAGAGCCCATCACCTTTATTTCAAATCAAGAAAACCATAGAATCGAGTCTCTGTTGTGAATATGCCTTGGAATCACTTCCTTACCTTATCATTGATCATAAATTTCTTGTGATTCCATCATATCAGGTCTCCTTACCATTCGTGAAAGTTTGTAAAGCGTAGACAACCTTATTTGAGGTTACAATGGGCTATCGCTCCATTATCTCCCTTGACCTAGTATTTTCCCTATAGGATCCCCTCCTAGGATCCCTACTAGTTTGAGAAGTAACATACACATTACTATGTGAATCGAACCAAACCACCAAATTTCTGAATTCCTCAGCCCAGTTCGACTGAATTTGGTAACCAGAATTTGATATAGGCTATAATAAAATAAAATATCCCTTTATCCACCTTACATTGTTGTATCTCAAGAAAAAATCCCTCAGCTGTGGTAAGGAATCAATGCTTAAGACATTTTGTAAATGTATGTCACAATTACAATATCAAATGGCCTTTGTTTAACACCTTTGGAATTTAATTACTTAATACCCTCAATAATATAATATAATGAAGGCCTTCACAATGCCATAAACTGCTGATATTTGAATGAAATGAAAAGAAGAAGTGTAAGGGAAACTATAAATGATATGCTGAGAAAAAAAATATATCACTTTTAAGTTTCAGAGGAAATTCAGGGAGAGAGAGGAAAATCAAAATAATATGTTGTAAACACATAATCTATTACTTTAAAGTTTCATCAGGAGTTTGTGAAGAGAGAAGAGATGAAGTGAAGGAGCACAAATTAAGGTTATTTAAATCTTACTCATAGATGTAATTAAGAGACTGTCTACTACATTACTTCACTTCATTCAAAGAGGAATAAACATAGAGTGAAACTGGAAAGACATATCAACATCAACAGGTGTAGGAAACTTAATCTTCTTTCATTTATTTCCCAGAAAATTCAATACCAAATTAACAGTCATCCAGAGGTCCAAAACTTGAAACCTGTTTTCTTTATTTCTATCTACTTAAATACATAAAAGTAATTCGTAATTGTTGAACTTATTGAAACTACTTGACTACCTAAATTTTTAATATTACTTATGCAATCATACCGAGAAAACAAATTAAAACTGAAAATATTGTTCATTTTTTTCTGAATCTGATGTTGCTGATGCATCCTCCTGAAGTGTTGAGGTGTCCTTTCTGGTTATGATGAGCAGCTGCACAGTTCTGCAATGACGCCTCAGTGCCCAACTTGACCCAGTTGTCGTGCTTCCAACAGTGCCACTCTACGTTCTTCTGCTTGATTATGCCTATGCCTCTCTGCTTTAAACAATGTTATCCTGTCCCCTTATGTTCGTGCCTACAATGTTCCGCCTTCTCTCGCATTTTGGCATTTCACCAGCTTTACGTTATAATCCTCTTTTGTTCTTCTGATGCGGTTTAACACAAGAAAAGCCTTACCTCCAGATTTGAAAACCTTTGAATTTTGCCTTTGAAATTACATCGCATCCGCCTGCACATCACACTTCACATTTCGTTGTTTTTAACTTTTCTTTAGCACTTATCTTCTAAGACTTGTGATGTGCGCTATGCGATTGGGTCCCACCTAGCAACGCACATTGCACTTTGGTGAATATAACTCTTACCTCTGCATCTATTTGTTAAAACTTGTGATTTGTGATTTGCGATTGGGCCCCACCGCATCGCATATCGCACTTCGGTGATTATAACTCAAACCATTTTCACTTAACTTTTAAAACTTGCAATGTGCGGTATGCGGGCCAAGGCCACGTCATCTGCCACGTCATCTCCCGCACTTTGCATTTCACAGTTTATGTGAATTATCGCACCACAACTTAAACAGTTTAAATTGCGATTTCTTATCATATAAATGTCAAACTCGCCGATATGTGATATGCAATTTAATCTCCGCCGTTGATCAATGCCCAGATCCAACGATCCACGCTGATCCTTTGCTAACCTGCTTCGCATCACAACTTAAATAGTTTAAATTGCGATTTATTATTATATAAATGTAGAACTCGTCAATACGCGATATGAGATTTAATATCCGTCATTGATTAATGCCCTGATCCAACGGTCCATGCTTCTCCTTTGTTGATCTGCTTCACGTTACACTTTAAAAAGTTTAACTTGTGATTTCTTATCATATCAATGTAAAACTCGCCAATATGCGATATGTGATTTAACCTCCGCCTTTGATCTATGCCCATATCCAACGGTCCTCACTACTCCTTTGCTGATCTGTGCTTTGATCCTGACCATCTATTTTCCTTTTGCGCCTCCTCAAAAACTCTTAAGTTTTTAAGGGAAATGCGTTGTTTCTCCACCTTCAAAAATTATTTCGTTTTCTCCACGGTGTAACCCTCCTGAGCTTATCCAGTGTTCTATCGCACTAGTCCCTCCTAAGCTTGCGAATGAGCCCGACTCGACCCTGTCCAGTGTGCAATGTTCTGAACGTGCCTATCGGTTCGAATCTTGAACTGTTCTGCACGTGAATGAGCCTAACTCAACCCACCTTCACATCTCATCATGTAATGTTAATGTACCAACATATAAATCAAAATTCTTCTACAATACACAAAATTTTACATTTTCTATCATATATTATTTTTTGGTGTTTTGAAAAATATTTCAAAGGTAAATGCGAATGAGCCACAACATCTGGCTCCACCTGGGGATAGTGATTTTTTCCATGGAAGTGCTAAGAACTGCAGCTTAGTGCCTTATCCATTGGGCATGGATTCAAATATTTCTTGGTGACATATGAACAATGAGAAATATGATATTTACAATGGTGGAATGCTAACTTTTAATGCTGGATATAATGCTTCAAATATTGCCCATTCACAGGCAGCTGTACTGAATCTCCATCTAAATCTTCCAAAATGAATGTGTTATTTGAAATTGCCTCAAAGATTCTGTATTGACCATAACAGAGAGGGTCAAATTTACCATGCTTCCCCTTTTATTCTCGTCTGGTGTCTCATCTCAGTACCAAATCTCCTACTTGAAAGAGAACTTCTTTTGATTTTCTGTCAAATATAGACTTCATCTTTTCCTGATAAGTAATCAAGGTATCCCTAAATTTGTTTATGTTTTCACTTGATTCAATTATTTTGTTCAATCTTCTTACCAGAGCATTAGGTTCTTCCTGAGCTTCTTGAAGGAAAGAAATCATTGCTTTGGCTAGCTGAGTGGGAAATAGTGCTTGAGTTCCATAAACCAATTGATAGGGAGACATCCCAGTAGATCTCTTGGTAGTGACTCGAACTGCCTAGAGGGAAAACTTCAACTTCATATCCCAATCCTTCTGATTCTCATTGATTATCTTCTTCAAGATTCCGACCAATGTCTTATTTGAGGACTCTTCCAATCCGTTCCCTTGGGGATGATATGTTGTGGAATGTGATAAAATTACATTATATGTTTGACAGAAATTAATGAAATGAGCAGAGTTGAATACCTAAGCATTATCAGTCACAATTTTGACTGGACATTTGAATCTTCTGAAAATGTTTTCCTCCAGAAACTTCATCACTACTTGGTCATTTTCCTTCTTAGTGGGTATTGCTTCAACCCATTTTGTAAAGTAATCAATGGCAGGTAGAATCCACTTGAACTATCCACTTGATGGTGGATTGATCTCTCCAATAAAATCCAATCCCCATTTCCTGAAAGGTTCTTCAATAAATACTGGGATGAGAGGTAATGGAGCAAGTTTGTTCTTTTTAGCAAACAACTGACATTTTTGACAACTTTCGACCAACCTATAAACATCGGAAAACAGGGTTGGCCAATAGAAGCCTGACTTGATAATTTTATGAGCAGTGACCTTCCACCTATAATTTCCTCCACACATAATTTCATGATATTGTTTGGTGACTTCAATAGATTCTCCTTCGGTCAAAAATAATAGAAAAATACTAGCATGATCTTTCCAATATAGCTTTGCTTCTACGATATATATGGCTGAGACTTCAGCTTGAGAGCTCTGTATTTTTTTCTATTTAGTGAATTTGGACAAGAAAAGAAACACAGGTAATGCAAAATATTTTTATACCAATCAGAGCACAAAAATTTGTATTGAATACCTGTTTTGGAATTTCTTTGACTTTCTTCATTAACATTTCCATCCACTGGTGCCAAAATATTAATTCCCAAGGCTTGAAAATTTGTCTATCTCAACAAATTCGATAACCCCTGTCCCTTGACCAGCTTGGTGGGTTTGATGTCCAAATCATACTCGTATATTTGTTATCCACTTCCCCCTTTTTCCTTCAACATCACTTTGGACCAGAACGTCTTTCACAATAGAATTAGGAACATAAGAAGTTATATGGGACTGTAACACATAAGTCCTGAAGGATTTCAGTGCTTTGACCAAAGAATATACTTGTTTCTCCAGAATATTGTATTTGAGCTCAACATCTCTGAGAACATTAATGAAAAATGCAACTGGTTGCTCCTTACTATCTTCATTTTTATGCAACAACACAACATCAATAGTAGTGGGGGATGCAAATGAGAATACCTGAAAGGATTTTTGATAGTCTAAACTAATCAGAACTGGAGCTTCCTACAGTGCTTCCTTTAATATAGCAAATGCATCTCTTGCTTCCTTATCCAATTTCACTTCTGCATTTTTCTTCAACATATCTATTATACTTCTCACGATATTAGCATAATTGGGCACAAATATCCTCAGAAATTTTATTTTTCCCAGGAATCTTTGGATATATTTCTTGCTTCTGGGTACAGGAATCGTATGAATGGCTTCCACCCTTGCTGGGTCAATATTTACTCCTTGTTTAGAAACTATGTGACCCAATAATTTACCTTCTTCTTTGGATTTAAGGAAAATAAATATTTCTTGGGATTTAATCACAGACCAAACTTTCTGCACTTTTGAATTTTTTTGGCAAATGCTCCAAGTGTTCATCATCTGACCCTGAGAAAATAGTTACATCATCAAGATATATAACTACAAACATGTCACCAACAAAGGTTATGCCCATGGCCCTCTAAAATGTCGCACCTGCGTTCATAAGGCCAAATGGCATCCTTGCATACATGAAGGTGCCCTAGGGCATTGTGAAATAAGTCTTCTTCTGATCTTCTTTTCCTATTGCTACTTGATTATATCTAGAAAATCCGTCAACCATAGACAATCTGTGAGCTCCTGTCACCTTCTGTAAGACATAATCCATTTTAGGCAAAGGATAATTATCTTTTAGAGATTCTCGGTTCAAATTCCTAAAGTCTACACACAATATTATCTCTCCATTCTTCTTTCTTACAGGGACCGTATTAGAAACCCAATTTGAATATCTGAGAGGGACTATAATTTTCACCTGCAACAGTTTCTTCACTTCTTTTTCGATTGGAGCTAGCAACAATGGATTGATCCGTCTGAGCTTCTATTTGTGTGGTTTGAGTCCTTTCAATGGAATCTTATGTTGAATTATGCTTTTTTCATATTTTTTTAGGTCTTCATATGACGAGACAAACACATCCATATATTTATTAAAAGATCAATGTATCTTTCTTTGTAGTTTTTGGGAACACCTTTGAACAATTTCACTATTTTAGGTTCCTGCTGAGTTCCCAAATTACAATCTTCCATCTCTTCTTCTTGATGTTTTTTCTTTGAATCAACAACAACATCATTAGAATCGAATAATCTTTCAAGGGGAACCAACCATTTAGGGAGCACATTATATTTCAACTGGATAATATTCTGTTCACCTATTGACTGCTTAAGGTTTCTTATTTTTGCTTTCTTCTGTTTGTTCTTCCCCTTGGTCTATCTCAGCATCTTCGAAATTTCCAATCATTTTCAAGAACTGATTTATCTGCTCATCATCATCAAACACCTGCCAATGTTTCACATTGTTAGGGATAGAAGGTCTATGTCTAATTTCAATTTCATACCTTAGCCTTGGATTTATTGGAGGTTTGAAGGTGCTGGCTGCAACTGCTATAGAATCTGCCAATATATTCTCCTCCCTCTGAATAAACTAAAGATTGAAGGCTTCAAAATAGTTTTCTATTAGATCCCAGACTTCATTCCTATATGATCTTAACCTCGGATGCTTGGTTTGACAATGATTTTTAATTTGCCTTATTATCAATTCAAATTCACCAAAAATTGAAATACATTGAACTCCCATATTTTTAGCAACTTGAAGGCTTGAGATTAAGGCCTCATACTCAACCACATTATATGTTGAATTAAATTATAGTTTAAAAGATAAAGGCATGAGGTTACCTTCTGGTGATATCAGCAAGAATCTAGCACCTGCGCCTTCCTTGGAGTAGGCACCATCAAAGTAGCACTTCCAAATCTTCCTTGAGTGTAGCTCATTATTTGAAGCTATTGAAAAGAGACGCTTCCTTGTGTCTATATCAAATTATGCATCTTCATGTAGCATGAAACAAGAAATATCTTTTGTTTCTTGACTATAAATGGGGGAATTTCCTGCATCTTTCTTGGAGGTGGTCTTCACAAACCTTGTTGCCCTGTACAATCTCCTTTCTTCCCCATTAAAAATCGGAATGATAGCATAAGTGAAATCTAATTTTAGAACACCTCCCAACTTTACTCCCCAAGATCTTGACAGGAGAATTCCAAACCTGGTTGGGATGTCAGCAGCCACTACATCCATGACTATACTCTTTGCTGGGATTTGTGCCAACGAAACTGATACATCTTTAATCAACCCAACACATTTCAACCTTTTGGAATCAAATGAATACAGATCCCTATAAGCTTTGGTAATATGCAAGTTAAGTTCCTTCATAATAGACAATGGCATGAGATTATGGGACGCTCCTGAGTCCAACATGCAATTATGTAGAGTAAAATCATGAAGCAACAAAGAAATATAGAAGGGTGGAACAGAAGGATCTACTTCTTCTACATGAGGACCAAAGGTGACCATTTGATTTTCTTCTTGCAAATTCACCGTGTCACTTATATCTTCCACCTATGTGAGATTAATAAATTTTGAAATTTCTTTCTTGTAAGTTGGTATTTTAGCTAATTCTAGAAGAGGTACCTGAATTTTAACCTTCTCCAACTCCTTTGCCAAACTGAAAGCATGAGTTTTCTTAACATTATTTCCAGGTTCTTCTTCACTCTTTCTAGAATTTTCCGCTTGTTTGGGTACAGGAACAACTCTCTCCAAAATACTAGTGTCAACTGATTTGTTCTGCTAAGATTCACCCTGCTACACATGTGTTCTATTAAGTGAATTTATAGGTTATTTCCCCTTACTGACATGTTTCACATGGTCCTTTTGTTGTGGAGTGGCCATTTGGGGAGGAATGGAACCTTGTTGTTTACCTTCATTATCCTGCACTCTAGAACTCTTTCTAGACCTTAAATTATATGTTTTTATGTAACTCAGCTTGCATGAAATATGTGAATTGCCTACAGTATTCGTCCATTTCATATTAATCAAAAGATACTTAAGATTTAGCGTATTATCCCTCACAATATTCCTCTTCATCCTCTTCTATTGTATACATAGCAGATACCTTATCCTTAGCCTCCCTTTGGTCATCTTCTGTTGGCTCTCCAGGTGCTGCTTCTATATACAATGGTGCTTGAACCTGGTCTTGATCTCTTCTTTCCCTCTACAAAATTTGCAGGGGATGTCTTCTAAATTGAGGGTTAAACCCCCCTCAATTTTTTTGTACTTGTCTTTGGGAGATTTTATTTTCTAATTCCATCTTAGCTAGCTGATTTGTCAAAAAATTTATCGCCTTTTTCGTATCTTCCATTCTTAGCTCTTGTGGTGATTCTTCCTGTTACACCATTTTTTTGGTCATCTAACTCATTATCATTAGATGAACCCAAGTACACCACGTAAGAACAATTTTACCCTAAGTAAAATTGCTTTCACCATATAAAATAACATTTATCTATATTTCCTGGTCATATTTAACCCAAAACAAGGAAATTAATTAAATAAATCATTATTTATTTAAGTATTTCCTAGGAATAAGTTATTCAAATCATTATTTAAATAATATTCCTAGTTAAATTTGACTAAATCATTTTTTAAATAATTAAATAAATCATTATTCATTTAATTATATTCCCATCATGTCCCTAAAATAATAAATAAATCATTTATTTTTTTATTTTTTATAAATAAAGGAATTGACCCAAGTCAAAAGACCTTTTCCCTCCAACAAATATAATAAAATATTCCTAAAGGGTGGTTCTAGAATTTGATTAACAATATTTATTCATGCAACAAGTTCTAGATAACCCTAATATCTTTTTATAAATAGGAGGTTTTTCCCCATTCATTAGTCACCTCCATTGCATTAGATCACTCTAGATCTACTCTTGGTCACCATTTTCCATTTTTCTTTATGAACTCCCATTGAGTTCCATGTTTGTTTTTCTACACCAATAAGAGAGAGGAATTTTAGATCTAAAACACTGAGGACTTCCAAGAACCCATCCCACTAAGGAGAACCGGAAAACACCTTTCTTGTTTTCCTCTCAGGTGCCCCATTCTTTAATATAATACAAATCATGCTTTTAAACACTTTGTTCTTGTCTTGTCTATTGGATGCAAGGAGCCATATTATATTTTATCTGCTTAATGTCTTTTTGTGCTTAGACCTGAATTTGTGCAGCAGACTTAAAGATATTTTACAGCCATAATCGATGTTAGGGCTATTTGTTATGCATAGCTAAAGTGATCTTTTACGACGAAAGATTCATACTAACAATTGGCGACTCGGTTTTATTTTACGACCGCTGTCGTTTTATCTATTCCTGCATATCCAGTTGTTTCAAACCCTAGGGTTTCTCTTCCATTTCCTGTTTTTCCTATTTTTATGGTGCTTTCCACCTATAAAACCCTCAAACAATCAAAATTTTAACTTCCATGTGTTTCTGGCCTTATTGCGCAGGTGACAGACATCAGCCGCCGTTGAGACGACAAATTTTTCTGAAATCTGCTGCCGAAGGAGCCGAATATACAGGTCGCACTTATTGGCCCAAAAAGTGCGACCTGAACTTGAGGACACACTTTTCTGCCCCAAACTTGCTACTTGGACTGAAAACAGGTCAGAACCTGCGACCTGCACTTTTTCTGCACATTTTTCAGCACTTTTTCTGGGTTTGTCTGAAGCTTCTGTCAGGGTTTTCCAGCCTTTGTCTCTGCCCGTTTAGACCTGTTTCTTATCTGCTTCACTCAACTAAGAGGAAATATTTCCCCTTAGGGCTCTAGTACCCTCCACTTTTTGTGGGAGAGTCTTTTCTATTTCAGAAGTCTGAATTCTCAGAGTTTCAGCCTTATTTTTCTCAAATCTGATACCTCCTTTTTAGATCCCTTTAGATCAACTCTTCTCCCTCTCAAATCACCTCATATCGTTTTGTTTGGGTTCCTTTCCATGGCCACCACCTTGCCTCTTCTATTTTTAGCTGATCTCCTCTGTTTTAGTAGCAACCTTGCCTCTGCCTATTTGCTGTTCTCTGCACCACTTTTCAGCAGCTTTCTCCTTTAGATCCCAGTCCCTCCTAACATTAGATCTATTGGCCTCCTTTTTTGCGTGCTTGGATTAGTTTTTTCCTCTTATAGACTAGTTTTGAGAGACCCGCCTCCTTGGGATACATTGATGCATTAGTAGCTGTTAATTTTCTGTTCTTTTCGTTTTATTTACTACAGATTTATTTTCAGTTACACAACACACTTTTTCTTTTACTCTCAAAACGTCTGGGTTAAAACAATTAAAATTAACGCATGCCACACACTGACCCTAAGTGAAGAAGCGCCTGGTTAACACCACCTGGCAAACACTTTAAAATCAATTGTCACTGCACCTCTCTGCCCTTGACCTCACTTGATTTTGTCCTTCCCTGTCCTTGTCAATTTTTCTTCTTCCCGTCATCATTGCGCCTCCAAGGCGCCTCTCTCGGAGACTTCTTGGCCTTCACCTTCAGTTTCTGCTTGGTCTAATTCCTCCTTCCCGTCGTCATCGAGAAAGTCCTCCCCTGAGTCCACACTCTAACTCTTCCTCTGATTGTTCAGGTTCTCCCCCTCCTCTTGGTTCCCCCCCTGTTACCTTCACCATGTCTAGTTCCGGACCTAGCCCTAACCCCAGTTCTACTGCTGGGTCCGTGTCCAGTGGAACCCCTACGGGACCTACCTCGACTGCCCCATTAATCCCTTATATGGTTGGCCTTAGTCTCCCCGATTTCAATCAGATGATTAATGATCCTATTCGCCACGATGTTAGTTGGCCTGCTATGCCAACCAAGCTCCCCTCTGACATTCCCAAGTTCAAAGGCCTTGCTAGTGAAGATCCCTCTAACCATATCTGATCTTTCCACATGTGGTGTTCCTCCAATTCCATCACTGATGACTCCATTCGTCTTCGTTTGTTCCAGCGCACGCTTACCGGCGAAGCTTCCAAATGGTATGTTGATCAAGCCACCTCTTCCCATACCACCTTTGTGACCATTGCCCAAGCCTTTTTATCCTATTTCCAGCTCCCTCTCCGCTACGACACTGGCACTGAACTCTTAACTTCTTTCCATCAATCCTCTTCGACCCGCCTTTCTGCTCATGTCCAATAATGGTGGCGAAGACGGAGCCTGTGTCGCGCTCCCCCCTTTGAAGATCAGGTTTACATGGATTGGTTCCTTCGCTCTCTCTTACCTCCCATTGGCAAAGATATCGCATCCCATTTTCCCCAAACCGAAGAAGCCGCCCTCCAAATTGCCTTGAAATATTACCTTATCTACGCCCAATTTGGTTATGTTTATACCGTCCTTCCTGACCTTCCCAAGCCCGGTGGCTCTAATGCCCCGGGGGCATCTCACTCTGCCGACGGTACCGTTGGAGCCCTGTCACATACATCTACCCAACCTCTTCCAGGCCATGGTTTCCCTCCAAGGGCCAGCCCCTCTGGCACATTTTCCCCTCTAGGTAGCATGTATTCAGGATATGGCATGCCTCCTCCTTTTTCCCACCCTCCTGCTTACCTCACTGCTACCCACCCTTCCCCTTATCTGTATCCGCAACCTGGTGTCCCAGCTCCTCCAGCATTTGGACCTCCCACTCCCTTGCCTTTTCCCCCCATGAAATCACACTTACTACCCCCTCCGGGGCAAGTCTTTGCACAGCAGGGGGCACCTAATTTTCTTCCTTCTCAAAGAAAGAGGAAAGGAAATTCATCTGCCCCCTGGTAATCATGGACCCAATCCTTCAAGTATTGATCCTCACACTACTACCCAGCCACAGGGTTCTCAGCCCAAGCCGAACAGGCCACTTCGCACCAATAAGCCCTGTTCGTGTTGTAGTGTTTATGGTCATTACACTCACGATTGTCGCTTATTACCACAAATGCGGCAAATGTGGGACTCTCAGGCCACTGTGTGGGGACAAAATTTCTCCCCTACGGTCCCTCCTACCCTAGCTACTTCTCAACCCGCTGTGTTTACCGATCCTTTCCCTCAACAAGGATTTGTGGCCACTCAACCCCCTCATGCCCTGGTCACCACTCAACCTTCCCCTTCTAGTTCCTATGATTACCAGATTCTCATGATGGCCTCTGACCCCCCTCTCACCGTCGACCTCAACCTTCAAACTTGGTCCCGTCAGTATTCCCCACCTCCCGTTCCATATGTCTCCGAGTCTCCATCGTCAAGTCCTATAGAGCCTTTGTCGACACCCAATGGTCCCTTAAAACTCCCTCTGCCCAAAGCCGAGGTTCATCCCAAGCCTCATAAGGGACCATTACGCCTAAATGCTGCCTCTAGTCGGGCTGCCCAGTCATACAACATAGTAGATGATTTTGCCCAATCTCTTGCTGCCATTTCAAAACTGGAACTCCTCCAGTCGTGTCCTTCTCGAAAGAGGGCTCTACTATCTGCCGTGGGTGCTATAGATCCTGCTGATGACCAATTGATTGTTTTCGACGCCCGTCAGTTAGACCATCCCCCTCTTCCTCCTTCAGTTGCTTTCCAAATCCCAGTCAAAATCCGAAACGCCAATGTTGCTCGGTGTATTATTGATGAGGGGGCATCTACCTGCGTAATGTACGCTTCGGTTTGGAAACAACTCAGATCCCTTGAGCTGGCCCCTTCCACCATCACCCTTCACATGTGGGATGGCCATGCCTCCTAGCCCATTGGCATTTTCCGTAACTGTCCTATCACCCTTTCCAGCAAGACTGTTTGTGTCGACGTTGAAGTTATTGATGCCCTCTTGACTACAACATCCTTTTGGGGCGTAGTTACACCTATGCCATGTCCACCGCCCCATCCGCAGTCCACCGCAAGATGTTTTTCCCTCATAATGGAAAATTTTCACCATTGACCAATTGACCTACCATGAACCAAAATCTCAGATCTCCCCTGAGTCCTCCATCTCTACTGTCACTAATAAACCAACTGTTGATTCTTTGACCAGTGTTTCCCCTGGCGTCTACAAAGATTCCTCGTTGCTTGGAACTTTTCCTGGTCCCCCCCCTCCTCCTGTCTCTAACCCCAACTTCGCGAATGTTTGCATGATGCAATCGTCCCACGTTGGCCTTCCATAGCCTGCTCTGGCTAGTCAGCAACCTCAATCTCACCCCCCGCCTCCTGCTCCTAGCCCTTCGCTTTAGTCCACTGAACCTTTTTTACCTGACCCTTCCCATCAAACTCAAGAACCTCCCTACCCTCCTGAGTCAGTTCCCTCAGGTCTCCACCATATGGGAGCCATCCCCCCTGGTCATTACCCCGCCGGTCAAATACCTTTCCTTGCCCCCCCCCCCCCAGCATCTATTCGGTCCCCGTCATGGCCACCGTCTCCCTCCCTAATTTAACCTTAGGAATTCCAATATGGTATCTTACTCCTCCAACCGAGACCCCACCAGGCCACCCCAAACCATACATAGCTGTGACACCAGTGCAACCGATTCCCTTCACTCCCTCCACCACCACTGTACCCCTAGCCCCTCCGCAAAACCCTCCTAATGCTGCGACAGCTACAGGCAAGAAATGAAAAAATTGCAAGGGGGCATCCAATGACAAGGCCACCGCACCTGACCCTACCCCTCCCCCACCCGCCAAGCCTTGTGCCTTGTGTGATGGTATCGGTCATCCCACCCACACTTGTCCTGAGTTGTCCCGTATCCAACCCATGGTTAAAGTCACGTTCCCTGAATCTACAATCCCTGAAACCTATGTTTCTTCCTCATCCGTAGCCAAGAACCCAAAGACTCTTCGCACCAACAAACCCTGTGCTCTGTGCGGTGTCCATGGCCATTATTCTCACCATTTTCCTCACCTCACGCATTACCGAGCCTCTTTAGAGGTCATTCACGAGTACGAAATTGAACAAAATCAATATGCCTCTCCCATCCTTGCTCAATATGCGTCAAGTCTACTCACGGATCCTCCTGCTACCATTGACATTCCTCCCCCTGATGTTGAAATGTTCGAATCTACTGCTCCCCTCCTATACCTATCATCATCCGCACAACCATCTGAGTACATTCCCTCTGAATCCACTCCATCTGTTCTGCTTAATCCTCCTTCAGACACATTCTCGGGCTCTTCATGTTTTGACCATCTTTATACCTGTTCTTCTGTTATACCTGTTCTTCTCGTCGATCTATGCGTCCTAGACTTCCTACCCAGATTGCTCCCTCCCATAGCCGTCCGTGGATGTCTATCTTCTACTCACACTGCCATTTTTTTCTCATCCATCCCAGTTGTTGTCCCGCGACACTATTACATCGGCCCCCTCCTCCACCCATTATCTTGGTTATGCCGATGGGGCAAGTCGCTCTTCCCAGAATCTTGCTTCGGCAGCATGGGCCATCTTTACCCCCTTGCATACCCTGGTTCTTGCAAATGGGGTCTGCATTGGTAATTCCACCAATAATCAGGCTGAATATGATGCCGTGTGTGGTCTCTTAGCCGATGCCCTCTCTCATCACATCCTCCATCTGCATGTTCATTTATATTCCATGCTTCTTGTCCTACAACTTAATGGTGTCTATCGTGTACATAACCCTCTCCTGTTTAGACAATATTTACGTGTGAAACTTTTGATACGTGAATTTACATCTATTACTTTCCACCATATCCCTCGACGTCAAAATCACTACGTCGATCAAATTACAAATAATGTTCTAGACTGGCATTTATCACACACAATACAATAACATTTCAAATTATCCACAAAATATACATAAATCATATATATCATCTAACATGTGTTTTGAGAGTCCATCTTCTCTACAACACATCACATGCCCATAACATGGTACAAAAAGCAAAACTACAAAATGGGGGGCACCACTTGCCCCTACAAAAACACTGGGGGGCACCATCTGCCCTACATCTAATCACTCTCCGGAGGATCCCGAGCCAATGGCTCTACTCTCGCAGCTCGTAGATCATGCATAGTCTGACCGGCCATCGCCATGTGTCGCATGATACCTCGCCATTCCGAGGGTAGCCCAATACATAACTCTATGTACTGGTCATCTAAATCCTGCCAACCCCGCTCTGACACACCGGTCAGCAACCCCTCACATCTACGATGAATGTCCTCCACCAGAGCGGCCATATCCTTCGTCTGTGTTGAACTTGATCCACTCGCACCTGTAGCTCCTACTGCTACCGGTCGCCCCATATATCTTGCTGGTTTCACCGGAGCGATATCTGCATTCCAACACATATAACGATTAGTACCATGCATACTAGTCACAAACTCTAAAATGCACATAACAAATTAGTTGCTTGTCACTTACCATCGGGCCCCCACACTCGACTAGGCGGAAGAGGCAAGTCCGGATCTCCCCAATAACTCATCCCACTATAGGGATAATCGTCTATGTATAGTGGCATGTGATCCCAATGGGCGAAGAACTCTGGTTGGAAAACCCGTCCGACTGCCCCTCCTCCTCCTCTACACAGTAATCGTCCCCACCGACGCATCTGAGGCTCTCTCGGACCTCCATTAGGTAACTATATACGAGGTCGCAAGGTCGGGATATTCTCAAAGAAGAAAGAACACAAAACAGTCCCATAGGCACAATCATGATTCACTTGTCGCTTGCATAGAGACAGCTGTCGTTTCACCGACACCAACATCATCTGAGCCCACCCATAGTAGGTCCCACTCAGCACACTCTCCACAATCATCATTTTCCCTCCAGTGATGTGATGGAATGCCTGGCTACCCAAGATCTGCAACACTGTTGCGGCCACCGCCCGGGTCTCCAACCTCTCTAGATCACCAATGGATATCCGAGTCCCTTTGACTTGGACACCTGGTCAACAATGCTGCTCAACAAACTCCATAATTTTACACCCCCGTGGTAACACTGGCTGTGTATTTCCCACCATCCCTAATGGTGGGAGACCAGTTAAGAAATACAAATCCTGGATCGTCAGCTCGATCCTGTGCCCCTGCACTACAAACGCCTCATGATTTGGATCCCAATAACTGATAATCCGGGCCAACAAGGGCTCTCCAGCCCTCATCAACGGGTTCTCCAAAAATTTCAGAACCCCATACCTAGCCAGTGCACGATGGACACCCTGATCCGCCTGGATTTCCGTCCGTAATGTACCTAAGTCTCTCTCTCTCCACTTGATCCGTATATCTGCCATATTTGCACAAAAACATCATTTTTGTCAGCCTCCAGATAAACAAAATTGCATTAACTTACACCAAAACAACATCTCAGCACATGACAGCACTGAAACCCCCCACATCTAACAGGTCGTACTTTTTGGGCAAAAATTGGGCCAGGTCTCACTTTTCAGGCCCAAACCTGCGTCCCAGGTCACAAATTTTGCCCCAAAAAGTGCGACCCAGCCGTAAGGATGAAGTAGGGGCAGTTACCGAGAATTAAAGCCCTAATCTGCAATTTGAATCCATCAAAAACAAAGCTTAGGATTAGGCCTCTTACCTGCAACTAACGGCTCACAATTCCAACGGTCGGTTTGTCTACTACGATCACCGCAAGATTTAGGGCCTTCTCTCCTCTCCACATTCACCACAGCTACATAAGCAAATGAATGATTTTGGAGGGAAAATGCCCTATTAGAAGAAAACCCCCATTTTTCTTTCGCCCGCTGCGACCAAACCGTAGCCCCGTTTGACAAACTGTCCACACCATTGGAAAGCTCTCACCGAGCACTCAAATGGGTATTTTTCAGTTTTTTATGTTTTGATACTTCACCACGACACATTTCGTCCATGAAGGATCTATTCACCTCTTCTCAAAATTGAATTTCTTCACTTACGACACTTGTACTTGGGGCACCACTTTGCCTTCTTACTCGTCTTCGTTCGTGTTGATTTTCGTCATGAGCTACCCTATTGTACTCATGCTTTTAGGGTTCCCCACTGGACCCTTACTATGAGGCAGCACCATCGAGTCGCCCTTGTTTAGGGCATCCCAGTTGAGTCATCATCACATTCATGGAGCCTATTCCGAGTCCCTTTGTACCCCACTATAGTCCTCCCTCCTGTCTTGCTTGATCCCTCTCTCATGCCGCACATTATGACCTTCCGCACCCTTGTCCCCTATCCCTCCTGCTATTATGTCAGTTGTTGCCAAGTTATTCATGCCCTTTACGCTCTAACAAGGGAAGTTTTCCAACCGCTCCTCCATATCCCTCATTCCATCATCATCATTAGTGTCTCTCTGTTCGTCGCTCTACTATTTTCCCTCGTGCCTTAGTTGGGTTTCCCCTATTGCCTCACCTATGGCGGACCTACTTCTGTCGACATCAGCTCATTTACTCCAGAAGCCAGGTCTAGGGGGCAGTGTACCTTGGTTCAAGCTCTTCTCAGCATGATCGTGATCTATACACTTGATGGTCCAATGATGCAGTAGCAGCTATTGGTGATTCCCGGGCGTGTGTGAGATATCTCAACCCTCATGAGGGGGTGGCCTTGCAGGTAGCCCCCCACATGCCCGGATGACTTTTTTTATTTCCGCCCTTGATGCAGCTCCTCTCATTTGATGATATCAGCCTCAACCGCTTTCAACACCTCTTCGATTTGCATATATCAGTTAGATGTTGTGAGCCCTTCCCCGTGTGTAGGGGGCATTTGGGTATATTTGTATCTCATGTACTAAAATATTCTTGTATAAGTCCTGACGGTTATTCTAGGCATTGCATGTATGTGGGATTCATCATTTTATTTATCTGGCTCATGTTTAGGCTAGCATATACTTCATCCTTGCGTTCCGTAGTTTTCCGGGCGCCTTATTCTTTGTACTATTGTATCGGCAGGCATAGGTATGCCTTCCCCGCTGCCTTTCACACTGGTACTACTTCATCACCTAGAGACTTGTTGCACCTCTAAGTCTCATCTCCTCAGGGTCTAGTCCTTTAGCACATTAGACTACCTTACATTCCTCTCTCTCACTTCCCTCTTGATGCCTAGTGATTGAGTTCTTACAACGTACTTCGGTCATACAGTTTTCTCCTAACACTCGTACGTTGGGGGGCAATATGTTACACCATTTTTTTGGTCATCTAACTCATTATCATTAGATGAACCCAAGTACACCATGTAAGACCAATTTTACCCTAAGTAAAATTGCTTTCACCATATAAAATAACATTTATCTATATTTCCTGGTCATATTTAACCCAAAACAAGGAAATTAATTAAATAAATCATTATTTATTTAAGTATTTCCTAAGAATAAGTTATTCAAATCATTATTTAAATAATATTCCTAGTTAAATTTGACTAAATCATTTTTAAATAATTAAATAAATAATTATTTATTTAATTATATTCCCATCATGTCCCTAAAATAATAAATAAATCATTTATTTATTTATTGTTTATAAATAAAGGAATTGACCCAAGTCAAAAGACCTTTTCCCTCCAACAAATATAATAAAATATTCCTAAAGGGTGATTCTAGAATTTGATTAATAATATTTTATTCATGCACCGAGTTATAGAACACCCCAATATTTTGTTATAAATAGAAGGGTTTTGCCCATTCGTTAGTCACCTTCATTGCATTAGATCACTCTGGATCTACTCTTGGTCACCATTTTCCATTTTGCTTTATGAACTCCCATTGAGTTCCATGTTTGTTTTTCTACACCAATAAGAGAGAGGAATTTTAGATCTGAAACACTGAGGACTTCCAAGAACCCATCCCACTGAGGAGAACCGGAAAACATCTTTCTTTTTTTCCTCTCAGGTGCCCCATTCTTTAATATAATACAAATCATTCTTTTAAACACTTTGTTCTTGTCTTGTCTATTGGATGCATGGAGCCATATTATATTTTATCTGCTTAATGTCTTTTTGTGCTTAGATCTGAATTTGTGTAGCAGACTTAAATATATTTTGTAGCCATAATCGATGTTAGGGCTATTTGTTATGCGTAGCTAAAGTGATCTTTTACGACGAAAGATTCATACTAACACTTCCTTTGCTTTCCCCTTCTCTTGGACTGGTTGTTTCCATTTTTCCTTTCTAGCTGCAGTCATATTAGCTTAAATATCTAAAGCATATGTCTGCATCTCCACAAGAGTAGGGGCTCTTCTCTCTCTCAATGTAAAACTAAAATCAACTTCAAAAGCCCCATCAAAAAATACCTTCGCTCCTACAGGGGGGGGCTTCATCTCTATAGGTTAACTATTATACAATTTGTTGAATCTTTTTACAAACTCAAAAATGTTTTCATTAGGCCTTCTTTTAATTGCATTAAACTCTGTCAATGAGTAACCATGATCTCTCTTTTCTCCCCATCTCTGAGTGAATTGAGTTTCTAACTCTTCTTAGTTATTTATTGAACCATTTGGTAAACCTTTGAACCATTTTCTAGCCTCTCCATTTAGATACTACACAAATAGTCTCATCACAACATCAATATGCTCTACATTTAAATTCTCAGAAAAAGTGAAAAACAAGGGTAATGTTGTCTTGCATTTACTTCATCTTCTCCAGTGAAATGAGAAAGTAATTTGAGGTATTCTTAAGGCATGGCATTCATTGGTTGCACAAGATTCAGTGGCACATATCTATTCATTAAGAAAGCTGGTGCTACCATATTTACACCTTGGTTAATTGTTCCTTGGATAGTTGAGGTTGATGAACCTGCTGTGAAAGTGAATCAAGGTGGTGAGAAGACTGATATGGGATTGGGTTGATGAACAATGGCAGAAGAACCAACAACTATATTTGGTTGAGCTTGAGTGAAGGTAAAAGAAACAGACTCAAAAGAATGTTCTTCTAACTTAGGTTCTTGAAAATGAATGGGTGTGGAAGGAGAATCTTTTTCCAAGAAAGAGAGTTCCTTGGAAATATCTTCAAACAAAGGTTTATGAGAACTGCTTCCAGGAGTAGACAATGTAGTATTAGGTGTTGAAGGGATTTTTGGTTTCTTAGCCTTTTTACAAACCAAATTTTCTGGATCTGACAAAGTAGGGACTATCTGCTGCAAGGTATCTGGCCTCATGTGAGGCCTTTTGAAAGCCATAATTTTGAAAATAAAAAACATAGCCAAATATTTCCTCCTCACTGAACAACCAGAGGAAGTAATGTGAAAAACCCAGGGAAAATAAATTTCGTTTCTTCGTCCCTGGCAACGGCGCCAGAAAATGTTGTATCTCAAGAAACAATCCCTCGACTGTGGTAAGGAATCAATTATTAAGACATTTTAGAAATTTATGTCACAATTACAATATCAAATGGTCTCTATTTAACACCTTTGGAATTTAATTACTTAATACCCTCAAAAATCTGATATAATAAAAGCCTTCACAATGCCATAAACTGTTGATATTTGGATGAAATGAAAAGAAGAACTGTAAGGGAAACTCTAAATTATATGCTGAGAAACCGAATCTATCAATTTTAAGTTTCAGAGGAAATTCATGGAGAGAGAGGAAACTCGAAATAATATGTTGTAAACAAAGAATCTATTACTTTAAATTTTCATCAAGAGTTTGTGAAGAGAGAAGAGATGAAGTGAAGGAGTGAAAATTAAGGTTATTTAACTCTTACTCATAGATGTAATTAAGAGACTGACTACTACATTACTTCACTTCATTCAAAGAGGAATAAACACATAGCAAAACTGGAAAGACATATCAACATCAATGGGTGTAGGAAACTACATCTTCTTTCATTTATTTCTCAGAAAATTCAGTACCAAATTAATAGTCATCCAGAGATCCAAAACTCAGAACTTGTTTTGTTTATTTCTATCTACTTAAATACATCAAAGTAGTTCGTAATTCTTGAAATTATTGAAACTACTCGACTACCTAAATTGTTAATATTACTTATGCAATCATACCGAGAAAACAAATTAAAACTGGAAATATTGTTCGTTTTTCTGAATCTGATGTTGTTGATGCATCCTCCCAAACTGCTGAGGTGTCATTTCTATTTATGGTGCAGTAGCTGCACAATTATGCAAAGACGCCTCGGTTCCCGAATTGACCCAGCTGTCGTGCTTCCAACAGTGCCATTATACGTTCTTTTTCCCGACTCTGCCTATGCCTCTATGCTTCAAACAATATTATCCCATTCCCTTCTATTTGTGCCTGCAGTGTTCTTCCTTCTCTCGCATTTTGGTGTTTCACCAGCTTTACATTATAATTCTCTTTCCTTCCTCTGATGCGGTTTAACACAAGAAAAGCCTTACCTCTGGATTTGAAAACCTTTGGATTTTTCCTTTGAAATTACATAGCATCCGCCCGCACATCACACTTCGCATTTCGTTGCTTTTAAATTTTCTTTAGCAGTTATATTATTAGACTTGCGATGTGCACTATGCGATTGGGTCCCACCTGGCATCGCACATCTCACTTCAGCGAATTTAACTCTTACCTCTTCACTTATTCGTTAAAACTTGCAATTTGCGATTTGCGATCGGGCCTCACCGCATCGCATATCACACTTCAACGAATATAACTCAAACCCTTTGCACTTAACTTTTAAAACTTGCGATGTGTGGTATGCGGACCATGGCCACGTCATCTTCCACATCATCTTTCCACATCAACTTGCCACGTCATCTCCCACACTTAGCATTTCACAGTTTCTGTGACTTATCACATCGCAACTTAAACAATTTAACTTGCGATTTCTTATCATATAAATGTAAAACTCGTCGATATGCGATATGCGATTTAATCTAAATACATTTGATCAATCATACAGATCCCAGCAGTGTCACCTCCTTGATGAGTACCTTTGCATCACAACTTAAACAGTTTCACTTGTGATTTATTATCATATAAATGTAAAACTCGCCGATATGCGATATGTGATTTAACCTTCGTCGTTAATCAATGCCCAGATCCAAAGATCCACGTTGCTCCTTTGCCGACCTGCTTCACATCGCAACTTAAACCGTTTAACTTGTGATTTCTTATCATATCAATGTAAAACTCATCGATATGCGATATGAAATTTAACCTCCATCATTGATCAATGCCCTCATCCAACGGTCCACGCTACTCCTTTGCTGATCTGTGCTTTGATCCTGACCATTTGTTTTTCCCTTTGCGCCTCCTCCAAAACCCTTAAGTTTTTAAGGGAAATGCGTCATTTCTCCGCCTTTAGGAAATTATTTTGTTTGCTCCACGGTGTATCCCTCTTGAGCTTATTCGGTGTTCTTCTGCGCTAGTCCCTCTTGAGCTTGCGAATAGACAATGAAACTCTGTCACAGTGTGCAAATTTCGAACATGCCCATCGGTTCGGCTCTTGACGTGCACTTGCGTGAATGAGCCTAACTCAACCCACCTTCACATCTCATCATGTAATGTTAATGTACCAACATATAAATCAAAATTCTTTTGTGACACCCAAAATTTTACATTTTCTATCATATATTCTTTTTTGGTGTTTTGAAAGGTATTTCAAAGGTAAATGAAAATGAGCCACAACACACTTCATTCATGCTTTATTAGTTGTCTATCATCACTGGTTTAAATATCACACAACATCTCTCCATAATTATTTTGTGATTGTAAATATATATTTACTTTTCATGGCCACTTTGAGTAATCTTGGGATCTATTTTAAGTGATATATTTATGCCAAACTATCCATAAATATTATTTATCCAGATGTGCAAGCCTATTGGCACGTGGTTTATCTCCAGATTAAAAGGTGATCAAATGCATTTAATGTTGATATTTAGGTTTGAAATTGTTCAAGACAAAGTGATTTTTGACTACATAAAAATGCTCATCATTTTGCAATGTCTTTGTTAAGGAAAATTGTAACTTGAAAGCTACTATAAATACCATTTCCAAGAAAACAAAAGGTATGCTATGGTTGTTTGTTCTTTTCAGCAAATAGGAATGTTGTACAAACTTATGAAATGTATTCATCTAGAATGTGAGAATGGGTGTCTAGAATGACTAGAAGTTTTTTCCAAATTCACAAGTAACAAGTTGGAAGTGACAATTATATATATATATATATATATATATATATATATATATATAAGTGGGGAACCAAGTTCTCTCATGCTCTTTAATATGTGTACAACAATTATACCCATATTAATATTAATAATACCATTACATTAATATGTAGAATTTTGTATTTATAATATTAACACCATAACATACAATTTCACCAAACAATGTAATTGCATTTTTAGTTTTTCCTTTATAATAGTTTTCAATTTATTTTATTGTGTCCAGATGCACTCTCCAACCCAATATGGAAGAGATAGTGTAATTTCCTATTATTTTATTGTTATGTTATGTTATCTAATTGTTTTGACTTGGTCATTAAAACATAATAAAAATACGTAATAATTTTTCAAAAGATAAAATTAATAGTAAAATAATTGCAACTAAAATAATCAATTTACTATACTAATAACTGAAATACTTCATGGTTTTTTAATGGTATTCTTCCTCACTTTCATCCTATTTAATAACTAAACTGAAAATTGCACCATGTGTTGCAAAAGAAACGTCGTAAGGCAATAGCATAGGAAAGATTAGCCTATAAGAAATAAGAAGGAAATAGCATAGGAAAGAGTAGCCTAGAAGAAACAAGATGTTGTAGAGAACAAATCATCGTGAAGGAATGAAAGGAAAATTTTGCTTCCATGGAAGCAATCTTGGAGGTTTCAAAGATATTGATGATAAGAGTTATCAACCAAAAAATTTTGTTATAGATTTTGAAATAGGTAATTGGGGGTGAAAACATATATGTAAACCAACATAATATGTTCACATATATACAAATTTTGTTATAGATATTGAAATAGGAAATTGGGGGTGAAAATCCTTTGGTGATCAATAATCCAGCACGCAACTCAAATAAGATATTTTAAATACATTGAAGTACAATCTATCCAGCATAGATGTAAATAAAGAGATTTTTTATTAACAAAAATAGAGTTTACTTCAATTTCATCTACATATATGAGCGCCAATTGCATGCTTATCAAAAATTGTATATGAAGAACAATATTCTTGGTATACAAAGAAAGTGAATGTCATTTTAATATGGATACATTTTTGGAAGGATATATTGTTATTTATCTTATGGCTTATTTTCTTAACTCCAAACTTGGTTTATTATTTCTCTATATAAATAAGAAGAAAATACAAAGTAAATTCACAAATTTAAGTTATAGCTTTATATTTCATAATTACAAATCTAGTTTATTATTAAAATATTTTACACATCCTAGTTTATTCTAGATTGATCAATAGTATAGAATTATTAGGGCGGTGTTCTATGTGCACTAAAACTCCCATGAGGTCCATCACAATGTATGGGGTTCATTGCAACCTTGGATATATTCTATGACTTGTTGTGAATTTTTGCTTGTGGCTACAAATTAGTTTTGGTTTTCACCTAGGCATCATGATTCAAAACTTTGTTATCATCTTAGATCCTTATAGCATTATATATATTATGTGACCTAATGTGATGTTTTGTTTGTCACAATGATTCAAAAATAAGTTATTATACCACAATATTGACTTTCTTGTTGTTTGTTTTGTTTATCTTATTAAAATATTTTACACATCCTAGGTTATTCTAAATTGATCAAGAGTATAGAATTATTAGGGTGGTCTTCTATGTGGACTAAAATTCCCATGAGGTCCATCACAATGTATGGGGTTCATTGCAACCTTGGATATATTCTGTGATTTGTTGTGATTTTTTTGCTTGTGGCTACAACTTAGTTTAGGTTTTCACCTATTTATCATGATTCCAAACTTTGTTATCATCTTAGATACTTATAGCATATATATATTATGTGAGCTAATGTGATGTTTTGTTTGTCACAATGATTCAAAAATTATCTATCATACCACAGTATTGAATTTTTTGTTGTCTATTTTGTTTATCTTATTAAAATATTTTACACCTCCTGAGATTGTATAAATTGATGAAGTATATAATTATTAGGGTGGTGTTATGTAATATATAAAATCCCCATAGTGTCCATCACAATGTGTGGGAGTTCATTTATTTCTTAGATATATTTTGTGTTGAAGGCAGACCTTTTCATATGGCTACAACTTATGTTTTGGTTTCACTGGTTATGATGATTCAAAACTTTGTTATCATCTTAGATCATTTAGCATTATATATATTATGGGAGCTAATGTGATGTTTTGTTTGTCACAATGATTTAAAAATTAGTTATTATACCACAATATTGACTTTATTGTTGTCTGTTTTGTTTATGAACCCCTTAAAAAAACCAGAGGAACATTTGATTTTATAGTGTGATCTCTCCAACATGGGCGGGAGTTCAACTTACTCTATTTTTAATCACATAGTGTCAATTTTGTAAAAATATAATCTACAATAAGGACTGACTGTTTTTTTCTTTTGTAAGTTTTGTTTGGAATTGAAGAATAAAATAAAATTAGAAAAGCTAAAATTAGGTAATTAAAGATATATATATATATATATATAGAACCGAAGAAAGAGTATGTATGTAGTTACAAACTATTACAATTAAGTAATTAAAGGTAAATTTAGTGTTATTTAAGAAATGAGAATTATGAACATTCATCATTATTGCTCTAGATAAATATGTCATGTGAAATAATTTGGAAATTTAAAAAGATCACATATTTTAAAAAAATTCATTATTAATTTAATTTTTTGTATATTAAGAAATACTACTCATGAATAATAAAACAATTGTAACATAAATAATATATAACAAAAAAACTATATATTTTTGGAATAATAAAATAGTTGTAACAAAAATAATATAGAACAATAAAAACTATGTATATTTGGACGTATGAAATTTATATACATTTTATTAAGTGAAATTTTAAAAGAATAATGGTTATAAACATTTAAAAATAATTTTATTAAATAATTAGTTTAGATCTATATTATTGATGAGAGGGATCAATGAAGTTTGCATATCAAGACATTTGATCCCTCTTGGCTCATGGTAGATCTAGAGTTAGGCCATCTTAATTTCCCCCTTTAGATAAACTACATTCCACATGAATACCATGAGTCAATACCATGGGTTGTTTTTATAGTTTATTAAATAATTTTGTTAAATAATTATTTTAGATCTATTGATGAGAGGGATCAATGAGGTTTGTATCTCAAGACATTTGATCCCTCTTGGCTATTGGTAGATCTAGAGTTAGGCCATCTTAATTTCCCCCTTTACATAAACCACATTCCACATGCATACCATGAGTCAATACCATGAGTTGTTTTTATAGTTTAGTATTATTTTTATTTTTTATTTCACCAAGTTAAAATGTTCATTACAATATGTCAATCTTTTTATTTAATTTACTTTTATTTTTACTTTTGTGTAATTTGACAAAGTCACCAAAACCTAAATTCAATAACTTATTTAAAAAAAAAAACTAACATTATAAAAAACATATATAAAACTTTAACTTGTGAATCTAATGGCCTAAAACATTTCAATCATCTAACATTTAATCCAATGGCATACGTTGACATAGTGACACCTAGGGAAGTTGTTTTCAAATAAGAACGGCGTAATTAATAAAATTAATAATCAAAATAAAATTTAGCTAAAATAGTGAATTTACCATTCCTTGTTTTGGGGCCAACTCATGATTTTGTTGATGGTATTCTTCTCTAATGTAGTCTATTTAAAGACACAAAATTCCAATTGATTTCCAATTATCTAAAATTTGTGGCAGACTTTGAGTTATTAATTTTCTAGAGCTACTTTAAACTGATATTAAGTCAATAATATTCTTCTCCAGAGTCTACTAACGTTTAGATTTACACCTATGTAAAAAAAAAAATTGAGGTATATATTGCATTCTTTTTCAAAATATTAAATTAGAAGTAGAAAACCCACTTTTATTAATCTTAATTATGGATAATCTTCAAATATTAATTTATAGATTTTGTTAGAATTTCATTATAATTTCCTTATCTTCAAATATTAATCTATAAATTTTGTTAAAATTTTATTATAATTTCCTTATCTTCAAATATTAATTTATAGATTTTGTTAGAATTCTATTATAATTTCCTTAAAAGATTTGAAAATGTGAGTTGTGAGCTATTAATTGAAACGAAGCCCTAACCAGTAGAGGAAACTGCATCTCTACCCTTGTGGCAGACTCATCTACATATGAGAAACCTAATAGCCCCTCAGAGCCTCTCCAAGAGTTATTTCTCAGCCTGAGACTCCACTAGAAACTGATGTCCACGTTGATTTCTTACCTTGAGGACTTACCCGAATGGCAAAAATCTTAAATGTAGTCGGAGATTAGGATCGATATCCATGATTCAACCTTCACTGTGTAATTGGCATCCAAATTTGTGTTTGTCTAGCTTTAGAACTTTTACATCCTAATTTGTGCTTGTAATTGGCATCCACATTGTTACATATATTTATCAATGATGTTGGTATCAAGGTGCTTGTCTAGCTTTAGAACTTTTGCACTAATCACATTGTTTCTTCTTTGCTTGATTATTGATGTGAAATCGATTCTTGGTTTTGTCATTGAAAATTCTAGCGTGTTTATCCTTTTATCTCTCACAACAATGTAGTCATTATGAATGGATCTTCTCTGAACATTACCACTCTTATTAACTTAAGGTCCATTAAGTCTTATTCAACCATGAAATTAACTTTCAAGCTCATGTATTCCAATTCTTTAATCTCCTCGATAATCCAACATTATAATACCACAATCCTTTGCATCTCTGCGAATTGGTGGTGCACAATATTTCTCTCTAACTCCATCAAAGTCTGCAATGACTCTACCATGTTCTCAGCTATATCACGTACTTCCCTTCAATTGTGCCATCTATGCAATAACATAAAAACAAATTTACCAGCATAGCGCTAGCATTTTGGGTGGAGGTTCAAGATTTCAAAGTTTTCCAGGCTGGAAATTCATCTCAACATCGGCCTGAGACTTCCACTAGAAACCCCATATCTATGCGAGATACTCCTGTGATTGGAGAATCTACTTATTCCGTGAAAGTCTCAATTAGCAGATATATAGGGAGTGACTTATCGATCTGTATGGATGACTCCGACGACGACTACGGAGAGAGGTTACCGGAGCGTCGATCACAAGCATTAATACATCATTAGTATTCAGTCAAAACTTGTTGGAAAAAATTATATTAATAAACAATTTGTAAAAATAAATATAATTAAATATTAATTTTAAAATAAATTCACAAATGTGGGCAAAAATTAAATTAATAAAAAATATAATTAAATATTAATTTTAAAATAAATTTACATAAGGTAAATATTGTGTTGTTGGTGGGCCAAAAAGCAAACCTTTGATTTTCATCTTGGTAACGTGTTAAGAAGATACAACATATTGGCCAAATATTATATGTGACAATGGCCTAAGAAGAACATCAACAATTGGATTATATGACATAGATAAGGCTTGGTTTTAATAATGACAATGGATGTGTGCATTTTTCTATAGTATATTTCTATTCAATTTATTATGAATTCAATGTTTTTTTGTGCAAAGAGGTGTTCCCGAACCTAGTATGGAAGAGATGTTGTAATGTCCTGTCATGTTATCTAAACATTTTGATGGGGTCAAATTACTAGTGGCTTTTGGATTCTGTTTTTTGATAATCCATGGCTTTTCCCATGATATTATTCTCTATTCTAACCTTTTTAATGTCACAAAATTCCAATTATTTTCCTTTTTTCCAAAAAGACGAAGTTCCAATTATATAAAAAGTATGGTAGATTGTTTAGTTATTAATCTTTTAGAGTTGCTTTGATATACTAGTTTTGGGACTAAAGGAAATTCAGCTAAAATGTTTCTATTGGCTTGGAAATGACATCCACCTTTGTAACAAACCCATCTACACATGAGAGACCCTAATAGCCACTAAGAATCTCTACGAGAGTTCTTCGTTGGCCTAAGACTCCACCAAAAATCCCATATCGATGGTCATAGAAGTAACATACCCTAAAACCAAATGGAAAATGGCCCTAGCCAGGGCAGAGTACCTGATACCCACATCAATTTCAAAATAATTCCAAAATAATTCTAACCCTTTATATCGTTACACCTCAGCTCCTTCTCAGCAAGCAAGCTGCATAATTGCCTACAATGGTCTTTACGATCCATAGGCATATGAGTCTATCTTATGTGGCATTTGTGTCGTTCAGAAAATATGTTCTAATGTTGGGTTTTATATTTTAAATGAATTAATGAGACATTCACAGCACTGGGGCTTCATATAAGTAGGTTGGTTTTATTTTATGAGGCACTTTTCATGGTATCCGTTGGTTGTGGAAATGTTTTGTTTTTTTGTTTTTTATTTATTTATTTAAGTAATGGAGGTTTATAAGAATGAAAAATACATTATCACCATAGAGGTTTTATATGAATATTTGTAATATCCCAAATGGGGAATAGACAACAATATAAAGCAACATAAACAAAAACTACAACAAATAGAAGCATGCACAGAAAACACTGCAAATAAACCAGAACAATTGGGCCATTTTATTGTGTTTCTGAAATGAGGGAAAGGTATAATGAGTGCTTAGAATGATAGCACCTTGGCCTTCTCTAGGCAGGCTAAAATGATCTCTCTCTCTCCCTGCTCAGAAAGGCTGCTCCAAATCTGTTTTGTGTGGCTCCTCCTTTGTGTTGCCTTGCTGGAAATGATGTTGCTGGCTGAAAAGGGGCTGCAAGATAAGGTTGTTCCAATGCTCAGAAAATTCAGAAACTCGGACCCCAGACTCTCCTCCAAAAACACAGAATAACCGGCGAAGGTATTCTAGAATGGTTGACCCCGAAATATCACCCGCTGGGGATGACTACGCACTTCTGCTAGGTATGCTGGCCTCTGTGATGAAATGCTGGAAGGAAAGGCCTCCAACTACCCAAATAACTTAGCTATGGAAGGGTTGATCCCCTCACAACCCTCTGGACTAAAATCCCATAATATTTCCCCTCTCCCAGAGCTGACCTCTTGCTAGACTTCGTAATCCTCTAAGTGACTGCGCTTCCCTAGGGATGAGTGCGTAATCCTAGTGGCTGATCCAAAAATGTTGCTCTCAAAACCTGAATGTATGGATCCTCTCCTGAGCGGGCACTCGAACTCCCCCGAGGACGAGGTTAGGATTTTCGTTCGGAGACACCCGTGTGCTAAACAACACTACATACTTAGCTAAACAGCTTAAGCATGCTCTAGTCTTGACAAACAGAAAATCAGAAGATGTATGAATGAATGACAAAGGATGCCTTCATCCCCTTTTTACGCTAATGAGCCTCCAAATTTCCCTTGGGCCCACTAGTGTTGCGTTGTCCTTTGCCACGTTGTCCCCACGCTGCTCTGTGCTGCCTATCCCACGTTGCCACTGTGCTTCTTGGCCCCACGCTACCTCTGCGTGGTCCCAACTGCCTCCTCTCTTGCGCTGTCACTTGGTCTCATGGGTCCCACTTTGTCTTTTAATTATTCTTCCTAGTGACTTTAGGAAAGTTCTTTTATTTTAATGTTGAGTTATGGGTCCCTTCACCCTTTTATTTCCTGCTGAACTTTAGAAAGGAAAAATTTAATCAAAAATTAATATTCCAATTAGTTGTCTGCTAATTGGGAATATTACAGTCCTTCTGCCAAAATGTTTCTTGTCCTCAAGAAACTGCAAGGATGGATGCTACAGGATCTTCCCCCCCCTCCCAAGTGGCATCCTCATCTAGAAGGTTCCTCCACCTGATATGATATTCCTCGACTGTCCTGCTCCTTAGCTGTCTCTCTCGAGTGTCTAGAATGGCCTATGGTTGTAGCACCAAATGCCCCTCATCATCTATAGGTGGGAGCTCCATAGTGGTAGTCACTTGCTTCCCCAAAGCTTTCTTCAAGAATTATACATGGAAGATATTATGGATTCGGCTCCCAACCAGTATTTCTAGCTCATATGCTACCTCCCCAACTCATCTAATCACCATGTATGGTCCATAGAAGTAGGGTTTGAGCTTCTCTGCTCCCTTCTGCTTTAGCGTGGACTGTATGTCTCAAGATGGAGGTAAACTATATCATCTACCTTGAACTGTCTCTCTACGCGACCTCTTTCTACATACAATTTCTGTTGGTTCTGCATTGTGGCTAGGTTGTCCTTGAGATCCCGGAGTATGTCCTGGATCCCTTAGATCCAGTATTTGGCCCTTGGGGCCTTGCTTGCTCCAAAAATGAAATCAACAAAATTTACAGCATGATATCCATACAAAGCATAAAATGGAGACATATCGATCGACATATGGAGTGTCGTGTTGTAGCAGTATTCTCCTAGATGAAGCCAATGCAGCCAAGCCTTTTGTTTCCCTGAGACATGGTTTCTCAAGTAGCCCTTCAGCCACTTGTTCACTATCTATGTCTGCCCATCCGTCTATGGGTGATAATTGGTACTGGGTGTTAACTCGGTACTCACCAAACAGAATAACTCCTGCCAAAACCACCCATGAATCGGTTGTCCTGGTCATTGACTATGGTCTTTGGGAGACCGTGTAGCATGAAAGTATATCGAAAGATCAACTTGGCTACCTGTGAAGCAGTAAATCGTTTGGAGATGGCGAAAAAGTGTGCATACTTTTTCAGTCGATCAACAACTACAAAGATGCAATCCTTGCCCTGCACCATGGGCAACCCTATAATAAAATCCATGGATATTCTCTCCCATTTCCCCTTCGGAAAGGGAAGCAGCTGTAGAAAACCTGTAGGATGAATCAACTCTCATTTGTTCCTCTAACAAACCTTGCACTCTCTAATATGCCGGAGTATGTCCTCCTTGAGGCCCCTCCATGAGAACCTCTCCCATATGGCCCTGTAAGTCTTAGTGAACCCCTCATGACCTGAAAGCAGTGAATCATGGGCTGCACACAATATCTTCTCCCTGAGCTGAGATTTACCTGTCAAGAAAATCTTGTCCCAGTAATAGATGACCTCATCCATCACCCGATACCTGTCATTTGTCACTTGCCCATCCAGCACCTCACAAGCAAAATGTTACTTGGAATAATCCACCAACAAATGGGCTCTCCAGTCTGTGTCAAGGGTCATTAAGGACAATTTTGTTGGTCTCTGTGACAAGACATCTGCCACCACATTGTTCTTCCCCTTGACATACTCAATGTCAAAGTCATAGGCATGGATTTTGCTGACCCATTTCTACTACCTCTCCTGTAATTGTTTCACTCAAGGAAAAACTAGAGACTATTGTGGTCATTCCTCACCCGAAATCTGTTGCCTACCAAGTACTCCCAAAACTTGGACAATGCATGCATGATGAACAACATATCTTTGTCGTATATCAGGTATAATATCTCATGCAACAGTAGCTTTCAACTCTCGAATGAGATAGGATGGCCCCCCTGCATCAAAACTGCTCCTACCCCCTCTCTTGAAGCATCACACTCTAACACGAAGGGCTACGTGAAATCTGGAAATGCCAACACTGAGCAGTTTATCATCATCTCCTTGAGCCTATTAAAGGCCCTCTGTGCATAATCAGTCCATCCAAAGCTCCCTTCTTGGTGAGATCTATGAGGGGTGCTGCAAGTTGTGAAAACCCCTTGACAAACTTCCGGTAGTAGGTGCAGATGCCTACAAACCCTTGAATTTTTGTCACATTCTTCGGTTCCGACCAATCCTAGATGGCTCGGATCTTCTCCTCATGGACCCTTACCCCATCCACTCCGATGGTATGCCCCAAGTAGAGCATCTCTATAAGCCCAAATTCGTACTTAGATATCTTAGCATATAAATGTTGCTCCTCCAAAATACGCAATACAACCTTAATGTGTTGCAAGTGTTCCTCCCATGTGCGGCTATAGATGAGAATGTTATCAAAAAATATCAGCATAAACTTCCTCAGATGACCATGGAAGATGTGGTTCATACAAGACTGGAAGGTGGACGGAGCATTGGTCAGCCCGAAGGGCATCATGAAGAACTCAAAGTGGCCATAATGGCATCTGAACACAATCTTGGGGACATCTTGGCCCCTCAGCTTGACTTGATGGCACCCTGACCTTAGATCGATCTTTGAGAAGAACTTCGCTCCCCTCAACTCATCCATAAGCTCATCAATCCTGGGGATGGGGTAATGGTTCTTCATGGTTTTCTTGTTGAGTGCCCTGTAGTCAATGCACATTTGTAATGTGCCATCCTTCTTCTTCACCAAGACTATGGAAGAAGCAAAGGGACTACTATTGGGCCTGATGTGTCCCAACACCAAGAGCTCATGTATGGCTTGCTAAATCTCATCCCTGTAGGCTTTGGGGTGCCCATAGGGGGTGGTGATCACTGCCTAGATCCCCTGCTCCAGCTCAATAGTATGCTTAAACCCCCGATCTAGTGGCTGCCCTGGTGGTATGTCCCAAAAAACCGTGGAGTAACGGTTCAATATAGACTTCACATCGGGATGCATTGGCTGTCCTGTGACTCCTACCTCTGAAATACACAGCTCCACTACCCACTCTATGTCTCCCTTCCGAAAATCTGCCTCCATCCGGTGTGTCGAGAGTATCTAGGGAGGGTTTGTATGCATGCCTCTGATCATCACATGCTTCCCACTGTTCTTATACATCCAATCCTTCTCCAATCTCTCCCAATCCGTAGCGACCTTACCGAGTGTAATAAGCCACTGCACACCCAATACCACATTGGTATCTGGAATGTCGACCATGAAAAAGTGATCTATAATGGTGTATGTCCCCATGGTCACTACTAATGCCGTAACATACCACATGCACTACATGGTCCTGGAACCTAGAACCAACTCAGAAAACCCATCGAAACTCTTGGTTGGTATGCCCCTCCACTGCACTAGTTGGGCATCAATGAAGTTATGTGTGGCTCCTTTGTCCACCAACACTGATACATGATGTCCCTAGACCGTGCCTCAGACTCTCAGTGTCAAATACTTGGGAACTCCCTGCGAATATGCAAGGAATCCTCCGGTGGGTGAAAATGTTGCCCCTCTTGCTGTTGGGGGAGGTGGTGGTGGATGATCTTCTCATGGTGCACCAGCGTTGGCATCTACCTCCAACTCCTCATATGCCTCTTCTTCTCCCTCACTGTTGTAAAAGACCTCAATGTAGTGTTCCTTCCCCACAACACAACGATGACCCGATGCCCATGGATCCTGCAAGTGAAGCATAGCTTCCCCCATCTCAAATCTCTCTGAGTATCATCATCCAATGGCCCTCATCCTGGGTTCCACCTTGGGGGTGGAGCTCTCATGTCTTTCCCATTTTTCTAGAACACTAGTTTGTTTTGAAAAGGAGCTCTCGTCCTTGGCATGGCATCCTACAAGTCCCTTGTCCCCTCTACTGCTCCTGCAACATATTAGGCCTAGTGGATCTGACTATCCCATGCAAATATTCTTCCAATCTGTTAATAAACATATATACTCTCCTAGCCACTGACAGGTCTAGCAACATCACTAAAAGATTTAGGAACTCGGATATGTAAGTCTCTGGATTCCCTGTCTATTGGAGCTTAGTCAGCTCAACAAAGTGTTCCTCCAGGTCCTTCTGGTCAAATCTCTCCACTAACCTCTGAGTGAAATCTGCATACGTTGTCACCCTGCGTGACCCAACATAGACATCCTGTGGAACCACCAATCGTGGGCTTCCCCCTCAGGGTGCAGCATTGCCACCTTGATAGCCTCTACCTTCGGATTTTGGCTCAGTGTGAGGGAATTTAATGACAAATGTATCTCCTTGTGGAAGCTGAGGATTTTATTGTTTCAATGAAAGGACAATACGAACACACATAAAAATTCAATAGCTTGATGTCAAAAGGAAGTTAGAGCATGCATAACATGAATTCTAAGTAATTAAACATCAATATATTGGAAACAAGATATTAAGAAACATAAGATATAATCTCATTGAAACACTCAAAGAATCTTGGGTGAAGCAGAAACACAGTCACTGTATATTACTGATGATAAAAATTTACAATAGTGATAGTGTCAAAAATCATTATCCAACCACTTGTCATTCGAAGTGTTGCCTATTAATACGCTTTTTCTTCTTACATTGGATCTTCCCATTTGGCTAGATCATTGAACCATAATCTTTGACAACTATCTTAATCATAAACTATATTCCTGGAACTGAAAAAGACACCTAATAACTTAAGACTTACAAGCCTATTAGGACTCTATCTTTCATTTATTACATTCATTCATCTGTATAATGGAATATTACATTGATAATGACCAGTTTCTCGAGTGGCACTCACCATAACCTAGACATAAATATACCCACTAGATTTAGGAACTAGTACCCCTACTTTTTAGGAAAATATAAACATAACTTTTTATTATTTTCCTCATGTTTAGCTGGATAGGTGACAGTTTTGTCAAAGAGTGAATCCCCGTTGGAGTGTCCCACTGCCACCTCTAAATGCCTCCACGTGGTTGTCTGCTCTTCAAAAAAATTTCCAAAAATCAAAATACCACTAAAAACAACTCTCTGCAAAGACAGAGTGCACTAGGTAGTTTCATAGCGTAGTTGGTTAGAAAATTCATTTTAGCCATCTAAGTCAAATTTAAGATTCTCTTTTTGATTAGGATATGTTTGCTAGATAATATGAGCTAAATAAAACTCTCTCCCTCCTTTTATTTCCAACAAAAATGAGTTTTGTTGCAAAAAGTATCCTACAAGGATTTCGTAGCGAAATCTGGCCTTCAAGCCTAGGCTTTGCTATGAAATTACCTAATTGGCTCAAAAACACAAAATTTCATTTTTCTTCACCATTTCACCTTCCCAACTGAAAATGATGTTTCTTCAATGCTACAATTCTTTTCAAAAATGTTTAGACCAACTCTTCAAGCTTTGGGCATTCCATCCTTAGCAGTAGAAGGTTGCACCTCCTCAGGCTCATTTATCACTTGGATTTTCAACCCTCTTTTCTTCAATTCTTCCTGAATCATCTCCATTTGGTCTTCTAGTTCTTTAAGGTTCTCTTAAGCTTTTTCCTTTCAGAATATAACCACAGGTTTCTTTTTCTGGTGTTCCTCATTACTCTCCTCAAAGGAAGTGTTATTTTCAACAATTTTTTGGCATTTGTCAATGATTTATCATATTGGTTCAACTAATAATTCACTTTTTCTTCAAAATATGCCATTAGATTTCTATCTATCTTGGCCTCCCATAGTTCTAATTTGACGTCACTAAACTCTTCTCTGGCCTCTCTTAACTGCTTCTGGAATTTTTGTACTTCAGTCTTTTCCACCATCTTCTCCTTTCCTTTCCTTTGCACCAAAACCTCTTCTATTGTTGGGGATAGGTCTATGATGTCTTCTGTGATAGGTTTTTTTACTTTTTCAACCTTTTCCATCTTCTTTTTTTCCATGACACTCTTTGCAAGTTGTAACCTAGTAAGTGGTTTCCTTGGATGGAATATAAAACTTGCATCTTCTCCTACAAAATCTAATTTTTTAATAGTCTTACCTTTCTTTTTCTTCCATCCCCTTCAATGTCTTCTACTTGGACAATTGAAGTCTCTTCAATGTCTATTTCTTGGAGGATGTCTTCAATATTTCCCTTGGCAATGGTTTGGCTTCTAGTTATCCGCCTACTACCATGCTTTCTAATTTTATGTTTGTTGCTTGCAGGTGATGGTTGTGGGATATCTGCCTCTGGTACAGGTTTCGCTTCAACATCCATTGGCCAAGGTAGGATTTACCTCTTCTTCATTAACACCTTATATCATAGCTGGAGATGAAGTATTTTTTGGCTTTGAAGTCTTCATAGGTGTCAATGAATCAAGTTCATATCCACCGAGGAAAAGGAAAGATGCCCAATCTCTATTTAATTTCTTCAATTCTTCCAACACTAAGAGTTTAATTAGACCATGGTGAAAAAATGATGTATCACTACCTTCAGCCCTAGCTTGGACCTTATCAGACATATTCCTTAAGCTCCTAAAAAAAAAGAAAGGAAGATCAAGGGGTTGCTTACCAGTGAAATGTAAAAGGAGCCTGAAATGGTATAGGTAAACCATATTGTTATAGGTTAATTTGGGCATCATTCCCAATGACCTGGTTAACTGAACATCATCTCCAGGACCAATGAATAGGGTCTATCATCCCCTATCATTTCAATTGCTACATTCCCTAAGACAAAGAACAAGACAAATCATTCATGACTTTCATTTGCAAAGGTTTTTAATATTTGAAGTTTATAATATATCATATGAGAGCTCATCAACGCTGCCTCTAAAGGGACTAAGTGCATTGCATATGCAGGTAGCCCCATTCAAGGCTACTTTGAAAAGCACTTCTCAACACTCATAGGTGCGTTGGTCACATTGGGAGAGAAATTATCATTGTTTCGGAATCTCCACTTGGCCAGTGCCTTCTAGAAGAGTTCGCATGTGTCAAAATTTGAATCCATGTGTCTATTTGACATCTATAATATTGGGAACATGTCTTGCCTATTATTGGAAAGTTATTGATTGTAAAAATACCTTCAGATCCTCTATAAATTGAGCATAGATCTTAGTGTTTGAAAAGGAAGAATTTGAGTAGAGAAATGCTGATGGAATTTCAATTGAGGAGTTGATTTGTGTAACATGCTGCTGGAGAGATCTGCATGTGATGAGGCTGGGATGTTGTTGGAGATGGTCACTTCAAATCAATCATTGGGTTGTAACCTCCCTTTCTATCCATTAATAAAGATTGCTGCTTACTTTCCCACATATGTATCTGTATAAGCTCATGTTTTCCATATTATGAATTCTTATCTGATGTATATGGTTTATGCTTCATTGATTTAGCTAAATAACTTGAATATACATCTGTATTATTGCTATCTCTTGTTGTTTAGTGTTCATTCTTGCAGGAAATATTTTTCACAATTGGCTGGAATTTGAAGCTACAACAAAAGCAACATAAGGAGACTTTGGAAGCGCTTGGACTCCAAGTAAGCTTCTTATTTCATTCTGTGTGTCTATTCATAGTTAGGAAAAGTAGTCGCAAAATATTTACCTGATTTTATAGATAAGCACCTGTCTAGGGAAGAATGATTTATCCGTAATTCATAATTCCACATAAAAAATTGGTGACTCTGCTGGGGAATTTACCCTTCATCCTAGGTGTATTTGCCTCTTATTTTCTCTGTTTATTCACACAGTAGATTTTACTCAGAAATATTGGGTTTTTTGAAATCCAAATTTGCATTAGAAGTGTTTTAAACAACTGTGTTTTTCATTGTACACTGTGCCCAACACACTGTTGGACAGGACACGGTGCTTTGCATATCACTGTCTCCCGTTCATGTCTACGTTGCAAAGCACTGTCTCTCTTTAGATACTGTGTTGCCTCTTGAAACCATCCAAATTCCATTGATTTTGTCATTGCAATTTGTTTCAGTTTGTTCTTTGCTATGTTTTGAAAATCCTGAGCCTCATATTGACCAGTGAACTTATCTACCTCTTCCTCCTTTGAAAGAATAGTTTGTTCAATGTTTGTTTAAAGTGTTTTTCTTTATCATTGACGAATCAATTTCAAATTGTTTTCATTGTGACATTAGATCCATTTTATTTTGAAACGGAAATTGTCGTAAATTCTTCGTTTCCTGATAGGAGAAATTTTTGTTTAATTCTTCATTTTTCCTTCAAAAGAGAAATTGTTGTTCTATTCCTCATTTCTCAAAAGTAAAAGGAATTTCTTTTTTTTTATTGATTTAGTGCACTTAGTTTCTTTTCTTCATTCATAACAATAAAGGAACTGAAAACAAAAACTTGCATTTGCATGTAGTGGATTGTGTAATTTGCAAAAGGAACAATTGGGAAATATGCAATTATTTTGTGCTCTTTGATTTGTTTGATTGCAAATTGATTTCTCTTTCCCTCTAGTAGCTAGGATTTTCATTGAAAAACTAAAAATGAAATATTACTTATCATTCTTAGTTTTCATTTTAGGAATTTTTAGTACATCATCGCAGTGAACCTTTGAAAGGAAAATCGATAAAAAAGATCACCTTAAAATTTATCTCAATTTACCTAACAAAGCATTGGAACCATAATGATAACATTTAGAAGGTCTAGGCTAGAGACGTGTTCCGGTTTCGTAAAACATAACAGTTGTCGTTAACTTGTTTGCGATACATTACAAGTGTGATACCTCACTCCACATACGTAAGTATATCCTACCTTGTACACATAATTTCGGGTATATCGGGTGGTGTTACAGTACGAAAAGTATAAAGGGGTGCTCTCACTGTGAGGTTTCGCATCAAACAGTGCTAATACAAACTTGGGCCTCCACGTACCTTCGGGTATATTTGGGAGGAAAAATTTTAGGTTCTATCCATCCATAGTGAACCGAGTCAGCCACCTTGTAAATTTTGATACACTGAACATAGCATTCAGGGAGATTGCCTACTCGTACTTCTTGGTTCGCCAAAAGGTTTTGTGTAGTTCACAGTTTCTTGGTAAACCCTTTTTCCTAGAATTACCCTTTTATTTTGTTTATTTGTTTTTGGTTAAAATAAATCAGTAATCGTGGAAGAAAAAAAATCCTTTCCCCCTTCGTTCGCGTAGATTAGCATTAAAACCACCTTTACCACCAGAAGTCACTTCTGGTATGCGAAGGCGATCACGCTCTGCCGAATCAAGTACAATTCGTACCTCTGGTGAAACATCATCTTCCCATAAACTAGAGTTAGCTCAAGTTGTTTCTACACATCCCGGTTTGTCTAATGTTGTCAAAACGGAGTCCTCACAGCTATTTGTGGTCACGATCCATCCAATCGGTGAGACCATACCTCCTGGACCCGACGTTGTTCAACCAGAAGTTGATCCAGATCCTGTCTCTTATTTTCCATAACATTCGAATCCCAAAGTCGAACAACTGTGGTTGCTCCGCCTTGGTCATCCCACACAATTTCTTTGTAGCCATCGAAGTCTCCAATATCACACAAATAACCACCTCAAATACACTTTGCCCGACGGAAATACTTCCACCCTCGGTTTAATCATGAAGAAGAAATCCCACGATAATAGACACCCTTAACTCCAACCCATTTTGCAGGACTCACCTGGTACGGAAGTCTTTTCCTCAATCGCTACTAATGGATCCTATTCCCATTCAAACTCGCCGATTCAAAAGGGTATACATTTGGTCATAACTACAAGGTTCAACCAACATCTTCTAAGCAAGGCCAACCATCTATTTCAATTATGCCAATACCTGCCCTTGCTACTCTTTCTGATGTTCACAAACTTCTTATCTCCACCAAACAGTCATATTTTCATGGTGGCCCTATGGTCCCATTAGGTTACAAATCATTATCTGAAATTTTCTCCAGTGCATCTTTAAACCCATGGAATTTACCAATGTCATCATCCGGTATTTTAACTGGAAATCCTATAGTGAGTACTGAACAACTTGATTCTTTATATGCATCATTAGGGAAATACCAAGCCGGTCCTTCTGGGTCTATTCCTTCAAGTAACATATCAACTGGATTCCCAACATTTGGAGAGCAATAATTTATGTCTTATTATCCTCCTCATGCTAGGGGGAAACCTTTGGTCACCCAATATGACAGTACTCCATCACTTTTTGGTCAACCTAATGTCGCAATGAATGTTTGTCAATGGCAGCCCACTCTGCCTATCCAACCACAAACGATTGTACACTCATATCAACCAGTTCAACGTGTTACACCCACATCATTTCCACTTGTTAATACATCTTTACCCCTATTACAGAATCAAAATGTTGTACAACAACCTTATCAAGTGGGTCCTTCAACTCAATACCCTCAAATATTGGGTCCACGGGCTCCAAATTATTCGGTTAATTTACAACAACCTGTATCCAGAATCATTTATTCACAAGATGGTTTACCATTTTATGGGATGTCACAGCCATAACCTGGTTATACCTATCAACCGAATCCAATTTATCCTAATTTGGGTTATAAAATTGGTGGACAAAACCCTTAGCAGCCTCAGGTGCAAATGCCTCAAACTTCTTTTCAACAAGTATCATATCCAGGTTTTGGTTAACAGAATCCTCAAGTGTTTTCTTATCAAAACAACCCCTATCTGAGTTACCAATAGTAGATTCCTTATGTTGGTGCTCAAAGGCTTGTTTCTCAAGAAATTCCATCTTACCCTAGCTATGCTCAACCTGACCTTAATAGACATTTTCCCTTTGTTGCAACTTTAGAGTTACCAGATTTAAATGGGCTAACTAATGATCCAATTATATGCTCCTTGGTGGTTGATGATACCTCATATCCCTAAGTTTAGTGGAAACCCTGGAGAAGATGCGTCAACTCATGTCATGACTTATCATTTATAGTGTTCATCAAACTCCCTAAATGATGATTATGTTCGACTACGTCTTTTCCAACGTATGCTCACAAGTCTGACTGCAAAATGGTACATTGAATTACCTAGAGCTTATTTTGATAATTTCACTACCCTAGCTACTGTGTTTTTGACTCATTTCTAGTTACCCATACGATATGAAACTGGAACAGAACTCTTGACCAATTTCAAATCGACTAATGCTACTCACATTTCTGATCATATTCATGAGTGGCATCGTCGTCGTAGAATGGTTAAGACATTTGTTCGGATCATCTACTTGATGAATGTTTTGCCATTACAATTGCTACCGCCTCAAACCTATAACTGAGGATGTGGCTAAGGGTGGCATTTTCACTAAAGAGAAATTTATCGCTCGTGCCCAATATTTAGACTTGATTTATACTCAGTCTGGCACACTCTATGAAAATATTTCCTAACGCGCCGAGATCTAATTTTACTATTCCTCCTCAATCAAAGGACGCTCATGCCAGAGATGGCTTGATTGGTACTACAAGCACACATCATACTACTGTATCTGATCCTACACCTTCTTCATGTCGTTTGACAAGGGAAAAAGTGACAAGCAACCCGAAAGTAAGAAAAAGGGGAAATATAAGAAAAAGAAAACTTCTAACCCGCAGGAAAAATCATCTGATCAATCGTCTGGACCTAGGAAACCTTATTATCCATGCATAATCTATAATGAGTAACATTTTGTTAGGGATTTTCCTCACCACGCTGAAGTCTTAAAAATCATCAAGACTTCCCCTGCATCAGTTGTGTTGACAGACCCATTTCCAAATCCAGAAACAAACATGGTTTCTATGTAGAAATTATATGCAAGATGCATGTATATATCTAGATTCTCCTGATCTAATGATATTTATCTTCTTGATAAATACAAAATCCTTCCACTATTAATCTTTTGCGGAAATTTAAAATTCAATTGCAAACACATCAAGCAATAAAAACAATTGCACATAACGCAGTTGTTTAATGGGAAAGCCTGAAGCTGAAATCCCCAACTATAATATACTATGTATCATGGAGATCATGTAACAATCTCATACAAAGCTTAGTACATCAAGCTCTCAGTATAATCAATCGTCACACACTAATCAGAAGAAATCTGCAAATCCATGCACTGATCTCTTGCCACTTGATAGCCTGCCTCCACTGCGCAATCCCTGCTGAAGAATACCCTTGAATGAATTTGGATTGGCCTTGCCTTGACTGTGCAATCCTCATTGGAAACTCCAATGTGTGTGTGATGCAATCAATGCATCACTATAGTCACAACAGATAGTCCATCTTTCCCTTTCACCTATCTCTCCACTTGGTCTCCACTGGAGCTCACATGCACTGTAGTTAACTGTTGTATTTTTTTAGTTGATTAATGAGTTATTATTTGTGAATTAATTAACTAATTAATTCACTCCACTCTCAATAGTGTATAATTCAGTTAGACTAGATACAACTAGCTCAACTGAGTTTAACTCCATTAACTGAGTTAAACTGAATAATAACTCCATGAACTCCTCTTCCAACTCTGTCATAACTTTGCCACTTTAGTTCTAACTGAGTCCTCCATGCATGAACCACCAGTAAACCCTAGGAATTTCGTAATTCCTTCAGCCCATTGATTTTCCAAATCTGTATACTGAAATTAAGTGCTCCAAGAGAATAAGTTGATTCTTATTGTCGGATTATTATTAAGAGCTAATAATAATCGACACTTCTATTTTTAGATCGACGATCTATAAATAGACTTTGCCTGATATTCTAAAAATAGAATTTCATCTATTTTTCCAACTTGACCAACCATCCACAAATAGCATCCTGCAACTTCTTAAATATGATCACCATGTCTAAAAATATACATAGTCTAAAAATAGACTTACACCTAAAAATAGCCTGCGGGCCCACTTAGTGAAGGTGACTGATTTTCACTAAGCTCATCATCTTGTTGAATCTCAGCACTCCCTCTCAACAAGATAGGGATTATCCTTCACCCCCATCCTACCTCTATGGTATTCTAATTTTCTCCTGGTGAGTGCCTTCGTCAGAATATCTGCATCCTAATCTTCCGTAGGAATGTACTGAAGCAACATAATCTTCCACTACACACAATCTCTGATATGATGATACCGGATATCAATATGTTTAGATATATCATGAAACATAGGATTAACCGAGAGTTTAATGCAACTCTGGTTATCACAATGTATCACTGTAGGATGTAAATGTGAACCGAACAAACCAACCAGGATCTTCCTCATCCAGATAGCCTCACATGCAGCTTGACTTGTTGCCATGTATTCTGCTTCTGCTGAACTGAGTGCCACAGATCTTTGTTTCCTATTGTACTAAGAAACTACCGTAGATCCGATACTGAAAAACCCTCCTGATGTGCTCTTTCTGTCCGTTCAACTGCCTGCCCAATCTGCATCCATGAAGCCATGCAACTTCACCTCATCCGTATGTCCGTACCATAAGCCATACTCAGATGTGCCCCTGAGATATCTCAGGACATGTTTTCTTGCCTTCCAAAAGAGCTTGGTAGGCTTAACCATCACTTGTGAAAGTTGGTTCACCACATAACATATGTCCGGTCTTGTATTAACTAAATACATGAGTGAACCCACCAACTGTCGATAAAAAGTGGCATCCACTACCTCTGCTGATGTAGTATCCTCTTTTCTCCAATTTCCTAGAAGAGGAGTATTAATAGGCTTGCAGCCTTGCATGTGAAACTTCTCAAGTATCTCCTAGGCATACTTGCTTTGAGACACAAACAGTTCACCTTCCCGCTGCCATATTTCCAATCCAAGGAAATAATGAAAGAGGCCCAAATCCTTCATCTCAAACTCCTTTGCAAGATCTTCCTTGCATGAGTGTATCCGCTTCTCATCACCCGTTAGTATTAAATCATCAACATAAAGAAAATTATTAAAAGCTTACCCTCCACCATAATTTGGTACAGGTTTTCATCCGCTTCACTCTTGGTGAAGCCAAGTCCAGTGAAATAGTTGTCAATCCATGTGTACCAAGCACGAGGTGCTTGTTTCAGCCCATACAATGCTCTTTTGAGCCTGCACACATGCGACTCGCTGCTGAAGATCTCAAATCCTTCAGGCTGCTCAATTTACACCTCTTCCTCAATGATTATGTAGAAATTATATAACTTATGTGTTATATGTCCAATATTCTCCTGATCTCACACTATTTTAATTTCATGCAAAATACAGAATCTATTCCACCATTTATCATTTGCAGAAATTAAATCAAGATTGCAATGCACACATGAAACAATAAAAATTCACACACATTAACAGAGTTGTTTAACGGGAAAGCCTGAAGCTGAAAACCCCAACTATCTGTATATAATATATTTCATAGAGATCATGTAACAATCCTCATACAAAGCTGATCATATCAAGCTCTCAGTACAACACAATCGCTACACACTAATCAGGCCCGATCTTGCAAATCCATGCATCGATCTTTCCCACCTGCTAGCCTGCCTCTACTACGCATTCCTTGCTGAAGAATGGCTCTAAATGAGTTTGAATTACTCCAGCCTTGCTCACGCAATCCTCATTGGCATCTCCACTGAGTGTTGGATGAAATCAATGCATCACTATATTCACAACTGATAGTCACACTTGCTCTTTCACTTATCTCTCCACTGTTCTCCACTGAAACTTCCATGCATTGTAGTTAACTGATATATTCTACAGTTGATTAATGAGTTATTATTTTTGAATTAATTAACTAATTAATTCACTCCACTCTCACTAGTGTATCAATCAGTTAGACTAGATACAACTAGCTAAACTGAGTCTAACTGAGTTAAACTAAATACAACTCCACCAACTACTTCTCCAAATCCACCAAACTCTGCCACTTGAGTTCTAATTGAGTCCTCCATGCAATAGCTCCAGTAAACCCTCAGGAATAGCGTAATTCCTTCTGTCAGTTTCTGTGCCACATTTGTGCACTTAACTGAAGTGCTCCAAGAGAATAAGATAATGTTTAGAGTCCAAATATTATTAAGAGCTAATAATATTCGACATATCTATTTTTAGACTGGAAGTCTAAAAATAGGCTCCACCCAATATGTCTAAAAATAGAAGTCCATCTATTTTTCCAACATAGCCAACCATCCACAAATAGCATCCTACAACTCATAGAATATGATCGACATGTCTAAAAATAGAGATAGTCTAAAAATAGACTTTGCGCCAAAAATAGCCCGCGGGCCCACTTAGTGAAGGCGACTCTTTTCACTAAGCTCATCATCTTGTTGAATCTCAACACTCCCTCTCAACAAGATAGGAATTATCTGCCACCCCGATCCGGTCTCTATGGTATTCGAATTTGCTCTTGGTGAGCGCCTTCATCAAAATATCTGCATCCTGATCCTCTGTAGGAATGTAAGAAAGCAACATGATCTTCCGCTGCACAAAATCTCTAATATGATGGTACCAGATGTCAATATGTTTAGATCTATCATGAAATACTGGATTAACTGAGAGTTTAATACAACTTTGATTATCACAGTGTATCACAGTAGGATCTAAATGAGAACCGAACAAACCGACCAGGATCTTCCTCATCCATATAGCCTCGCATGCAGCCAAAATTGCGGCCATGTACTCGGCCTCTGCTGAACTGAGTGCCATGGATCTTTGTTTCCTGCTGTACCAAGAAACTGTTGTAGATCCGATACTGAAAATCCCTCCATATGTGCTCTTTCTGTCCATTGGGCTTCCTGCCCAATCTGCATTTGTGAAGCCATGCAGCTTCACCTCATCCGACTGTCTGTACCACAATCTATACCCAGATGTGCCCCTGAGATACCTTAGGACATGCTTTCCCGCCTTCCAAAAGAGCTTGGTAGGCTTCACCATCGCTTGTGAAAGCTGGTTCACATCATAGCATATGTCTGGTCGTGTATTGACTAAATACATGAGCGAACCAACCAACTGTCGATAAACAGTGGAATCCACTACCTCTGCCAATGTAGCATCCTCTTTCCTCCAACCACCAGGAAGAGGAGTGTCGATAGGCTTGCATCCTTGCATGTGAAACTTCTCCAGTATCTCCCGGGCGTACTTTCCTTGAGACACAAACATTTCACCTTTCCACTGCCAAATTTCCAATCCCAGGAAATAATGAAGGAGGCCCAAGTCCTTCATCTCGAAATCCTTTGCAAGATTTTCCTTGCATGAGTGTATCAATAGTTCATCACCCATTAGTATTAAAGCATCTACATAAAGAATAATGATCAAAATCTTACCCTCCACCACAATTTGGTATAGGTTTGGATCCGCCTCACTCTTGGCGAAACCAAGTCCAGTGAAATAACTATCTATCCGTGTGTACCAAGCGCGAGGTGCTTGTTTCAGCCCATACAACGCTCTTTTGAGCTTGCACACATGCGACTCGCTGCTGAAGATTTTGAATCCTTCAGGCTGCTCAATGTACACCTCCTCCTCAATCATTCCATTGAGGAACGCAGTCTTCACATCCATCTGATGAATGTGCCAACCCATCTGCACTGAGAGAGCAAGGATGGTCCGTATGGAAGAATACCTTGCGACAAGTGCAAAGGTTTCTTCATAGTCAATCCCCTCGATCTGTGAGAAGCCCCAGGAAACAAATCTTGCATTATACTTCTCGACACTCCCATCAGTAGCTTGCTTCACTCTGTAGATCCATCTCGAACCTACCAATGATTTTCCTTCCGGCCTTGGGACAATCTCCCATGCATTGTTTTTGACAATCGAATCATACTCTTCCACCATGGCATCTACCCATGAGGGATCCTCCACAGCTTCCTCGAAAGAGGATGGCTCCATCACAATACACTTGCTCATCAGAGCCATGTATCCAGTAAATCGATCAGGTGACTGTCTCTGTCTGCGCTGTAATGTAGGAACTCCTACATTCTGGACTGCATCAAGATTCAGTCACTCAACTTATGTAGTGCGCTTCCACCCTATGATGTTTGGTGCTGCATGAGTGGTTTCTTCCACTCCATGAACCTCCTCTTGTGGCTGAACCACATCTTGAGGCTCATCTTTAGGAACAAGTAGCTCCTCCTCTGCATGCAAGTGTAGCTCCCTCTCAAGCGACAACTTCATGGCTTTCTCCTCATGAAATTTGATATCCCATTGCACGAAAGTCATCCGTCTGTCTGGAAAATACACATGATAATTGTGGGGTGTTTCTGTGTACCCCACAAATATCCCAACCTCTTCGGTCGGCTCCAGATTCTTCCTGGCATCCTTCGTCACATGAATGTAAACAGGTGAGCCAAAAATCTTCAAATGAGAAATATCAGGCTTCTTACCAGAAAACGCGTCTTCGGTTGTACTCATGCCAAGTACTCTATGAGGACAACGGTTTTTCACATAAACCGCAGTGTTGCATGCGTCAACCCACAAGTGTATGGGAAGGCCCTGATCATGCAACATCACTCGTGCAACACCCATGATCGTTCTGTTCTTCCTCTTAGCGATCCCATTTTGCTGTGGGTTATGAGGCGCTATGAGTTCTCTTCGAATTCCTTATTTGCTACAGAAGTCTTTGAATTCGCCAGAGATGTATTCACCACCATTATCACTCTAGAGAACTTTCACTTGCTTCCCCGACTCTTTCTCAACCAATGCCTTGAACTCACAGAAATTTGAGTATGTCTCACTCTTCTTCTGCATGAAGAAGATCCAGCACTTACGAGAAAAGTCATCAAAAAATATCACATAATACCTGTGTTTTACTGTTGAAGCAACCGAGAAAGGTCCACACACATCTGTGTGAATTCTCTCAAAGATCGTCGAAGCACGACTATCCTTCTCATGAAAAGTGGTCTTCACAAATTTTCCCAAAGTACATCCCTTGCACTGATCTGATTGCGCAAGTGTACCTTTGGGAAGCCCGGTAGAAAACTGCTGCAAAATTTTCAAAGCACCATGGTGAAGATGGCCCAATCTCCTGTGCCACAATTCGCCCCCATCCCGGCTCACCACTCCTTATGCTTTGCCTGCCATTTTTGCACAGCTATCTACCTGAAATTGATAAATATTCTTAACTCGAATCCCTATCCTCCTAGTTTTTCCAGTTGTTTTATGTCGAAGGAAGGCTTTTACCTCGCTAAAAACAACATCATAACCCTTATCTTCCAACATCGCCTCGGAGATTAGATTCTTCTTCAATCCTGGAACATGCATGACATCCTTCAAGATGAAAGGTTTGCTGGACTCCCTCTCAAAGGAAATGGTCCCGATACCAGTCGCACTGTATCCACCATCATCGCCCATCTCGATGTGCACTACAAGATTCTTTTCCTCCAGATCACTAAACAAATATTTGTCTCCGGTCATATGGAAAGACGCACCACTATCAAGAAACCACACCGATCCCATCAAAATTGAAACCAAGAATGTGATCAAAGAAAAATCTAGCTCAAACTGCGAGGCTAAGGCCTCTCCAGCTGCAAATCCAGCAGCCTGCTTATTCTTCTTATTCTATGGACAATTAGTGGCGAAATTCCCATGTTGGTGACAGTGAAAACACTTCACCTTGGACAAATCCTACTTCTTGCCTTTCGCACTGGATTGAGAAGGATTTTTCTTCCCCTTCCCTTTCCTTTCTTTGGTAGCCAAAGCGCAATTTTATTCTTCTTCATTCTTTGATGAAGATCCATCCCTGGTACCCCGCCTTATCTTCTCCTGCACAAGATCCGACCAAAGTCGCTCCCATCCTGAGAGTTTCTCCCGTCCATTGACAAAGTCTTCGTAGCTATGCCAACTCTTTAGAATCCCAAGGAGAGCCAATCTCACCAAGTCTTCTTTATCAACAGTGATTTCCACACTTCCCAGCTCATCCTTGCAGTGGACAAACTTCGTGAGTTATTTTGGTATACTGTCGCCTTTCTCCATTTTTATTTTTCAGAGCTTCTTTAAGTGCCAACTTCCTCTGGTCACTTCTACTTTGGAACAAATTTGTCAAAGCCTTCCACATTAAGAATGGAGTGGCTTTCCCATGAAGGCTGGACACAATGTGGTCCTTCACACCTTCCAATAGAATCCTTCGACACTTTGCTACCTTATTTTTCCATGCGTCAAGTGTGGCTGCATTGCTAGATCCCGACTTAGGAACATCGCTATTGATGAAATCCTTCAACCCATTATCATCTAGCACCGCCTCCATCCTATCCTTCCATGCAATATAATTTGAGCTCCCATCAAGGGCATACTCCAATCGCAATCCGTTGAAAGACATTTCAATGAATGCTCAACTTCGACACCAAGAAAACACTGCAGCAAATTCGAATTCCACTAGCACAAAACTCAACCGGTTCAATAATTGCAATCTCCTATGATCAATACTGCTCTCATACCATGTATAAATTATATAAATTATGTGTTATATGTCCAATATTCTCCTAATCTCACACTATTTAAACTTCATGCAAAATACAGAATCTATTCCACCATTGATCATTTGTGGAAATTAAATCAAGATTGCAATGCACACATGAAACAATAAAATTTCACACACATTAACACAGTTGTTTAACGGGAAAGCCTAAAGCTGAAAACCCCAACTATCTGTATATAATATATGTCATAGATATCATGTAACAATCCTCATACAAAGCTGATCATATCAAGCTCTCAGTACAATACAATTGCTACACACTAATCAGGCCTGATCTTGCAAATCCATGTATTGATCTTTTCCACCTGCTAGCCTTCCTCTACTACGCAGTACCTGCTGAAGAATGGCTCTAATGAGTTCAAATTACTCCAGCCTTGCTCATGCAATCCTCATTGGCATCTCCATTGAGTGTTGGATGCAATCAATGGATCACTATAGTCACAACTGATAGTCACACTTGCTCTTTCACCTATCTCTCCACTGGTCTTCACTGAAACTGCCATGCAATTTAGTTAACTGATGTATTCTTCAGTTGATTAATGAGTTATTATTTTTGAATTAATTAACTAATTAATTCACTCCACTCTCACTAGTGTATCAATCAGTTAGACTAGATACAACTAGCTCAACTGAGTCTAATTGAGTTAAACTAAATACAACTCCACCAACTACTTCTCCAGCACCACCAAACTCTGCCACTTGAGTTCTAACTGAGTCCTCCATGAAATAGCTCCAGTAAACCCTCAGGAATAGCGTAATTCCTTCTGTCAGCTGTTGTGCCACATCTGTGCACTTAACTGAAGTGCTCAAAGAGAATAAGATAATGTTTAGAGTCCAAATATTATTAAGAGCTAATAATATTCAACATATCTATTTTTAGACTGGCAGTCTAAAAATAGACTCCGCCCAATATGTCTAGAAATAGAATTCCATCTATTTTTCCAACTTGGCCAACCATCCACAAATAGCATCCTGCAACTCAGAATATGATCGACATGTCTAAAAATAGACATAGTCTAAAAATAGACTTTGCGCCAAAAATAGCCCGCTGGCCCACTTAGTGAAGGTGACTCTTTTCACTAAGCTCATAATCTTGTTGAATCTCAACAGATTCCATTAAGGAATGTAGTCTTCACATCCATATGATGAATGTGCCAACCCATCTGCGCTGAGAGAGCAAGGATGGTCCTTATGGAAGAATACCATGTGACAGGTGCAAAGGTTTCTTCATAATCAATCCCCTTGATCTGTGAGAAGCCTTGGGAAAAAAATATTTCCTTATAATTCTTGATGATCCTATCAGTAGCTTGCTTTACCTTGTAGATCCATCTTGATCCTAAAACTGATTTGCCCATCGGCCTTGGAACAATCTCCCAAGCACTGTTTCTGACAATGGAGTCATACTCTTCCACCATGGCATCTACCCATGTGGGCTAGTCCTGCACTGCTTCTTCAAAAGAAGATGGCTCTGTCACGATACACTTTCTCATGAGAGCCATGTATCCAGTAAATCGGTCAGGTGACTGTCTCTATCTGCGCTGTGATGTAGGGACTCCTACATTCTGTGCCGCATCAAACTTCAGTCTCTCAGCTTCTGTGGTATGTTTTCTGTCTTGTCTGATGTTTGGTTCTACATGAGTGGACTCCTCCAATCCATGAATCTCCTCTTGTGGCTGATCCACATCTAGAGGTTCATCTTTCGGAACAGGTAGTTCCTCCTTTGCATGCAAGTCTAGCTCCCTCTCAAGCATATCTCATGTAGCGCCCACGATCGTTCTATTCTTCCTCTCTGCGACCCCATTTTGCTGTGGGTTATGAGGCGCTATGAGTTCTCCTCGAATTCATTCTTTGGTACAAAAGTATTTGAATTTTCCCGAGATGTATTCACCACCATTATCACTCTGCAGATCCTTCACTTGCTTCCCCAACTCCTTCTCCACCAATGCTTTAAACTCACAAAACTTTGAGAATGTTTTGCTCTTCTTCTGCACGAAGAATATCCAACATCTACAAGAATAATCATCAAAAAATATAACATAATACCTGTGTTTTGCTTTTGAAGCAACCGAGAAAGGTCCACACATGTCTGTGTGAATTCTCTCCAGGATCACCGAAGCATGGTTCTCCTTTTCATGAAAGGTGGTCTTCACAAAATTACCCATAGTACATCCCTTGCACTGATATGACTGCAGAAGAGTACCCTTGGGAATTCCAGTAGAAATATGCTGCAAAATATTCAAAGTGCCATGGTGAAGATGGCCCAATCTCCTATGCCATAATTCGCCCCATCTCGGCTCACCACTTCTTCTGCTTTTCCCATCATTGTAGTGCAGCCATCTACCTCCAGCTTGTAGATATTATTAACTCAAATCCCTATCCTCTTGGTTTGACCCGTTGTTTTATGTCGCAGGAGAGCTTTTCCATCGCTAAAAACAACGTCATAACCTTTATCTTCCAACATTGCGACCGAGACCAAGTTCTTCTTCAGACCTGGAACATACATAACATCTTTCAACGAGAATTGATTACCTGAACCCCTCTCAAAGATAATGGTCCCAATGTTGGTCACACTGTATCGACCATCGTCGCCCATCTCTATGTGCATTTTAAGGTCCTTCTCCTCCAAGTCACTAAACAACTCCTTGTCTCCCGTCATATGGAAAGATGCACCACTATCAAGATACCACACCGATCCCATAGAGCTTGAAACAAAGCATGTGATCAAAGAGAAATCAAGTTCAAATTGCGAGGCTAATGCCTCTCCAGCTGCAGCTCCAACAACCTTCTTGTTCTTCTTCTTCTATAGGCAGTTAGTGGCGAAATGCCCATGTTCGTGCCAGTGAAAACACTTCACCTTGGAAAAATCTTGCTTCTTGCCTTTAGCTTCGGATTTTGAAGGAAATTTCTTCCCCTTCCCTTTCCTTGATTTGGAAGCTAAATTTCAATTATCTTCATCTTCATTCTTCTATGAAGAGCCATCCCTGGTACTTCACCTTATCTCCTCCTGCACAAGATCCAACCAAAGTCGCTCCCATCCTGACAGTTTCTCCCATCCATTAACAGAGTCTTCATAGCTATGCCAACTCTTCAGAAGCCTAAGAAGAGCCAAGCTCACCAAGTCTTCATCACCAACAGTAATCCCCACACTTCCCAGTTCATCCCTATAGTGGACAAACTTCATGAGATATTTTGGAATACTTTCGCCCTTCTCCATTTTTATTTTTCTGAGCTTATCTTTTAGTGCCAACTTCCTCTGGTCGCTGCTGCTTTGGAAAAAATCTGTCAAAGCCTTCCACTTTGAAAATGGAGTGGCTTTCCCGTGAAGGTTGGACATAATATGGTCCTTCACACCTTCCAACAGAATTCTTCTTGTCTTTGCTACCTTCTTTTGCCATGCGTCAAGTAATGCAGCATCGCTAGATCCAGGCTTAGGAACATCGTTGTCGATGAGCTCCTTCAGTCCATTATCTTCCAGCACTGCCTCCATCCTATCCTTCCAGGATATGTAATTTGAGCTGTCATCAAGGGCATACTCCAATCGCAACCCATTGAAAGACATTTCAAGGTATACTCAACTGTCGCACTAAGAATTTTCTGCAGCAAATTCGAATAGTCCACCAGCACAAACTCAAAAATTATTCACAATTGCAATCTTAAAGAATTAACACAGCTCTGATACCATGTAGAAATTATATACAAGATGCATGTATATATCCATATTCTCCTGATCTAACAATATTTATCTTCTTTCTAAATACAGAATCCTTCCACTGTTAATATTTTGCAGAAATTTAAAATTCAATTGCAAACACATGAAGCAATAAAAACAATCACACATAACACAATTGTTTAATGGGAAAGCCTAAAGCTCAAAACCCCAAATATCATATATTATGTATCATGGAGATCATGTAACAATCTCATACAAATCTTAGTACATTAAGCTCTCAGTACAATCAATCGTCACACACTAATCAAAAGAAATATGCAAATCCATGCACTGATTTCTTGCCACCTGATCGCCTGCCTCCATTGCGCAATCCCTGCTGAAGAAGACCCTTGAATGAATTCGGATTGGCCTTGCCTTGACTGCGCAATCCTCATTGGCAACTCCAATGTGTTTGTGATGCAATCAATGCATCACTATAGTCACAACAGAAAGTCCATTTTTCCCTTTCACCTATCTCTCCACTGGAACTGACATGCATTGTAGTTAAATGTTGTATTTGTTCAGTTGATTAATGAGTTATTATTTATGAATTAATTAACTAATTAATTCACTCCACTCTCACTAGTGAATCATTCAGTTAGACTAGATACAACTAGCTTAACTGAGTTTAACTCCATTAACTGAGTTAAACTGAATAACAACTCCATGAACTACTCTTCCAACTCTGTCATGACTTTGCCACTTCAATTCTAACTGAATCCTCCATGCATGAACCACCAGTAAACCCTAGGAATTGCGTAATTCCTTCAGCCCATTGATTTTCCAAATCTGTATACTGAAATTAAGTGCTCCAAGAAAATAAGTTGATGTTTATTGTCGGATTAATATTAAGAGCTAATAATAATCGACACTTCTATTGTTAGGTCGACGATCTATAAATAGACTTCGCCCAATATTCTAAGAATAGAATTTCATCTATTTTTCCAACTTGACCAACCATCCACAAATAGCATCCTGCAACTTCTGAAATATGATCACCATGTCTAAAAATAGACATAGTCTAAAAATAGACTTACACCTAAAAATAGCCTGTGGGAACACTTAGTGAAGGTCACTGATTTTCACTAAGCTCATCATCTTGTTTAATCTCGGCTTCTAGTTCCCAAGTACTTATGTTATCTGTCACAAAACCTTCAACAAATATTTTGGTGTCAACGCGTAATAAATATTATGGTAGTCAGGCCACTGATCAACCTACTACCTCGACAATGAATCCATCTATAGAATCAGTACAACCTACTGCTATTCCTGAATTGGAAATCAAGCCACCTAAGGGAGTAATTCACAAATCGACATATAATCCTCGAGCAAGAGCTACACAAAATTATAATATAGTTGAAGTTTTGGCTCAATCCCCTTCAGTTATGTCTACTCTTGAGGTATTACAAAATTGTCCTTCCCAAAAATAGGCTTTATTGTTAGCTATTGGTGGAATTGATCTGACTGATTCTAATTTTGTCATCTTTAACCATACGGGCTATGTGCTGCAATTACCAGCAGAATTGGCATTCTCCATACAAGTAAATGCTTTCAATCACCTTGTTCATCGTACTATTATTGATGAGGGAGCATCTACATGCATTATTTCTCTAAATTGTTGGAAGTTACTTGGCTCGCTGCGCTTATCACAATCATCAATGACGTTGAAGGATTTCGATGGATGTACATATAAACCCTGTGGTATTATTAATAACCTGTATGTTGAACTAGGGGGCAGAACAATTAATGTTGATGTCAAGGTTGTTGACGGACCCCTTAATTATAATATTCTACTTGGAATGCCATGGGTATATGCAATGACTGCAATTGTTTCTACATATTTCAGAATGATTTCCTTTCCATATAAAGGTACTATCACAGTCATTAATCAGCTATCCTTCTTTGCTCCTCTTCGCAGGTAACTAGAAGCATTACGTTTGTTCACGCACCCCAACTAGCACTTCAGAACAGTGGTGTAGGACTCTTAAAGGATTCCACTCTCATGGGAACATTTGCATTACTGCCACCCGCGATGTCGGCAGAAATTGCGAGTATAGAGTCCTACTACATGATCTCTTCCACTCCATTTGGCTTAAGGGAGAGTACAGGTGATTCTGAAAATGTTATGTTGGATGATTTTTTGCCGCCTAGCCCTATTGAGCTGGCCTAACAATCAATCTATCTGTCTTGGGCGGCGAATCCTTCTATCAGCGTCGCTGAGTGTTTGGGTTGATCGTTCCTTAGATTTTGATACTCCCTCTGATCCTTTTTCCTCAATGTTCTTGACATATGAGAATATTTTTGAAGCCATGATGTTAGAAGGAGAACCATGGGAAGATTATCATCATCGTTCCCATCTTCCTGGTTATGAATAAAACTATCTTAGTGAACTATATCACCCATCAATCAAAAATTTATTTTCGAATTCTTTACCTATTAATGCAATCGATTCCAAGTAAAATTTATCAAATATTGAAGAAACCATTTCTATTGATATTTCGACCAAAACTGGCGTTGTATAAAATATTCATGTTGGTGTATCTTGTTCTCGATCAGAACTCTAAACATATCGCTCTCTATTTCGTGAATCCCATGATGTATTTGCTTGGTCTTATGAGGAAATTTCAGGCATAGATACTAGTATTGTTGAACACACTATTAATATGTATTCTGATGTCAAACTAGTTCTTCAAGGGCTTCATCCTATTCATCCGAAGAAAGCCGTTGCCATCAAAGTAGAAGTTGAAATTTTTTTGCGTGCTGGTTTCATTTACCCTGTTCCGCTGACTAAGTGGGTTTCCAATATCATTCCTATCATGAAAAGTAAGGAACTATTAGAGTATGCATCGATTATCGGGATGTCAATCTTGCTTGTCCAAAAGACAATTATCCTACTCCCTTTATCAACTAGATTATTGACCATTGTGTTGGATGTGAAATATTTTCATTTATGGATGGATTTTCCGGCAACAATCAAATCAATATCTGCCTAGAGGATCAACATAGGACAACATTCATCTGTTCCTGGGGCACATTCACTTATAGGAAACTATTGTTTGGTTTAAAGAACGTTGGGGAAAATTTTCAAAGAGCAATGGACAATGCTTTCAATGACATCAAGCACATTGTTCAACCTTATCTAGATGATTTACCAGCACATTCAAGAAATCGGACTAATCACCCGATGCATTTGAGAGCCATTTTCTTACGTTGCTGACACAATAAAATACACCTCAATCTACATAAATGTGTGTTTTGTGTTGGTTCTGGTCATTTTCTTGGATTCATAGTCTCAAAAGAAGGAATTCCAATTGACTCATTGAAGTTTCAAGCCATTCTTGATTTGCCTGTGCCATCAAATTTACTTCAAATACAAAAACTTCAAGGAAATGCTAACTTCATAAGAAGGTTCATTCCAAACTACGCCAAAATGGCTAAAGGATTTACTCAACTCTTGAAAAAATGGGTTCCCTTCCATTGGGACAAAGTTGCACAAGCTTCTTTTGATGTTGTCAAGGATACTCTTGTCCGAGCGTCATTAATGTACCCCCTAATTATAAAAATGATTATTTCCTATATATCGCCGCGGCTGAAATGACCATTGCTATGGTTTTGGTCGAAGTAGAAGATGGAATTGAACATCCGATATATTATTTGAGTCATAATCTCAATGATACAGAATTTAAGTATTCGTACATAGAAAATCTTGCCTTGGCAGCTGTTCAAGCTGTCCAGATATTTCGCCACTATATCTTGCTCCGAAAGACCACTGTCGTTTCGGATTTCAACCCCATGACTTATATCTTATCACGTCAATTTCGAGGGGGGGGGGGGATATTCAAAATGGATTTTCATTTTGCAGGAATTTGATTTGGAATTCATCAAATCCGAGTCAAAGAAGTCTTTAGTTTTGGATGAGCTTCTCTGTGACCTTCCATATGATAGTACTGCAACTACATCGAAACCATCAATTCCTGACAAGTCTTTGTTTCTGATCAAATCATTTGATCCTTGATATGGAGATATCATCATTTATCTCCAAACTCAAGCTTTTTGATCTGATACCTCTCACTCTGAACATCGACGTATTCGATACCAAGCCAAATATTATCTGATCATCGACGATACACTTTATCATCGTGGTGTCGATACCATTTTAAGAAGGTGCCTCACCCATGAGGAGGCCGAAAAGATTTTAAATGATTTTCATATTGGGGCTTGTGGTGGACATTTATTTGGATACGCTACCGTGCAGAGGATACTCCACGCCAGTTACTTTTGGCCTACAATTTTTCAAGATTGTATCCTTGCGGTCAGAAGTTGTCATGCGTGCTAGATTTTTAATCGTAAAATCCACAAACTGCCAGCACCAATGCATCATGTTTTCTCTGTGGGACCATTTTCAAAATGGGGTATTAACTTCATCACCTGTAACCCTCGTTCATCCTGGGGGCATTTTTATATTATTATCGCAGTCGACTACTTTACCAAATGGGTCGAAGCGATGCCTACATTCAACAACATAGGACAGACAACTGCATTGTTTTTCTTTAATCATGTTATTGCATGGTTTAGGGTCCCACATGCTATAGTTACAGATCATGGGAATCATTTTTGAAACCATATGATGATTGAATTGACTGCCAAGTTAGGATTGTCACATGATAATTCTACTCCTTATTATCCACAATCAAATGGACAAGTTGAGGCTATCAACAAGATTCTTAAACATATGCTTCAATGAATGATAGGATTTCATAAAAGAAATTGGCATTTGATCCTGTACTCTACCTTGTGGGCGTATCGAACCTCGGTGAGAAACACGACTAGATTTACTCCTTTTCAATTGGTGTATGGTCTGGAAGCTATCTTACCAATCCAATGTGAAATATCGTCATTAAAAATTGCAATTGACTTGTTACCTAACATGTCAGAAGAAGAAGCGCGTCTCCTTAACCTCATCCATCTTGATGAAACGTGTCGTGAAGCCCAATTGGCGAATGAAGTGCATAAGAGATGTATAAAGGTGCAATACGACAAAAATGTCCAGCCTCACATTTTCTCAGAGGGTGACTTGGTCCTTCTTTATGATCAAGAAGTGGATGTAATAGGTACAGAAAAATTTGAGCCATTATGCCATGTACCTTATATTTTCAAAAGAGTTCTTGCTAAGGGTGCCTATGAGTTTATTGATTATGATGGAATTCCATTGGCGCAACCTAGAAATGCGTTGTATCTGAAACGTTACTATGCTTAATCATGAGCGTAGTAATTTTTTGTATTATATTGTATATATATTTTATTGATTTGCATTCACTATCTTAGTTTGTTTTTAGATTTTTCTTGACATTAGTAATCCACTTTACATTTCATCATATATGTCTGAATCTTCAGAACCGTTTATTGGATATGCTGATGGTGCTAGTCATAGAATGCAGAATTTATCCTCTGCAATGTGGGCCATTTTCGCTCCGAACGACGAGTTAGTGAGTTTTCAAGGGATTTTTATTGGTAGATCGACGAAAAATATCGCTGAGTATAGCGCGTTGATCGAACTTCTCTCTGATGTCATTTCATTTGGTATTAACTGTATCATCATAAGATTTGACTCACAACTTGTGGTATTACAACTTACTAGTGTTTATACTGTTAGAAATCCAACACTTCTTAGATTGTTCCTAAGAGTTTGAATTTTTTAAAGACACTTTGATTTTATTTAATATCAACACATTTCCATAAATTTGAACACATTGACTGATTCTTTAGCTAATCAATTTTTAGACAGAAATTTGCAACATATGTAAAGAAAACATTCTCATCATTGAATAGGATTACATAATAAAAATAGGAAAACACTGAAATCGTATAGATAGATAGTTATAGGTTTTTACAAAATTTGTGCCCAAGACACATTGGTCATCTGACCTCAAAATGTATGCAAAATTTCAAAATTAAACTAGTGGTGCTCATGGTAACATTCTATAGATCTAGCTATCCTACATAGTAATCACATCTAGCGGTTAGGAACCCCAATAGTGTGTCGTTGCAGTCGCATGGGTAACTATTTGATCCGAGAATCCAAAATCCTGAAGGTAAAACCCTCTATGTGCTGCTGAAGCTCAGCCAAAGTCTCAGCCATATCAAGATCTTGAAGGACTGCTCTCTCGACAACCCTCTCTGTTGGCACATCTGCTTCACGCTCCGATTCCACTACTGGTTGAACATGACCAACATCTTCATTACATCAAACATTTAGTTTAGTCTTGGGAAAACATCAAAAATACAAAAACATTATATAAACCTTAGGAAAATAAAAAACATGGACAAAACATTCTTACCCATTACACCCCACTGAGTGCCTTCTGGTAATGCTAAATCTGGATCTCCTTGGAAATCAACGTCTGCGTATGCATAATCATCGATGGCGACAATCTATCATTGGAACCAGGCAAAGAATGCAATCGAGAACACAATAGTCGATTGGCCTGCATGCCTACTCATGAGTTCTACCCATCTCTGCATCCACGGATCTCTAGGATTAGACACATCCAGTGTCACATGTTGTGGCTGCATTAGTGTATTTCGTTCTAAAGCGAATGATATGAGGATTGAACCATAACTGAATTTCTTCTTCCTTCCTCCCTTTTCTTTTTTCAGTTGTTCCTTTATATGAGAAAGAACAGCTTCAGACTAGTTGAAGATTGGTGGCTCCATACACTCTAGTGCGTAATGCATATACGATCTATTCACTACATGTAGTGTAACGGTGCCGACAAGTTTTGCAATCATGAAAAGGATATTTCTCAAATGAAAATCTCTAACATCTCGGATTTTTATCTTTCCATATTTTCTTGGCTCTGCCCCTGGATAAAAATGTTGCAAAACATAATCTCTCACTATCTCTCCTCCAACAATAGACCCTGAGAGCGAAATAGGCAAGCCTCTCCTCGACAAACCTGTAAGAAATTATACATCCTCGACTGTTATGGGAACCACTTGGTTCTTAATATGAAATGCCTCGATAGTTGGATCCCATGCTCGAACTAGGAACTCCAAGAGTTCTATTTGTTGCCTCATCCCTGACAACTTGAAGTACTTAAGCAGTCCACAATCTCTTAGGGCTCTTACTATACCTGGATCATTTAAGGCAATCATATCATGTTCTTCATGTTCTCTTTCCCTCCATGTAATCGTCATTGTAATTCGATGGAAACCTAAAATAAAAACATAAGAACCATTAGATTCCATTCATTACAAAAAATTGGGCAAATTTTGGGCATAATGCAAAAAAAAAATCTATATTGCACCCAACGCAGTCCCTAACAAGATACAATATGTTGTGTATGCAAGTAGCCTTCAATTTACTTGCTATGCAACGCAGGTTTCGACATCCAAGGGTGCGTTGCCCACTTTTTGGGCAGAATTTACCCTAGGGACCTCAAAAATCTTAAAATTTTCAGAAATTGGAAATGAAATAATTATTGAAGGAAAGATCAGGTTCATATCACTAACCTGGATCAAACGAAAATGAAATCTGTTTACATAAATGATCAGAATCAGCAGCTGAAGTTCGGGGGAAAATCAGGTTCAAAGCTCTAAAATGCAAATGGTAACTATGGAATGGTAAAAATGAATAGTAAAACACTTTTTAATAGTCATTTAATTTTTTGCAAATCGAATTTATTGCTATGAATATGGTTTTATTATGTTTTTTATCAAGAAACAAGTATTTTTAATCCATTTGATGTTGTTCTGAATAGGTCTTACAACTGATGAACAGATTAGTCGTGCAGATTTATTTCAAGGATGATTTGACCACAAAGCATACTTTTTCTCCTTATTTTTCGAGCTTTGTTAAAAACGAAAAAGGATTTGAAGCACACTTTTATCTCTTTTTTCGAGCTTTGATAACAACGAAAAAGGAACCCCTGGAGTCTTCTTTCAGCTCTTTTCAGACTTTGATAATATGAAAATATTTCCGAGCACTTGTCTTTTCGAACTCGTAAAAGTAAATGAATTGATATCTACTCAGTATAAGTTTAACCCTTTTCTGGACTGAGATAGATTATTTACAAAAAGGGAATACCTTGGTTGAACATGACTAAAGAGGTTCTCTCAGATATTATCTTACACTTTTTTGGATCTGAGCGAAAACTTTATGAAAAATTACTTATGGTGTTTTCTTTCATCCTCTTTTTCAAACTCTCTAAATATGAAAAAGGACGGGGCTATCACTGTCGTTAAGCTCATTAAAACATAAAATAGTGATGGGCTTGTCGATCATGGAAAGAATCGAGTTTCATTCATCGCTAGACTCGTCAAATTATTAAATACCGATACTTTATTTGCCTGAAGGGTTGAATTATAGATCAAAAATATGTTATCCTCCTAAAGCTTGTTAAAAAATAAAGAGGTACTGGTCGACAAATGACTAGGAAAATTTTGGAAAAGTGAATGGAAATTTTGACGGTAGCAGGTCGCTCTTGAACATGACACTTCATTCCATCACTATGACTGTTTGGGTTGGGTAATATTCTTGACAGTTCATTCATACCTATGGTTCATCATACCTTCACTTCGGTTTTTGGTCAATGCTGTCAACTCATCTCAGTGTTGCCGAGATGTTCAAGAGAAGTCATCCAATGAATACTCATCCTTCTGCAATACTCATAAACCTTCATTCTCATGATCGTCATCCCTAAAAATTGCTATATCAATTCATACCTTTGTCTCTGAAATCAATAACTCATGTTTCGTAATAAGGTAACTTCCTATCGATGACAAATCATTATCCAGGAAGTTCACTTAGAAAAATTATGTTCTAGTACCATGAGGCTTGTTACAACATCGACAATATCCTCGCTTCCAGACTTTTGACAGAAATATTTTGTTTGCCGTTCGACATCAAATCATCTATTCACACCTTACAAAATGTACTACAGTACCTTGAGGTCCATACATTAATGGTGGTTCTCTCATGTTTGTTAACAACTCACATCATTGGTTGGTAATCAAACGAAGTCTTACCATGTTCGATTACAAATCATATATTCACATGGATAAAATTGTACCCGAATGATCGAGTGAATGAGATAAGAATACCCTAGTTCTAGTTTCAACCATCCAGGTTGCGATTTCAGGATTTTTGTACACATCATCTGTACGGTGACCTTACATATAGATCGCCATCCAAACATGGGCCTATATCTGTAGGTATGTCTGTATTGGGCAACATTCCAATGTAGATTACTTTTTGAATTATGTACATGTTATTAGATTGTTTATGTGTTGAACATGGGAATGCCTACCCTCAACAATTATGATCAAGAGGATATATCATGATGTAATGTATTTTAAGATTGATGCAGGTGACCACTCCGCTTCATCTCCAGTCCATCATAGTGTAAAGCATCTCAGCCAAAATATTGTTATTATTATTCTGACTTCATTCTTTAGGGGGAAATTTGTTATAGGTTAATTTGGGCATCAATCCCAATGACCTGGTTAACTGGACATCATCTCCAGGACCAATGAATAGGGTCTATCATCCCCTATCATTTCAGTTGCTACATGCCCTAAGACAAAGAACAAGACAAATCATTCATGACTTTCATCTGCAAAGGTTTCCAAGATTTGAAGTTTATAATATATCATATGAGAGCTCATCAACATTGCCTCTAAAGGGACTAAGTCCATTGCATATGTAGGTAGCCCCATTCAAGGATAATATGCAAATCACTTCCTGACACTCATAGATGCCTTGGGTGACATTGGGAGAAAAATTCTCATTGTTCCGAAATCTCCACTTGGCCAATGCCTTCTAGAAGAGTTCACATGTGTCAAACTTCGATTCCATGTGTCCATTTGACATATACAAGATTGGGAACATGTCTTGCCTATTATTGGAAATTCATTGATTGTAAAACTACCTTCAGATCCTCTATAAATTGAGCATAGATCTTAGTGTTTGAGAAGGAAGAATTTGAGTAGAGAAATGCTGGTGGAATTTCAATTGAGGAGTTGATTTGTGTAACATGATGTTGGAGAGATCTGCATTGTGATGAGGCTGGGATGCTGCTAGAGATGGTCACTTCAAATCAATCACTGGGTTGTAACCTCCCCTTCTATCCATTAGTAAATATTGCTGCTTACTTTCCCACATATGTATCTGTATAAGCTCATGTTTTCCATATTATGAATTCTTATCTGATGTATATGGTTTATGCTTCATTGATTTAGCTAAATAACTTGAATAGACAACTATATTATTGTTATATCTTGTTGTTTAGTGTTCATTCTTGCAGGAAATATTTTGCACAACCGGCTGTAATTTGAAGCTACAGCAAAAGCGACAGAAGGAGACTTTGGAAGCGATTGGGCTCCAAGTAAGCTTCTTATTTCATTCCGTGTGTCTGTTCATAGTTAGGAAAAGTAGTCGCAAATTCTTTAACATGTTGTTTTAGATAAGCACCTGTCTAGGGAAGAATGATTTATTTGTAATTCATAATTCCACATAACACATATGAAACCTCCCCTCAAAGGTAAAGTATTTCTAGATCACAAACAACAACCTAGAATAATTTTCCTTCATAAAAATCCTTGGAATGCCAGATGCCATGTTAGCTCCAATGTGTTCTGGTTTCAAAAATTCCCCACAACTATGCATTTTGAATTTAGTGGCTTTGAACCACTCTTCACCTTCTCTTGGTATCTCTGTAGCCTGAGAAATGGTATCAGGTGACATTGTGAAATTTAAAACTCCCATCTTTGAGGTTGTACCTGTAAAGTTTACAACAAAATCCTTTGATATCTGGGCATGAAATCCTTGAAGCTTCTGATAGAACTGTAGACATCCAAAATTTTTGAATGAATCCATGAAACTAGGGTCTTCATTCAATATCTTGAGTTCTATAGGCTCGTATCTCACACAAGAGCCTCCCTTTTTCACCTTCTTCTTCATTTCCATTCTGCTTTATAACCTCGTTGCTCCCTAACTGTGACACCTGCAGATAAAAACACTATACAACAAGCTATTTGCAATGTGAATCAACCCTTTAAAGATGATGTTGGACTGCTACATGCAAGGCTTGAACAATAGATGACAAAGAGGATGAATTAAAAAATGCAATTTGAAATTTTGGAGAATGATGCCAAATGTGAGAACAAAAGATAATGATGAGGTTAATTACAATCTTGCATGCTTGGGTGATCATGATAACTAATTGGGTGACCTCACCTTGACCCCTGAAAATTGGAATTTTGACACCTCATCATGCTCTCTTCTTTCTGCAGAAAAAAATGATTCCGCAGTGAAGACATATATAAATCTGGCATATTCGCTATGGAATTGTCAGGTGATTCCGTAGAGAAATATTCCATTCTGCAGTTATATTTGCTACTGAATGGTGAAAAAATAGACAAGTGGCATATGTTTTATTTGAGATCATGCATGTGAAAACTAAGTGGATTAGAGTGGATTTGACTGACATGACATGGCTCATGGGGGGTTTTAGACTTAGGGTAAGGTTTATTTCATGTGTTTTCCATCAATTTCATGAACCAATCTATGAGGACAAGATGAAATCTAGGTGAGTAATGTGAGTGACCCTCTCAATGAAATTTTGAAAATTTAGGTGTGATAATAGTGGCTCCACTAGGGATGGTGTGTCCCTGTGGTACAACAAAGAACTTGTAGTTCTAGTGCCTTCTTTCAAAGAAAACAAAAAAATTTGAAATTGATGAAGACTTCTTCAAACTCTTATGGCCTTCTCCTCGAGCTCAAGCTTGATGATGAACTCATATTTATTAGCAAAAAATCATAACAGTAAATGAAGTATATACAATGGAGTGAAATTTAGTAAAAGGAATTAGGAGGAACAGTGTTTTAGAAACTTGCCATTGACAGGTCCTCCACACAGTTGTCCATCCATCTCCTGAAGAAGAAAAGTGTTGTTGCAGCTATCACAAATGTCCCCTTCCAGATGTTCTCAAACTTTCCATGCTTCCCCTTTTCTTCAATTCTGGCTTCCCATTTCAGAACTACATATTGGATATGGAAACTTTCCTCTTTAGATTTTTTGTTAAAGGTTTTCTTCACCTTTTTTTTGTGATTGTTGATGGTTGTCATACACCTCTTCTCTTTTCTCTTGCAAAGCTATAAGCTGGTTTATCCTCCTATGGATAGCATTTGGCTCCTCTTCAAGTCCTTGCAGAATTTTCATTACCGGAACTCCCAAAGAAGTGGGAAAAATAACTTCAGATCCATACACTAATTTTTAGGGAGATGTACCAATGGATCGCTTTGTGCGAACTCTATCAGCCCATAGAGAAAAATTCAACTTTATATGCCATGATCTTCTTTTTTCTTGCAGCACCTTTTTGATGATCCTCACTATGCTTTATTGGATCATTCTGCAAGGCCATTACCTTGAGGGTAATATGTTTTTAAATGTCCAAGTGTAGTATGATACTGATGACAAAAGGTAATTAATTTTTTGGATTTAAAATCTTGTGCATTATCAGTAATAATCTTCATAGGACAACCAAACCTGGACAAAATATTATTCTCCGGGAATTGAATGATGACTGAGTCAGTAAATTACCTTGTTGGGATTGCTTTGATCCACTTAGTGAAATAATCTGTGGATGTCAAAATCCAGCGATGTTTTTGTTGAACCCTTAGTTAAACTGAGAGGGGGGGGGTGAATCAGTTTAACACATTCATGGACTTTTAAAACTTTTTTCATTAACACTTATTTACACCTTCATTTCATGTTTAACTTAACTTGTGAGTAATCTTAGAATGTGAGCAGCAAGCATTAATATAATGTAATAGTAGACTTAATATGAGAGCAACAAGTATTAAGCAGATGATATAAACCAGATCAACACATAAACATCATGCACAGAGACACCAGATATAAGTGGAAACCCATAAAGGGAGAAAACCACATCTTATTATTGTTGTGATGCAAAGGTAAGCTCCAACTCCCTCTCACCACTGATTTTCTGTAGGCACCAACCTACAGGAGGCTCCTACCTCAATTATGCAAGGTACAAATTGCAATAAAGCTCCAACTCCCATCAATTTTCTGCAGGCACCAACCTACAGGAGGCTCCAACCTCAGTCAGCTACAACTGACATCTATCAAGCTACAACTTGATAGGGAAGCTCCAACTTCCTTACTCTTCCAAAAGAGAAACACTTGCTGATTTACCTTAGATATCAGCTCTGTTCTGTTCCATCTGCTCTGCTGTTCATCAATTCTCATATCTACTCTGTATCATCTCTGCATCTTCTCATATTCTCTATCAGCTTCTCCTTCTTCCCTGCTCAGCTCCTCCTTCTTCTCTGCTCAGCTCCTCTTTCTTCTCTGCCTCACTGCTTCATTTCTGCATTCTCTTCACTCACTCTCCAACCTTTTTGTGCATATCAATGTGATATTATATATAGAGTTCATCCCATGCCTTTTTACATTCCTCAGGGAATTTGAAGTGAATAGTCCTGACTTTTTTCCTTCTTCCTTCTCATTTCTTTTACCCGCTCATTCAAAAAAATATAACAATATGCATTAATTTCAATATTACAGTGGGAGTTTTTGTTTTCCTACCGGAGACTTGCCAATGCATCACAAACAATAAAAAAATTAATTACAACATTTACATTCACATTTTCAATTACACATTTCAATTTCACTCAGCTCCTTTTTTGGATTTTGGCTTTACTGGATTTGTCTTTTCTGCTGGTGTTAAGTACCTGATCTGCATACTTCTGTTCATCATGCCTGCAAAATTCCCTGTGACTTTTTCATTTCCTACATTCTTTTTTTACCTCTGTTAGGCCCACATTTTCATCCCTGTGTTTATTCACCTGTTCACTGTACTTTTGTGCACCTGCTGCATATATAACTGCTTTTCCAAGTTTATCCTCAAATAAATATAAATCTAGGCAATGTCTGTTCATTATTAATCTCTGTGCTCGGGCTCCCTGCTTACACCCTCTCTGTCCATATAATATACTTTCAAATCAACCCCCTTCCGACTTTTTGGATCACTGTACATTTTTCTGCAATTGTCTCTCTCTCTTTCGTTGCAGTTGTGTAACTACTGCACATATAACTGTCTTTTAATATAACAACTGATTTTAAATCTGGGCAAACTTGGATTAATGCGGAAACTTCATTTTTCCATGGTTATAAAACCATATGTATAAATTCATTCATATTTCAATCTTTACAATATTTCATACGGGGCCATATATATCGGGACCCACATATTCCAAAGAATTTAAAGTGAAAACGCCTTTTGAATAGTTTTTACTACAGAACCTTTGGTTTAATCAACTCTCGGCATCTTCAAAACTATGGTTATAATTTTTGAGATTGACCATGGCAAATATCACCAAATTAACTTGTTCTAAACTTCATATCTATCCCGATGCATATTATAATACATACATATTCCATGGAGCCCACTCGTTAATTCATTTCTTCAATCGACGGTTAATAACATATCGCACAGTCAACACTGATCTGACGGATATCGCTCGGCGAAGATGCACGAACGATAACGCGCGATGGCGCGCAATGAGAGTGGTTTTGCAGATTTGTTCAGGGACGCGTGTCGCCCGTCCTATGGAATCGATCCGATTTCATAAATACCACTTGCCCGACGAAAGCGGTGCGATGAAAACTGGAAACCCCCTTCACTGTTCATTTCGCTCATGGTTCCGCGTTGCTCTTTAACTCAGGGTTCTGTCTGTCTTTATTATTTATAAATTTTGCTTCTGCTCATAATTCCGTTCTTTTATACGTTGACCCTTGGTTCATCGGCATTTTACCATGGTGCTTTCATCTGTTACGACGCATAGCTCCATTCACACTGCGCATTTAACTATGGTTCCGCCTCTCCTTTTGTGACATCGATCCTTCCGGCGATCGATAGAACCTTAGTCCATACAGCCCTTCAGATATATATGTGAAGAATCTCGAATGAACCCTTATTTTAGAGTTATTCGATCAATACAACACATCTAAGTTCAGAATATAGGATCTTCATATATCTATACTAACCCTTATTTTATTCAATTCAAACGATACATCATATATCCTCAGCGCATCAGAATTGTTTATAAATCAAACCATTGGCATTAAACCTTAAGACAGAGCTTATCACGCGTTTCTCATATATTTTCTTATTGAACTCAAGGCCCACCACATAGAGGTTAAATCAATAATAGAGGCAATTTGGGAAATCGGTCACTCTGTGATAGATTCACAGAAACCTACAATCACTGCTTCAAATTTTAACACAAAGTTTCAATATGCACTTCTTATACGCTCTCTCTCTGGGACTTAAGGCACTCCTCACGCCTACATTCATATATCAATCCCTTGGAACCAGATTTTAACCATACTTAAATCAATCCACTAGTGCGCATGATTCAAACAAATACTTTCATATTTATACAACGAAATAACTTACAGAGTCTCTTGATTCTGGCTAGATCTTCAAGTCAAAATCAACAGCCCTTCTCTAACTCTGCCTCTGAATAGGATATGGATTTTCTTCATTTATATACAGAACTCCAAAAAACCTTCGCCACAGAGTTTATTTATTCAACACACACCACACCTCATAATTTCACACCTCAGCATCATAGACCTATTTAGACCCCCAATTACAGAGTCTCACACTAACCCTACTATAGTATTTCCATTAATCCATTGGTTCCAATACACACAATTCCACAGTTCTTCATCAACATATACAAATGCTTCTCTCTTTGCCTTGTTGTTGTTTCAGGTGTTCCTCCTTTGTCATCTCCTTTGCCATCAATGACAACATTTCCAACAGTATCCCCCTTTGGCATTGATGGCAACACATCCACCAATAATCCAATGCTTCCTCTGCCTATATGCTTTTCCTCCCCCTTTGACATCAATGGAAAAGGGTTGCACATCTCTCAGTGTATATTCTATCTCTACATTTCCTCTCTCTGAGATGTGATTAGGCCTTCTTCTTCTGAATTTGTACCCTGCTGCTCCAAAATGGTGTACAAGACTTGTTGAGAGAACACTTTGAGGATTATCGAACTTGAATATACACTGTAAATTGATACAATTCAAACGCATAGACTTCTTTCACTTGTATAGAGCTAAAATTGAAGATAATGACACTTCATAGAACACATTGTACCAACTTTATCTAATCAGAGATGTATTATTGGATCAAAAACTAAAATGCTGAGAAGGCTTCAAATATACTTATGTCTCTGTCTGATGTAGTGAGCTAATATATTTCTATTGAGGAAGATTGTAGATGGAATATGTCTTCTCCTGCAATGCTCATCTTCAGTACCAAACCAGTTCAATTATGATAATGATGCCAATGTATCTTTTATTGTTGTGATACACCTTTCTTGCCTGTTGGTGATGATATTACACTTAATTACTGAATAATCCTTGTTGCTGAAGTGAAACAATGAATCAAACCAGAGCCTACAGTTTATTGTGAGAATAGGCAATATCTTTCAATATAAGAGACCAAATGACTTTTACTGCTTGCACACTGTACTTTCAAAACAAATCCTTCAATGTATTGGTCAGTCTTATTTACCAATCATGCAGTTTTCTTTATGACATGAGGAGGTATGTATGTCAATGATAAATCTCTCTTTAAAGGTGAATTACCAGCAAATCCCTTGTGTTGAAGAAGGATTTAGATGAATTAATAAAATACTTTTGAGCTTCAAATTATAATCACTACTAGTCCTTTATGTTTCAGATACTTAATATAATGTTTCAGAACACAATACTGATCCTTTTGCTCTGTAATTGACCTTTATGCTTGAATAATGCAGATAACTTTGGGATACTAACTTGGTGTTCTTTTGCCTTAATCCTTTGATCCTAAGGACCTGTATCATACTTCTACTCCATGACAAAACTTGATATTCTATTGATAGGCATGCTGCTTGGTAAATTACCAAGTACCAATTGATACTCCCTTGGTAAGTTATGCAAAGATTTCACTTTAGCTTGCGCATTAACCCATATATAAGACATCCTTCATAACTTCTACTATTGAGCTTACCACTGTTCACATCCACAGTCATCAATATACTGAATCTAATCTTGTCATCATTAACCTTTTGCTTAGTCTGTCATTCTGATTTAAAATAATGTCACTGCATTTCCTTTCTAGGACTGCTCCAAAATCATTACTGCTTTAAGTACAATTCAACTGTCTAACATAATGATCTTCAGGAATACATCTTCAATTTCTTTTCTATGAATCTTCATGGGTTGATTACTCAGAGATTTGTCACTTATTTGACTTCATTCCTCCAAGGGGACTTTTCATAGATCAATGATGTACTGACATCAAGATAGTAGACTCTTTTCTTACTCAATCTTCTTAATGTGATTCCTTGTTAATTCCAGCACTGTGATGCACAATGTGATCACCACTTAATGTGCTGATGTCTTCTTAGCTTACATGTTCGTTACTGATGTTTCCTCTATCATCATGGTTGCTTGCTGCTTTTTCTCCTTCTATCAATCTGTCAGCTACTTAATACTTCAGATGATCTTCTTTCTCTATAGTTATCTTTTAGAGGAATTTCCTTTTTCTTCCTGATCTCATAGCTATTCTCATTACATGGAGCTCTTCTTAGACTACTTTCATGGGCGCTATATATGAACTGCTCTCCCCTTGGGATGTTGCTTCATATTTGTCACTGGATGGACTTTTGCTTTGCTTCCTAGAGCAGCTCCCCCTGAGACTATGGAGGATTCATTATGTTATTGAGATAATAGGCTCCCCCTTTCTCTTTTCCTTCCATACTTTATTGGGGTTCTTCATAATTTCTGCACTTCTCTTAAATTCATAGTTTTGTTTGATTTGCTTTGTTTCCATCATCTGTCTAGAGTTCTTTAGTATATATGGCAGTTTACAGTCCTTTGCTTTGTGGCCAAGCTTGAGGCATACATAACATCTTATTTTTTCAAAGTACATTTGAGCTTATGTATAATAATTTGTTCCCCTTCTTGAATACATTTTACAATCAACAATTTTATGTCCAAAATTATTGCATGCATAACTATAGCCATGGAAATGATTTGTGTACCTGGTGAAAGATTGTCTTTTCCATTTGATTGCTTGAGGTATTCTTCTCTTTTGCTGCATCCTTTGTTGGTTGAACTGGGTTGGATTTGTCTTACAATATGCTGCATTATTTCTTGGTTTATGACAAGAGAAACATGTGTTATTTTTCATAGGAAGGAGGAACCTCCTTTGACATCTTCCGAATTTGTTCAATTCATCCTTAGGAGCATATGAGCCTTTAGCAGTTGATTGTTTCATCTTCTCATTCTCTGTCCTTTCATGTTGCTGCTTGATTCTATTTGTTTCTCTGCAACTTATGTTCTTGCTGGCTTCTGCTTCTGTAGGAATTTGCTGAGTTGTTTCACTGTTCTTTATAGCTTTTACAAAAATGATTTTCTTTTTATCTTTTGCCTTGGAATTGTTGGTTTCTCCTTCATATCCTATCCCAGTCTTTATGAGAGGTGACCTTTGTGCATTTATAATTTGGTCCAACTGTCCAGAGCCTTTCATTAGTGGTGTATTCATTAGTAGTTCTCTTTGGGCTTTTTCTAATTTCTTTCTTAAGCTCACTACTTCTTCTTCCAATCTTTCATATTCTTGACTTTTCTCTCTCATTTGTTGCAGCAGAGTGTCTTCTAATTTCTTTGCCTCTTCAAGCTATGTCTTTAGGCCAATAATTTATTTCCTATCTTCATATTCTCTCTCATCACATATTTGTACCAATCTCTTAAGGTCTTTGTTTTTATTCTTCAATCTTTCTATTTCAGTCAGAGCTGTGTCAAGTTTGGCTTCTTCTTCAGCTACAATTTCTTCATGGCTCTTACTACCATTCACACTAGCAGGTACCTCATTTGATTGAACATCTTCTTTTTGACATGGATTTCTCTTTTTCTTAATTCTCTTCTCCTTCTTGACAATGCAGTCCTCAGTGTCTACTCCATGCATGAAATGCAGTCTGTCCCAGATTTCTTTTGCTGAAGTTAAATCCATTATTAACTCAAGATCCTTGTTATGAATATTGTTATATATCACACATTTTTCCTTGGCATTCCTCTGTTTTTCTTTCACCGTGGGTGAGTCTTTGCAGTAACCATCACATACAAGCTTCCATACCTCAAGTTCATAGGCCATTAAACCTGTTTTAACCTTATCTCTCCATTCAGGAAAGTTTGTTGTATTTAACACATGTGCATTTTGATAGTCCATGACTCAACTAGATCTCCTTCAAGCTATTAAGCTTACACCAAAGGAACCAGCTCTTATACCAATTGTTGAACCCTTAGTTAAACTGAGAGGGGGGGGGGGTGAATCAGTTTAACATATTCATGGACTTTTAAAACTTTTTTCATTAACACTTATTTACACCTTCATTTCATGTTTAACTTAACTTGTGAGTAATCTTAGAATGTGAGCAACAAGCATTAATATAATGTAACAGTAGACTTAATATGAGAGCAGCAAGTATTAAGCAGATGATATAAACCAGATCAACACATAAACATCATGCACAGAGACACCAGATATAAGTGGAAACCCATAAAGGGAGAAAACCACATCTCATTATTGTTGTGATGCAAAGTCAAGCTCCAACTCCCTCTCACCACTGATTTTCTGTAGGCACCAACCTACAGGAGGCTCCTACCTCAATTCTGCAAGTTACAACTTGTAAGGAAGCTCCAACTCCCATCAATTTTCTGCAGGCACCAAACTATAGGAGGCTCCAACCTCAGTCAGCTACAACTGACATCTATTAAGCTACAACTTGATAGGGAAGCTCCAACTTCCTTACTCTTTCAAAAGAGAAACACTTGCTGATTTACCTTGGATATCAGCTTTGTTCTGTTCCATCTGCTCTGTTGTTCATCAATTCTCATATCTGCTCTGTATCATCTCTACATCTTCTCAAATTCTCTATCAGCTTCTCCTTCTTCTCTGCTCAGCTCCTCCTTCTTCTCTGCTCAACTCGTCTTTCTTCTTTGCCTCACTACTTCATTTATGCATTCTCTTCACTCACTCTCCAACCTTTTTGTGCATATCAATGTGATATTATATATAGAGTTCACCACATGACTTTTTACATTCCTCAGGGAATTTGAAGTGAATAGTCCTAACTTTTTGCCTTCTGCCTTCTCATTTCTTTTACCCGCTCATTCAGAAAAATATAACAATATGCATTAATTTCAATATTATAGTGGGAGTTTTTGTTTTCCTACCGGAGACTTTCCAATGCATCACAAACAATAAAAAAATTAATTACAACATTTACATTCATATTTTCAGTTACACATTTCAATTTCACTCAGCTCCTTTTCTGGATTTTGGATTTATTGGATTTGTCTTTTCTGTTGCTATAAAGTAACTGATCTGCATACTTCTGTTCATCATGCCTGCAAAATTCCCTGTGACTTTTTCAGTTCCTACATTCTTTGTTACCTCTGTTACGCCCACATTTTCATCCCTGTGTTTATTCACCTGTTCACTGTACTTTTGTGCACCTGCTGCATATATAATTTCTTTTCCAAGTTTATCCTCAAATAAATATAAATCTAGGCAATGTCTGTTCATTATTAATCTATGTGCTTGGGCTCCCTGCTTACACCCTCTCTGTCCATATAATATACTTTCAAGTCAACCCCCTTCCGACTTTTTGGATCACTGTACATTTTTCTGCAACTGTATCTCTCTCTTTCGTTGCAGTTGTGTAACTGCTGCACATATAATTGTCTTTTAATATAACAGCTGATTTTAAATCTGGGCAAACTTGGATTAATGCAGAAACTTCATTTTTCCATGGTTATAAAACCTTACGTATAAATTCATTCATATTTCAATCTTTACAATATTTCATACGGGACCATATATATCGGGACCCACATATTCCAAAGACTTCAAATTGAAAACGCCTTTTGAATATTTTTTACTACAGAACCTTTAGTTTAATCAACTCTCGGCATCTTCAAAACTGTGGTTACAATTTCTAAGCTCGACCATGGAAAATATCACCAACTTAACTCGTTCTAAACTTCATATCTATCTTGATGCATATTATAATACATACATATTCCGTGGAGCCCACTCATTAATTCATTTCTTCAATCGACGGTTAATAACATATCGCACAGCCAACACTTATCTGACAGATATCGCTCAGCGAAGATGCACGGACGATAACGTGCGATGGCGCGCAATGAGAGTGGTTTTGCAGATTCATTCAGGGATGCGTGTCGCCCGTCCTATGGAATCGCTCCAATTTCATAAATACCGCTTGCCCGATGAAGGCAGTGCGATGAAAACCGGAAACCCCCTTCACTGTTCATTCCGCTCGTGGTTCCGTGTTTCTCTTTAACTCAGGGTTCTGTTCGTCTTTATTATTTATAAATTTCGCTTCTGCTCAGAATTCCGTTCTTTTATACGTTGACCCTTGGTTCATCGACATTTTACCACGGTGCTTTCATCTGTTACGATGCATAACTCCATTCATACTGCACATTTAACTATGGTTCCGCCTCTCCTTTTGTGACATCGATCCTTCCGGCGATCGATAGAACCTTAGTCCATACGAACCTTCAGATATATATGTGCAGAATCTCGAATGAACCCTTATTTCAGAGTTATTCGATCAATACAACACATCTAAGTTCGGAATAGAGGATCTTCATATATCTATACTAACCCTTATTTTATTCAATTCAAACGATACATCATATATCCTCAGCGCATCAGAATTGTTTATAAATCAAACCATTGGCATTAAACCTTAAGATAGAGCTTATCACGCGTTTCTCATATATTTTCTTATTGAAATCAAGGCCCACCACATAGAGGTTAAATCAATAATAGAGGCAATTTGGGAAATCGGTCACTCTGTGATCGATTCACAAAAAATTACAATCACTGCTTCAAATTTTAACACAAAGTTTCAATATGCACTTCTTATACGCTCTCTCTCTAGGACTTAAGGCACTCCTCATGCCTCCATTCAGATATCAATCCCTTGGAACCAGATTTTAACCATACTTAAATCAATCCACTAGTGTGCATGATTCAGACAAATAATTTCATATATATACAGCGAAATAACTTACAGAGTCTCTTGATTCTGGCTAGATCTTCAAGTCAAAATCAACAGCCCTTCTTTAACTCCGCCTCTGAACAGGATATGTATTTTCTTCATTTATCTACAGAACTCCAAAAAACCTTCGCCACAGAGTTTATTTATTCGACACACACCACACCTCATAATTGCACACCTCAGCATCATAGACCTATTTATACCCCCAATTACAGAGTCTCACACTAACCCTACTACAGTATTGCCATTAATCCATTGGTTCCAATACACACAATTCCACAGTTCTTCATCAACATATACAAATGCTTCTCTCTTTTCCTTGTTGTTGTTTCAGGTGTTCCTCCTTTTTCATCTCCTTTGCCATCAATGACAACATTTCCAACAGTTTCCCTACGGAGTTTGGGTGTATTTCTCCAGTGAAGTCCAACCCCCATTTCTGGAAAGGTGCTTCAACATATATTTGCATCAAAGGTAAATGAATCAGCTCATTCTTACCATTAAAAACTTGACATTCATGGCATGCAACGATATTCTTATAGATGTCCTTAAACATAGTAGGCCAATAATACCCTTCCTTGAGTATCTTGTTGGTTGTGGCTTTCCATTAATGGTGTCCTCCACAATCTCCCTTATGGAACTCTTCAATGACTTTTTCAACCTCATCTTCTAGAAAATAATTCAAAATAATTCCACCAGTATCTTTCCAGTACAATTTCTTATTCAAAATGTTGTATCTCAATGATTTCAGCTTCACAAACCTTGATTTGGACTTAGTCAACTGAGAAGGAGATTTTTGATGACGTAGGAAAAATATTACATCTTTGTACCATTCAGACAAGATGAATTTCTCTTCAATAGGGACCAATTATTCTTCTTCTTATGTCAGCTCTAAAAAATTTTCATTGAAATTCATGTCAAGACATTAAAAATTTGATCGTGCCATTAGTTTTTCTAATCCTTGTCCTTTCACCAACTTGGTAGGCTTGATTTCTATGTCATACTCCAGAAAATTAGCGATCCATTTCCATCTTTTTCCATCAGGATCAGCTTGTGTCAAAATATCTTTAACGACAGTGTTAGGCACAAATGCAATAACATGAGAATGCAAAATGTAAATTCTGAAATTTTCAAGAGCTTTGACTAAAGCATATGCCTATTTCTCTAAGATATTATACTTCAATTCAGATTTGGCAAGAGTCCTATTGAAAAATGAAATAGGCTGCTCACCACCTTATTTCCCTTTCTGCAATAAAACTACAACAATGGTATTTTTAGAAGCAAATGTGAAAGCCATAAATTAACTTGAGAAATTGGGACTTATAAGTATTGGGTCTTGAGTGAGGGATTTATTTATCTCTTCAAGTGATTTCTTAGCTTCAATAGTCCACTTAATATCAGATCCTTTATTTAACGTCTTGGTAATGTCTTTGACAATCTTAGAAAAGTTTGGGATAAACCTTCTAACAAAATTTACCTTTCCAAGAAAATACTGAATCTCGTTCCTATTCCTTGGCAGGTCTATGTTTTGAATTGTACTGACTTTATTAGGATCAATATTTATCCCATATTTAGATATAATATGTCCTAGAAATTTTCTAGAAGTCAGAGAAAAAATACTTTTAGTGGGATTAAGAGAGATACCGAATTTTTTGCATTTCTGCAAAATTTCCTCCAAATGTTTCAAGTGATCTTCCTCCTTTCTTGAAAGCACAGTTATGTCATCCAAATAGACCACAACTGATTTTTATTTCTCCTCAGCAAAAGAAATATCCATTTCTCTTTGGAAGGTTTCCCTTGCATTCAACAAAACAAAAGGCATCTTGGCGTACATGAATGTTCCCCATGGCATGGTAAAAGCAGTTTTCTGCCGATCTTTTGGATATACCAATATCTAATTGTAACCTAAAAAGCCATCAAGCATGGACATTCTTTGAGAGCTAACAATATTCTGTAAAATCTAATTCATCTTGGGAAGAGGGTAGTAGTCCTTCAAAGAAGCCTTGTTCAGATTTTTAAATTCAATACAAATTCTAATCTCACCACTCTTCTTTTTGACAAGTACTAGATTAGCAAGCCATTCTGAAAACCTTATATGGAAAATGATCTTTGCATCAAAAAATTTCTTAATATCTTTCTCAATCAGAGGCATGAGAAAAGAGTTAAATATTCTCAACTTATGCTTGAAAGGTTTTTCATTCTCTTTGATGGGAATAGTATGTTTTATAATGCTAGGATCATACCTTTTCAGATCAACATAGCTCCATGCAAAAACATCAATATATTTCTTCATCATATCCAAATACCTCTGTCTCATCTCCATAGAGAGAAAATTTGAAAATTTTACCATTTTAGGCATTGCTTCTGTACCAAGATTGCAAGTCTCTACCTCCTCATCATTAGCCTGCATTCTAGGAGACTTGAAAAAAAAATTTTGATCAAAAAAAATTTCAAGGCGAAATCATGGTTACCAGGAGCAAGTCACAGAAGTGACGATTGACACTATGTGATTCATTTCACTAGTTTCATTCCCACTTCTTCACCCCTGTGAGCATCACCCAATGGAATGAGTGCTAAGTGGACCATTCAAAAATCATGATAAATTAGTCAGTTACGACCACCTCTCATGGAAATGGTCATAGATGAATTACTTACTTAACGCAGTTGAATCCCAAAAATGATTTCTAATAAACATATTTTGCTGGTCCACTTGGATGTTCTCAATCTCCTCCTTCAACTCAAGGAAATTACGGACTTGCTAATCATTCCCAAACACTTGCCAATGAATGATGTTGTCAGGGTTTGCTGGCCTATGTCTGACCTCAACCTCATACTTCTCATTAGAATGTGTAGGGATGACAAATAAACTTGCAGAGACAGCTAGAGAATCAACTACTGAATTGTGGTCTCTATTTTTCACAATGAAAGCATATTCTTGAAAATTTTCAAGAATTTCCATGATCAAATTTATGTATGCCCTCATTCTTACATATTTGGTTTGATATGACCATTCAACTTGTTTAATCACTAACTTTGAATCACCATACACTTATATATTTTTGGCACCTAATTTTTTCAAAATTTCTAGACCCAAAAATAGTGATTCATATTCTGCCATATTGTTTTTGCGATCAAAGTTAAGTTTAAAAGAGTAAAACTTACTTTCATCATTAGGAGTAGTGATCCATATCCCTACTCTAGCTCCCTCTCTTACAGCAGATCCATCAAAGTGTAAAAGCCACCAACCTTCTCCTTTTTCCTCAACACATCCCTGATTGTCTGCTTGTTGATTTTCTGTTTTTTCTTCAATTTTTGCCTCATCAGTGAGTTCATTGAATAAAATTGATGACCCCAATTCAGTTTCAACTGCATAAATGGGAAAATTTTGAGGCTTATCCTTACTACTCACGATGTAGGCCATCCTACTTTCCCTATACAGACTCTTATGCTCACCAAAAACTGGAATGGTGGCATATGTCATATCCATCTGCATAGTCCCTTTAATTTTGGTTGCCCAAGATCTGGATAAAAGAATACCAAAATTGGGAGGAATGTTAGCTACTACTATGTCCATCACCACTGTTTTAGTAGGTACTTGTGTTAGGCCAACAACAACATCTTTAATAATACCTATGCATTGAACTCTCTTGGAGTCAAAAGAAAATAGATGTTTGTAAGGTCTATTGATCTCTAAACCCATCCTTTCCATAACCAGTTTAGGAATAAGGTTGTGGGAAGCACCTGAATCCAACATGGAATTGTACAAAGTCATATCATGAATATTTAAACTCACATAAAAAGGAGGAACCTCTTCATTTTTTTCATCTTCTACCCTTGGACCTAGGAAAATGGTGGGATGGTCTTCTTGTAGATTTAGGATGTCTGAAGGTCCTAGCTGAGAATTTAAAATCTTGAAAATTTTGCTTCTATATTCAGTGACCTTGATAATTTATCCAAAGGGGACATGAATTTTTATTTTGGAGGTCTCATTTTATAAACTGAAAGTAGATGAGGTTTTTTCAACTTCTTTGGTAGGAGGTGGAGGTGGTGCATCCTTCTTTGGCTCAACTGGTTTAGGAACATATTTCTTTGGTTGAGATTTGTTTATGGTAATGGGGACATTCCTATTTCTCAAATTGTATTGTTTTTGCATTTCAAAAATGACATGTTGATAACCATTTAGGTAATCATATTTTCCCTCATTCTTCTCAAAATCATGACTAGACTCATCATGTTCCTCTTTAGTTAGAAACATCCCAAACATGTCTTCAAAAAAGCAATGAAAAATATCCTCTTTGAACTCAAGCTGAGCTTCCTCTTCATCAAGCAAATTTTGTTGAGATGTAGGTCTCACTTGTGTGTCAGGCTGATTTCTATTTTCTCTTTATCCTTGCTCATTTTGAGGCCTCCTAAATTGTGGGTTTCCAAAGTGTGCATCCTTTTGTACAGGAGGTAAAGGAGTGGCTCCAAGAACAAGTCTATCCATGAGTTTTTCCATGTTCTTCATCATGGAATCAGTGAAGGATTTTCCTCTTATTTCAATTTTGTTTTGCCAATCTTATATCTCTTGGCAGATGCCATGTTTACCTCCACTTTCACTGCATCATTCTGCATTTCTGCTAGAAAAGAAGACTCTCTTTCTCTTAGCAAGATGGAAAACTTATAATCAAATGCCTCTGCATAGTGTAATTGAGCAACACTTGGAGGAAGTTTAATATGGGAATGTATGGAGTTATAGACCTTGTTAAACCTCTTAGAGAAGTCTTGGACAGATTCATATAAGGCTATTTTCAAATTTTTATATTTTGTCAGGGCTTGTACTGGATTCACCTGACTCCCCCACTTTGTCAAAAAACTATCTTCTAACTGGTCCCAATTCTGCAAACTTGTTGGAGCTAAGGCCTTAAACCATTTTCTTACTTCACCAGTGAAAATTTGAGCAAATAATCTCATTTTTACATCTTCATGGTCTACCTCCTCTCTGTCAATGAAATCATTAAATTGATCTACATGTTCCTCAGTTGATATTTCCTCTTCACTCCCAAAGGTTTTAATTATGGTTGAGTATCCATTTGGGAGGTTATGAAGAACATCAGGGAGCACAAGTGGAGCATATCTTATAGGTCCAACAGGAGGAGGAGGAGGAACAATTCCAGCCATGATGATGAGAACTGTGGTATGTGAAAGGATAGTAGATGAGGTTAAATTCTAATTTTTGGAAAACACAGTAGGTGAGGCTGAACTGTTAGGAGATGGTGTAGATGGTATTTGAAGTCTAGATATGAATGAAATCCATTCAGGCAAAGGTATGCTAGATTTTCTCTTGAACAAATTCAAATGGATCTAACTCTTTTAAATTTTCAAAAGACTCCCTCTCTAACAATAGCTCTGATGTGACTGTTTTCCAGAATTCTTCTTTTTCCTCCTTAGATACTATGGATGATGTGTCAATACCTATTATTTGTAGTTTTAGTATTATATCAGTCAGTTCATTTTCAGTCTTAGACCTAAACAATACTTCTTCAATTTTATCATCAAATTTCATATCTTCAGGACTTCAAATAATTTCAAAGGACAAAGCTCTTGAATGTGATGGAATACCTGATTTTGAAGAGCTACTTCCAATGCCTCTAAGGATCCTTTCTAGATTATCTACAATTGTAGGTGGGTTAGGATCTGGATTGCTCCTTGTGTACCTCTTTCTTGAAGCCACCTTTAAGCATGAAGATCTTTAGTGGAGTCACCAAGGTAGTTTCTGCAGCCTTGAAATGTTCCGAGCTCCTGCTACCTCCAAGAGTTCAGCTTCACAGTTTGAGCACAAACTTCGGGAAATATGTCTTTAGACTCTAGGCAGACACACCAAAAAGTTATCTCTAAATTGGTATTTATGGGTTGCTCCACTAGAAAACTTAGAGTAACTCTTTCATACCAGCTTTTGACTGAGGATTATCCTCTTCAGCATGAGAGGGCTCTTTGAAATTAACTTATGATTTTCTCAATTAGGATTCAATCATATGGATAACTCTATGATAAGTGCTTTAATGTATTTGATTGCAGGTGAAAAATGAAATAGGATTCACTACCATTAGGCTTATGGAGTCAGTGTGAGGGAATTCAATGACAAATGTATCTCCTTGTGGAAGTTGAGGCTTTTACTATTTCAATTAAAGGAAAATACTAACACAGAAAAATTCAATAGCTTAATGTCAAAAGGAAGTCAAAGAATGCATAACATGATTTTTGAGTAATTCAACATCAAGATATTGGAAACAAGATATTAAGAAACATAAGATATAATATCATTAAAACACTCAAAGAATCTCAGGTGAAGCAGAAACACAATCACTATATATTAGTGATAAAATTTTACAATAGTGGTAGTGTCAAAAATATTTCTCCAACCCCTTCTCATCTAAAGTTCTGCCTATTAATAGGCTTTTGTTTCCTACATTAGATCTGCCCATCTGGCTAGATCATCGAACTATAATATTTGACACCTATCATAACCATAAACTATATTTATTGAACTAAAAAAGACACCTAATAACTTAAGACTTACAATCCTATTAGGACTCTATCTTTCATTTATTACATTTATTTGTATATAGAATGGAATAATTGCATTGATAATGACCAGGTGCTTGAGTGGCACTCACTATAACCTAGACATAAATATACCCACTATATTTAGGAACTAACACCCCTAATTTTTAGGAAAAGATCAACATAACTATTGATTATTGTCCTCATGCTAAGCTGGATAGGTGACAATTTTGTCGAAGAGTGAATCCATACTGGAGTGTCCCACTGCCACCTCTGAATGCCTCCACGTGGTTTTTGGCTCTTCAAAATACTTTCCAAACATCAAAATACCATTAAAAACACCTCGCTGCAAAAACAAAGTGCACTAGGCAGTTTTGTAGCATAGTTTGGTAGAAAATTCATTTTAGCCATCTAAGTCAACTTTAAGATTCTCTTTCTAATTAGGATATGTTTGCTAGAGAATATGAGCTAAATACAACTCTTTCCCTCCTTTGATTTCAAACAAAAATGATTTCTGTTGAAAAAAGTATCCTACAAGGATTTGGCAGCGAAATCTGGCCTTCAAGCCTGGGCTTTGCTACAAAATTTCTTAATTGGCTCAAAAACACAAAATTTTCATTTTTCTTCACCATTTCACCTTCCAAACTAAAAATAATGTTTCTTCAATGCTACAAAACTTGTCAAAAATGTTTATACCAACTCTTCAATCTTTGGGCACTCCATCCTTAGCAGTATAAGCCTACACCTCCTCAGGCTCATTTATCACTTTGATTTTCAACCCCCTTTTCTTCAAATCTTCCCAAATCATCTCCATTTGGTCTTCTAGTTCTTTATCATATCCCTTAAGATTTTTCCTTTCAGACTGTAACCACACGTTTATTTTTCTGGTGTTCTTCATTACTCTCCTCAAAGGAAGTGTTCTTTTCAACAATTTTTTGGAATTTTTCAGTGATTTATCATATTGGTTCAGCTAATCATTCACTTTTTCTTCAAAATCGACCATTATATTTTTGTCTACCTTGGCCTCCTGTAGTTCTAATTTGACTTCAATGACCTCTTCTCTGGCCTCTCTTAACTGCTCCTGCAATATCTGTACTTCAATCTTTTCCACCATCTTCTCCTTTCCTTTCCTTCACACAAAAACCTCTTTTGTTGTTGGAGATAGGTCTATGATGTCTTCTGTGATAGGTTGTTTGCCTTTGTGAACCTTTTTTGTCTTCTTGTTTTCCATGGCACCCTTTGCAAGTTGTAACCTAGTAAGTGGTTTCCTTGGCTGGAATATAAAACATGTATCTTCTCCTAAAAAATCTAATTTTTTAATATTCTTACTTTCTATTTCTTCCTTTTGTCCCCTTCAATGTCTTCTGCTTGGACGATTGGACTCTCTTCAATTTCTATTTCTTGGAGGATGTCTTCAAAATTTCCCTTGGAAATGGTTTGTCTTCTAGTTATCCTCCTGCAACCATGCTTGCTAATTTTCTGTTTGTTTCTTGCAGGTGATGGTTGTGGGATATCTGCCTCTGGTACAGGTTCTGCTTCAACATCCATTGGCTCCAAGATAAGCTCTGCCTCTTCTTCATTAACACCTTCTATCACAGATGGAGATGAAGTATTTTTTGGCTTTGAAGCCTTCTTAGGTGCCACTGAATCAACTTCATATCCACTTAGGAAAACAAAAGATGCCCAGTATCTGTTTAATTTCTTCAATTCTTCCAGCACTAAGAGTTTAATTAGACCATGGTGAAAAACTGATGTCTCACTACCTTCAGCCCTGGCTTGGACCTTATCATACATCTTCCCTAAGCTCCTAAAAAAAAATAAAGGAAGATCAAGGGGTTGCTTACTAGTGAAATGTAAAAGGAGCCTGAAATGGTATAGGTAAACCATTTGAAACCTCCCCTCATAGGTAAAGTATTTCTGGATCACAAACAACAACTTAGAATATTTTTCCTTCATAAAAATCCTTGGAATTCCATTTGCCATGTCATCTCCAATGTGTTCTGGTTTCACAAATTCCTCACAGCTCTGAATTTTGAATTTAGTGGCTTTGAACCACTCTTCACCTTCTCTTGGTATCTTCGTAGCCTGAGAAATGGTATCAGGTGACACTGTGAAATTTAAAACTCCCACCTTTGAGGCTATACATGTAAAGTTTACTACAAAATCCTTATATATATGGGCATGAATTCCTTGAAGCTTCTGACAGAATTGCAGACATCCGACATTTCTGAATGCAACCATGAAACTGGGGTCTTCATTCAATATCTTGAGGTCCATAGGCTCGTATCTCACACAAAAGTGTCCCTTGCTCACCTTCTTCTTCAATGCCATTCTTCTTTATAACCTCGATGTCTCCCTAACTTTAATACCTGTAGATAAAAACACTAAACAACAAGTTGCTTCTGGTGTGAATCAACCCTTTAAAGATTATGCTAACTGCTACATGCAAGGCTTGAACAATAGATGATAGAGAGATGCTTAGGGATGAATTTAAAAATGAAATTCGAAAGTTTGGAGAATGATTCCAAATGTGAGAAAAAAAGGTAATGATGAGGATAATTACAATCTTGCATGCTTGGGTGATCATGATAATTAATTGGGTGACCTCACCTTGACCCATGACAATCAGAATTTTGACACCTCACCATGCTCTGTTCTTTTCGCAGAAAAACACGATTTCATAGGGAAGACAATTATAAATCTAGCAGATTTTCTATGGAACTATCAGGTGATTCCATAGCGAAATCTTCCATTCTACAGTTATATTCGCTACGAAATGGTGAAAAAACAAACAAGTGGCATATGTTTGATTTGAGATCATGCATGCGAAAACTAAGTGGAACGGAGTGGATTTGATTGACATGACATGACTCATGGGGGATTTTAGACTTAGGGTAAGGTTCATTTCATGGGGTTTCCATCAATTTCCTGAACCAATCTATGATGACAAGATGAAATCTAGGTGAGTCATGTGAGTGACCCTATCAATGAAATTTTGAAAATTTATGTGTGATAACATCAGGAACAAGATAAATAAACATTATGGCACATTGAGCAAAAAATAAGATGACTTATGCAACAAAACCGATGGTAGGTGAACATCCAACTCATCCAAAACACTGTGAAATATAAGGCAAGGAAATCAAAGATCTCCTTTCACTCAAATTATTTAGTTCTCAACTAGGTCCTCCCAATTGATTAAAGATACCCAAGTTTTATGGGAAGTACCCCAAATTGAGACCCATATGTTAAAAAAGGTTGAAATCCATTTCAAAATTATCTCAATAATTCAATGTACCTCGAATGTCCCAAAAACTACTAGACTTTACAATGGGATAACAAATGAAAATATTTTGTTCTCACTAGATATATTTAAATCAAGCCTATGTAAAGGATTTTGTGACAAGAAAAAACAAGATATATTAATCAAATTTGTTTATAACATATAGGATATGTAGAATAATTTTCTTGTGAATGGGAGATATTGGCTGCTCAAATATCAAAGATGTCTAAAGATACGACAGTAAAATTGTATGTTACAAGCTAAATAAAAGAAGTAGGAAAAAATATAGATGTGGAAGGTAGCAAAAAATATATATATGGAATGTAGCATGTATTGAAGGTCGAGGCTAAGATTATAAAAATAATGTTCCATAGTTAACAAAATGCACCCTTTCCTTTGAATTAGTGGTTTGAATGGATCTAAGAAGAGAATGGAGTATCTTACATCTATTGTGGGGTCTTTGTTTCTATCAATATAAAGTATTTTCTATCTTTCAAAACAATCCATAAGGTTCACTGCTATTTGAGATCAAGATTTTGTCTAGTTTTTGAAATAAACTTGCAAATCCTTTAGCAAAAACTTGGATAATAAAGCTTATGGAGGATCTTCGATTAAAAATCTTGTGCAGTAGCTTGAAGGTGCAAAATATTCAAATTAGGTTAAAAAACCTCTAAAGTATGTGTTGGAAAAGGTATTTATTATGAATACTTGGAGTATTAACATAGTTACCGATTAGACGAGAATTTTACCAATTACTCATTTTTTTGAGGTAGCAAAAAATTCATCTGCTTTGTAAAGTATAGATTCAAAATGCATTTTTTCTTTTAGCATATTTTTTACACTTAAATTTTCTTATGTATCAAGTATGAATATTTTTTTTATATGTTAGTGATTTTCATACTGATTTTAAATCATCAACCCCTTTTGTTGGAGAGGTAAATCCCCTCTGCAGACAAAGGCGATCCCTACTAGCCCAGATCGGGTCTAGCAACAACTGAGTCACGCTAAGACGCAGGTTCCTAGTTACAAAAGACCAAGATGCGACAAGAGGCCTACCTTAAGTCCCACACTGTTGTTGTTTGTAGAGAAGATGACGCTTCTGTCCTTCGGTTTGGTAGATCACAATTCTCTTGCTAGACACATTCAAACACCTGCACGTACACGATAAAACAACAACACACAAGCATAAAACCTAATACATGCAACTATGTATCAGTCAGAGAAGATACAATTCATAACATAAGACATGATCATATGAATGGAACCATAATCGAAGTCGTTTATTATTAATCACAACGAAAGAAAGATACAACCTGAGCTTTGATGCTGGATCTTCCTTCGGTGGGTCAACAGCGGAGCACGTCTCGATGAAACTCGTCGGGATGGGACAAGGCTCTCTCTCTTCGATTGTCTGACGATAATCTCACTACTATTGATTCAGCTCTATTCAGGCTAGCTTGCAAATGGAAAATGACAATCTTATATAGATGGTGGAAGTGGAGTTGGGATCCCTACAATGGTGGGATTGGCCCTATCCTCAAGGAAGCTTCCATGATAGGTGGAAAACCACTTCCCCTACATGGATATCCGGAGCCAAACCTCCCAACTCATTTTAGAGACTCGTTCAGGAGTTGGTTGGAATCAAACTTCCTCCATTTATTTTTAAAAAACAATCCTTATTAAGCTTGGCATGAGTAATACACTAGGACAGAGCGCCAGTTGGCGCGCCCTCTTTGGTGGATTTCCCCCATTGGCGCGAGGGTTGAACTCGCTGGTCACGCCAAGGTCAAAAGGTCTATTTTTAGGGCTTTTCATAGGAAACTGTCTTCAGGGGAATGATTGTCCTTATCAAGGGGGATGCCATGAAAGTGGTTTCAGGTCATGTCACTGCTCACAAGTCACGGAATAGGCCCTCCAATGTGCGGGATGGGGGATTACAGGGATGGCGACAAATTACTGTGTAATAGATGCCCCCTAAAGCATGAGGCCCGAGAGAGATAGAGGGGTGAAATGCTTTACGAGAACGTGTCCAACTGAAAACATTGCTGTCAGAAAAATTGAGTAGAAAAGTACAACTGATATCTCAAATACATGATATATGCAGTATGGGCGCAGCCATCCATAATAGAGTATACAATAATCAAGATCCGAGGCATGGACGCAACCATCCAGTGAGGATGGATAAATAGACTCAGGTATGGTCGCAGCCATCCAATCAATGAGTCATGTAACCAATCATGATAATCCACAAAATCGCAGCCTGGATTCCAACAGACAAAATCTAGGGTCTTGCGCTCCATCTTGACCCAAACAGAGTACAAGTTCAAGCATGTGGATAAGTGAGCTGAAGTCGAACATGCAAGAAAATCGTCTGATTACCAGCCAATGATGAAAGTTGTTAACAGACGCGAGAGGAACCACCAATAATGAAAATGGCCCTCAAGGTACTATAGGTAGAATCCATAGAATGTGAATAGTGAGCTGGTGTCGAACACCCGCAGAATCATCCGATCGAAGGTCAATGGTGAAAACCTTACGTCGAATGCGAAGAACTTGCCATTGCGGCATGCAGGCTCCAAGGTACTGGAAGGGAGTCTCTAGATTAGCTTCCTGGCTAATGAGCTGAAATCGACAGGAAGTAACCTTGATCAAAGGTGGGCCATAATGTTTCCCACATCATCGACGTGAGACAGAGGAACATAATGTTTGTGAATCAGGATTAGATGAGAATCAGAGGAAGGTTGAAACTGCAGAGGTCAACTTCTCTTGAACATATTGGTGACACAACAGTGGATTTGGCAGTATTTGACATCAAAATATCTGAGGTCATGATGACGAGGCAAAGAGCAGATGAGAGGTCAATTTGGATTACCCAAACCCATGGAGGCAAGCAAAAAACGAGATGAGATGTCCCCAACCCGACACGAATTCAGACAAGTGCCATGTTCAAGAGCGACATATTGTCGACACGACTATGATACTAGTTCCATTTTTTCCCCACCATTTCTGGCGAGTACCCCAATTATTGTTTAAAACAAGCTTGAAGGGGATAGCATATGCTTGTGATATAAGTTCGTCCTTCGGACGAATCCATCCTAGTACATTTAACGAACCCTAGGAAGGAGAAGCTCGAATATCGTCATTACGACTGAATCCGATGTCATCAAGTTTTAACGAGTCTAACAAAGGAAGAACTCGACATCTTTTAATGTTTAGAGAGTTTGAAAAGACAGCGAAAAAGTAAACTCCAGTAGTCCCTTTTCGTAGATAGTCTTGCAGATCCGAAAAGGTAGAAAACTATATCTAAGAGAACCTCCTAATCGCGATAGGCTATGGTATTCATTTTTCATAAATAATCTATCCTAGCCTGAAAAAGGGGTAAACATATACTGGGTAGATGTCGTTTCACAACCAATTTAACGAGATCAAAACGACAAGCGACTCGGCAATATTTTTAGTTTTAGAGAGTCAGAAAAGAGTTGAAAGATGACTCCTCCTGGAGGAGCGAGTGGTATAAAGGGAAGCAACTAGTTCCGATGATGGTGGAACTTCTCATAACAAGTAAAGGTTAAGAGGTTGGCTAACAAGACCACTCGTCACAGCGGTTCCTCAGGAATGGGTAAAACAACAAGTGAAGGCACATGATCGGCTGAGCAGATAGGGACGATGGAATGAGAGAACCAAGGCTCATCTGGAAAAAAAAGCTAATAAATGGCAATCAAAAGAGGTAAAAATGGAATGGTTTCATTTTTACACAAGCTTGAAATTATAAAACTCTGCTTGAAGTTGGTTTCATTTTTACACAATCTTGAAACAAAGATAAACTATGCTTGAAACCGGTTTCATTTTTACACAAGCTTGAAACGGAAACAAACTATGCTTGAAAAAGTAAGCATGCCCCCAGCATGGTGAATCAATTCGAGGTGCATGCCCCCCAAGCTTCAGTCCATATGAAAGGCATATGGAGTGAAGGTTCAAATTACAAGATCTAAGAAAGACTCGACTGGGATTTTACAAGATCTTATCAAAGACTCGAATTGAACAGGAAAGTGTTTCATTGTTTTAACGAGGTTGACACATTAAAAGAACTATCCTCAGATGACCTTGTTTCATTTTTTTAAGGAGCTTAACATAAGGAAACGAACTTTGCTCCGACTAGATTGTTTCCTTTTTTAAGGAGCTTGACACAAGGAAAAGAACCCTGCTCCGACCAACTAGTTTCATTTTTTAAGGAGCTTGACACAAGGAAAAGAACCCTGCTTCGACGACCTTGCATCACGATGAATAATAATTCATGGCTTCCAACAGGTTCTCATCCGATGGGAGAAAAACATCTCGGAAATCAGGACCCAATGCCCCCAACACACTATGCACAACGACATCATCACTGGGTACAGGCACGGGGTAGGTAGCCACATAGTTGACCTGTGATGGGGTAGATACAATGGGTGGATAAAACTAGGAAGGGATGATGGCGGGCTAGTTGCCACATCAGGACCAAAGAATGAAAGCTGATCAATGGTCACGATCTGTCCTTCATGTGGAAAACAGACCACACGGAAAAGGGAGGAGACAAGCACTCCCATGGCATAGGTGTAATCGTGCCCTAAAAGCAGATTGAAATCAAAGGGGCCTGGAACAACCATCACATCCATATGGATGGTTTTACCTCCCAAAGTAACAGGTAACCTTAGAAGGATCCCTAACGGTTGACTAGTTCTTCTATTAAACGCCAACAGATTCTGCATAACAGGAATAAGCGGCGGTGAACCGAAAGCTTGCCAAGTAGTTGAGGATAGAATACTAACAGACGCGCCTTCATCTATAACAATGCTAGGTACGACCAAACTAGAGGTTTTTACCGTTATCTCAAAAGGCACATAAGATGGAAGGCGGTGTCCTGCAAATTGACTCCAGTCAAAGGAAGCAACCAAACTACTCAGAGGGGCTACCATCAAACTGAGATGGTCTTGCCCCGGTGTTACTGAAGAAGAAGGAGCATCCTCCATGACCTCCATCTCAAAGGTGGGAGGGGTATCCTCCGGGACCTCCATCACGGGAGGTGGAGGAGCCACTTCTTGAGGTGTAGGGATATGAGAATCTCTCTCCAAGTCTGAGGAATCTGAAGAAACAAGAGGAACATGAGGGGTTAGAGGTCCACTCTCAACGGGAAAGACCTGGTGCACCATAGACGGAGCCAGATCAACCAATCCCACGACCAATGGTTGGTTAGGAACAGATTCCTGAATTTGAATTTCCAGGGGAGTGGGATTGACCAAGGATGAATCTTGACCAATCGTAGGATCAGCTGGTGGAGGACTCAAAGAAAATTGTTTGTAACCAGATGGAAGGCACAGCGCAGAAACAACCGAGTTGTCCAAAACTCACTTGGCTTCATCCATATACAGACAAAGGTGAATGGCATGGTGCGCCCCACACAACTTACAGGGATTGGTAAGCTTACCCTGCTTCTTAATATTTTTACCAGCAGTAGCTAAAGACGTGCCCCCAACCTGACTCCCAAAAGCCAAAGGCAACGGGGGACGACCGTTGGACCATACTTCGAGCACCTTGGGAATGCCAGGGCAATCTCGAATAAGATGTTTTCCCTGGCACAACATGCAAGGGAACTTGACTTTCCATGGACGGTTGGGAGGTTCATCAAGAGCAGATGTTTTTGAAGTAGTAGCTGCAACTTTAGCCTCTCTCTTATCGGAATTCTTCTTCTTTGTCTTCTTCTTCTTCTTCGTAGCCACCTGGTTACTCGAATCCAGACTTTCACCAGGCCAAGTAGAAGAGGGGGACGCAGAAATAGGCGAAGAAGGGGAGAGGTCCACCTTGGAGTCAACATGATGTTGTTCAGGCGGAGAAACTGATTGAACAGTAGCCGGGACATCCGAGACCACAGAGGTTGAAAACAACCAAACGGGTAACCCAATAGTTAACCCAGGAAGGGACAACGTTGCCATATAAAGAGCACCAACATTTCCAAAAGGAGAAAAAGGACCAGGATTCCCTTCGAAGGGGATTCCTTGGTTGGTGAACACTGGAAAAGTTGCCATTGGAGATGACCCAAAACAACACCCTAAGGAAACTAACTTTAACTGGGAATATTTCCCGGGCAGTTAGTTTTTAAAACATTGAAACAAAACTCTGTTGTTTCATATTTTAAGAGTTGAGAAATAGGAAAAAGGTGACTCTATCTCTTTCAGTTTTGAAACAAGTGTGAAAGGACAAGTGCTTGATGACCTTTTCAAATTTAATGAGTCAGAAAAGATCAAAATGACTACTTTGGAAATCTAAGCAGATGGGTGTACCAGATATTCGTGAACTTCCATATACACCTTGGTTAAAAAATGAAATAGAAATCAACCAAGGACTTGGCGTACATGCAGGTAATCTCCCCGAATGCTTTTTCCGGTGTATCACAGGTATAAGGCGACAGACTCAGCTTCCTACAGATAAAGGATAACAATCTAGTGGGGTCTCCCTTTATATACGCGACGGTACGGGGAGCACAAGTCCGTAATAGTGATGTCTAAAGCCAAGAGGCGAACGACATCTACTAGGTTTAACAACGCCGGAACATGTCACTAGCCTAGACCTCTAAATATTTCGTTAATGTTTCAATGCTGCCTTAAGGTAAATTGAATAAATTTTAGTGTTGATCTTCAATTATGTTTCAATTTTCAGGCCCTACTGAATGTTTTGTCTCAAAATCCTCTAAATGCACACTACATGCCACAATGTATCACTTTGTTCGATGAATAGCTAACGATGGGAAGGTTGAGAGCTTTCACACAATAAAAAAATGATCACAAAACAACCACTAGTTTCTCTCATGCACACTAATGAAACTAAAAGCTTTTCCTTCAGAGTTATATAACACTAATAACGCAGAAAAGATTTCAATTTACACTAACTGATCACAAGCAAAAGAGATTTGATTTTTGTATTTTCAATGTTTTAAGAGAAAAGTGCACCAAACAAAATGAAAAATAATGAAAAGAACAATTTGAGAAGTGATGGCAAAAGAGAAAAGACAAGCAAGCTCACTCAATGCAAAACACACAATCAGACCTCAAACTGATAGAGAAATCCCTCAAACAAAGAGGAATCCCAAAGACTCAAATGAACTGTGTAATCTAGGCCCAAAACGAGACAAAGAGAAATTCGAATGGGAAAGAGACCAATAACTCAAATAACGCAATGAAACAATGAAAAACCACCAAATGAATGCAAAGAGGAAACAATGAAATTGACTGATCAAACAAAAACCAAAAACTCCCATGGGAGGCTCAGCACACTATAGCACCTAGATTCCCTAGGGCCAGAATGTAAAACCTATAGTAGAGAGCAAACAACTGGTGGATAGAGGTCACACACAGTCAACCAAGGCTTCAGGTCACTTAGGAAGTCAAAAAAATGACACCAAAACCACAAATCAGGCTCAGAAAGCTCAGAAAGGAGAAAAACCTAGCACCACACAGGATTGGCGTGACTGTCTGGCCGCAACTAGCGCCAGAACAAGATTGGCGTGGTGGCTGAACTAGCAACAAGCACCAGTTGGCGCGACTATCGAGTTTACTAAGGACAAAAATAAAAAAGAGCAAACAGGGAGCAGATCAGGTATGGTGAGGCTAAACAGAGGTTTAACACTAGAAAAAAGTGAACCAAAGGAGCTGATCAAGTAGAAAAAGACCAAAATCAACCGAAAAGACAAGACAAACTCCAATCAATGTTTCCCCAGTGGAGTCGCCAGTTTGTTGGAGAGGTAAATCCCCTCTGCGGATAAAGGTGATCCCTACTAGCCCAGATCGGGTCTAGCAACAACCAAGTCACGCTAAGATGCAGGTTCCTAGTTACAAAAGACCAAGTTGCGACAAGAGGCCTACCTTAAGTTTCACGTTGCTGTTGTTTGTAGAGAAGATGATGCTTCCGTCCTTCGGTTTGGCAGATCACAATTCTCCCGCTAGACACGTTCGAACACCTGCACGTACACGAAGAAATAACAACACACAAGCATAAAACCTAATACATGAAACTATGTATCAGTCAGAGAAGATATAATTCATAACATAAGACATGAACATATGAATGGAACCATAATCGAAGTCGTTTATTATTAATCACAACGAAAGAAAGATACAACCTGAGCTCTGACGTCGGATCTTCCTTTAGCGGGTCAACAGCGGAGCACGTCTCGATGAAACTCGTCGGGATGTGAAAAGGCTCTCTCTCTTCGGCTGTCTGACGATAATATCCCTACTACTGATTCAGCTCTATTCAGGCTAGCTTGTAAAGGGAAAATGACAAGCTTAAATAGATGGTGGAAGTGGAGTTGGGATCCCTACAATGGTGGGATTGGCCCTATCCTCAAGGAAGCTTCCATGATAGGTGGAAAACCACTTCCCCTACATGGAGATCTGGAGTCAAACCTCCCAACTCATTTTAGAGACTTGTTCAGGAGTTGGTTGGAATCAAACTTCTGCCATTTATTTTTAAAAAACAATCCTTATCAAGCTTCGCACGAGTAATACACTGGGACAGAGCGCCAGTTGGCGCGCCCTCTTTGGTGGATTTCCCCCATTGGCGCGAGGGCTGAACTGGCTGGTTGCGCCAAGGCCAAAAGGTCTATTTTTATGGATTTTCACAGGAAATTGTCTTCAGGGGAATGATTGTCTTTGTCAAGTGGGATGCCATGAAAGTGGTTTCAGGTCATGTCACTGCTCACAGGTCACGGAATAGGCCCTCCAATGTGCGGGACGGGGGATTTCAGGGACAGTGACAAATTACTGTGTAACACCTTTTTTTAAAGTGTTTATTTTTGACACTTTAAATTTTTTAATGTATTAAGTGTGAATAATTTTTTTAAAACATTGGTAGTTTTCATGTGGATTTTGAAAAGCATCAACATTTTTTTAAGGCATATTTTTGACACTTTTAAATATTCTTATGTCCTAAGTATGCAATTTTTTTTTTAAATGTTTATTATTTAACCATTTTTCAAGTTGTTGTATTTCTCTTCTTGTTTTTCATCCTAAGATGTTTATTTTTAAGGGTTTTCTAAACATGTGTTTTTTGTTTTTCTTTGCAATATTTTTTTATAATGAAAATTTTAATTTTTTTTGCAAAGTTTAAAAAATAATAATAACATTAATATTTTGAGGTTAGAATTTTGTATATATTGATATATTTTTAATAGTAATATTCCAAATTAGAATTTCAACTAATTGGAATATTAATTTTGATTATTTTTTTCATTTCTTAATGTTGGGAGGAAATAAAGTCGATAGGGGACCCACAAATAACATTTTGAAAAAATAAAGTCTTTTTCTAAAGTCACGAAGGGAAAATTGTGGATCTAGTGGTGGGGTCGAGTTGGTCTTAGGTGGAAGCATATAGGGGGCATGGAGAAGGAAGCGTGAGAGTGGCTAGAGGTAGGCAGCATGTGGTTGGCTCAAGGGGAGGCAATGCAGGCCAAGGTGGGACCCAAGGAATGTGTTGGGCCTCAATGGACAAAAGGGAGAAGGAAAGCCTCATTTTCCATTCATTCAGCTTATTTCTCTTTGTCATTTTAACTGAGCATGCTTGATCCAGAGATCCAAGTTTGTAGTGTTGTTTAGCACACGATATATTCAAGCGGAGATCTCAACCTCTGCCTCAGGGGACTTCGAGTGCCCGATCAGGAGAGGAGTCATGCATTTTGGTTAGGGAATTATCCTGCAGTGGAAACATAGACAGTGTAGCCCATTCAGGACTACACAATGGAAGAATAAACTATGCAGTGCAGTGTGGAGTTTGTGCTGGGAATGTAGAGAGAAAAGGAGTTTCATGGAGAGATTTGGAGGGGAGGCTAGCCACCCCCTACCATGTATTTCTGTAGCATTGTGGAGGAATTTACCAGAAGTTTTATCCAGTGGTTCGATTTTTCCAGCGATTCAGTGAGCGAAGGCCAAAGGAGCCAATTTCTGGGGTTGAGCTTTCAGCGAACCCTTCGCGGTTTTTTGTGGTTTTATTGAGGAGAGTCTAGTGTCCAATTCTTGGAATTTTCTGAGCACGGGAAACAGCCTAACCAAGAGACTGAAGATAGCTAGCAACAACATTAGCTGGGCTAGGCATCGCCACAATTGAGCCACGTAGAGCTATTTCCAGCATGAGTTTTTTCTTGGGTTTGATTGTGCAATATTTTCAACACCTCATTTGTACTCTTTCCCAGTATATTAATAAAATGGCTCAGTAGTGATTTTGGCACCAAATTGTGTGTTTTAATGGTGTATTTCTTTCTGTTGCAGTTTTTAGTCTATTTTTCTTTATATTACTATTTAATCCCAATTTGGGATATTACAGTGGTATCAGAGCTCATAGACTTGGCTCATCCTGTGGAGCACATAGCCTATGACACCGGAAGATAGACAAAATGTGACTTACCTGAGGCAGAGATACAGTAGTAGAGAAAGAAGGCTCAAAATCACCCCAAAACACATTGAAAGTGCTACAAAGGTCGAAGAGATAGAGATGGCACACACGGATGATGGGAGGAATAAGGAGAAGGAGTTTTCTCACCTTCTTCTAAAATATGTGTAAGACCTCTCCAAGAGGATTGAGGAGATGGGTCAGAAGCTCAACAATGCTAGTAAAGGGAAGGGAATTCAAGGAGAATTCCAGATTGGAGGAAGTTCTGGCACTTCATAGCACTAGGCAGGCCCTCACACTACCCATCCGACCATACCCTACACTCCACCACACTCCACCATTCCCACGTTCCTAGCTTTAGGAATAGGAGGTCAGTAGGAGCCAGAGGAGACTCACTATGGGGAATTATTTGTAGAGTACCAATCCTATGGGCCAAAATTTGGAAGGGTCATCACCTTCATTGAGTTTTTCCAACTGAAGAACAATAAAAAACTGAAAGGTCAGCCCATATGAGGAGTGATACACAATAATTTGTCACCGTCCCTACAATCCCCCATCCTGCACATTGGAGGGCCTTTTCTGTGACCTGTGAGGAGTGACATGACCTGAAACCACTTTCATGGAATCCCCCTTGACAAGGAAAATCATTCCTCTGAAGACAGTTTCCTGTGAAAAACCCTAAAAATAGACCTTTTGGCCTTGGCGCAACCAACCAGTTTAGCCCTCGCGCCAATGGGGGAAATCCACCAAAGAGGGTGCGCCATCTGGCGCTTTGTCCCAGTGTATTACTCGCAAGAAGCTTAATAAGGATTGTTTTTTTTTAATAAATGGCGGAAGTTTGATTCCAACCAACTCCTGAACGAGTCTCTAAAATGAGTTGGGAGGTTTGGCTCCGGATCTCCATGTAGGGGAAGTGGTTTTCCACCCATCATGGAAGCTTCCTTGAGGATAAGGCCAATCCCACCATTGTAGGGATCCCAACTCCCCTTCCACCATCTATATAAGCTTGCCATTTTCTCTTTGCAAGCTAGCCTTAATGGTCATAGAACTAAGAGTTGAATCAATAGCAAGGAGACTATCGCCAAATAGCCTCTGAGAGCCAAGCTGAAGAGAGAGAGATTTGTCCCATTCCCAACGAGCTTCATTGAGACGTGCTCCGCTGTCAACCCGCCGAAGGAAGATCCAGCATCAGAGCTCAAGTTGTATCTTTCTTTCATTGTTATTAATAATAAACAACTTTGATTATGGTTCCATTCATATGTTCATGTCTTATGTTATGAATTATATCTTCTCTGACTGATATATGGTTACATGTTTTAGGTTTTACGTTGTGTGTTGTTTTTTCTTCATCTGCGTGCAGGTGTTCGGATGTGCTAGGTGGGAGGATTGTGATCTACCAAAGCGAAGGACGGAAATGCCATATTTTCTGAAAAACAACAACAATGTGGGACTTAAGGTAGGCCTCTTGTCGTATCTTGGTCTTTTGTAACTAGGAACCTGCGTCTTAGCTTGACTCGGTTGTTGCTAGACCCGATCTGGGGTAGTAGGGATCGCCTCTGTCTGTAGAGAGGATTTACCTCTCCAACAAACTGGCGACTCCACTGAGGAGACATTGATTGGAGTTTGTCTTGCCTTTTCGGTTGATTTTGGTCTTTGTCTGCTTGATCAACTCTTCTGGTTCACCTTTTTCTAGTGTTAAACCTCTGTTTAGCCTCACCATACCTGATCTGCTCCCTGTTTTCTCTTTTTTATTTTTGTTATTAGTAAACTCGACTGGCGCGCTTTTAGGCCTGAAAGTCATGCCAACTGGCACTTGTTTCTGGTTAGGCCTCCGCGCCAATCCTGTTCTGGCGCTAGTTGTAGCCAGACAGTCGCGCCAATCTTGTGTGGTGCTAGAGTTTGCTTCTTTTTGAGCCTTTTGAGCTTGATTTATGGTTTTGGTGTCATTTTTTCAACTGCCTGAGTGTCCTGAAGCCTTGGTTGACTGTGTGTGACCTCTATCCTCCAATTGTTTTCCCTCTACCATCGGTTTTACATTCTATCCCTAGGGCATCTAGGTGTTATAGTGTGCTGAGCCTCCCGTGGGAGTTTTTAGTTTTCATTTTTCTAGTCAACTTCATTGTTGCTTCTTTGCATTCGTTTGGTGGTTTTCCATTGTTTTATTGCATTATTTGAGTGATTTCTCTCTTTCTCATTCGAGTTTCGCTTTGTCTCGTTTCGAGCCTAGATTACATAGCTCATTTGAGTCTTTGGGATTCCTCTTTGATTTGAGGGATTTCTCCATCAGTTTGAGGTCTGATTGTGTGTTTTGCGTTGAGTGAACTTGCTTGCTTTCACTCTTTCGCTATCATTTATCGAATTGGTATTTTATTAGTTTTCATTTTGTTTAGTTCATTTTGCTCTTAAAACATTGAAAATACAAAAAATCAATTCTTCTGCTTTTGATTAGTTAGTGTAAATTGAAAAAATTTATGCGTTATTAGTGTTATATAACTCTAAAGGAAAAGCTTTTGATTTCATTAGTGTGCATTAGATACACTAGTGGTTGTTTTTTGATCATTTTGTTATTTGAAAAGCTCTCAACCTTCCTGTAGTTAGTGATTCATCGAACAAAGTGATACATTGTGGCATGTAGCATGCATTCAGAGGATTTTTGAGACATAACATTCGGTAGGGCCTGAAAATTGAAACATAGTTGAAGATAAAATCTAAAATTTATTCAATTTACCTTAAGGTAGCATTGAAACATTAACGAAATATTTAGAGGTCTAGGCTAGTGACGTGTTCCAGCATCATTAAACCTAGTAGTTTTCGTTCGCCTCTTGGCTTTAGACAACACTAGTACATACTTGTGCTCCCCGTACCGTCACGTATATAAAGGGAGACCCCACTAGGTTTGTTGGCGAATAAATCCGTCTTGTAGACAAGACCGATCTCCCTAGTAATAAAAGTATATAGCAACAAACAGCCAAATAAACTAATATTTCTCTAAGCATATATGATCTAAGAAAATCTCTATCGAGGTGTTAAAGACTTACCGTTTGTCCAACGCTTGTTTGAAGTTGTTGTTGTCCCTCGCGCGCTTGAAGGAGTTTTCCTCGTAAACCTGCAGTCACAAACAAGAAAAATATTACATAGCACTTGTATAGAAATCATCATAAACCATGCTTATCATAGTGATCTATTGAAAATGCAGCAAGATGATGGAGCTTAGTGAAATGAAGTCGCCTTCACTAAGTGGGCCCGCAGGCAAATTCTGGCGCAAAATCTATTTTTAGACTATGTCTATTTTTAGACATATGGAGCATGGTCCGGGGATTGCAGTATGTTATTCTTGGAGTATTGGTCATGTTGGTAAAAATATATGGACCTATATTTTTGGACCTATAGGTCGAAGTCTATTTTTAGACTGCCTATCCTAAAAATAGGGAAGTCAAATATTATTTACCCTTAATAATATTTGGACTCTAAACTTTAGTTTACTCTCTTGGAGCACTTCAGTTCGAGCTACAGAAGTGGCTCATGCATCTGACAGAGGAATTACGCTATTCCTAGGGGTTTGGTGAGCTCATGCATGGTTGACTTCGGTTAGGACTTCAGTGGCAGAAGTTTGGTGGAGTTGATGAGACAGTTGGTGGAGTTGTGTTCGGTTTAACTTAGTTGAACTAGTTGAGATTAGTTTAACTAGCTAATCAACTAGTAATGAGTGGAGTGAATTAAATATTATTTAATTCATTAATTAGTAACTCATTATTCAACTCAAAAACACATCAATTCACTTCAGTGCATGGACAGTTCAGTGGAGACCAGTGAAAGAGGTAGATGAAAGGGTGGAGTTAGCTATCAGTGGCGACATCAGTTGTGCATGATATTTGCACCACACTTGGGAGAAATTTCCCATGATGATTGCGCTGTCAAGCCAAGGAGATTCGAACCTTGGATCTCTATATAGACAGGCCATGATTGCGCAATAGAGGCAAGGCAATTAGTGGTGATTTTTGAACCAGTAACCTGTTCAAAACCAAGCTAGTTTGTGTGTAACTTCATGAGATAGTACTGAGTACTTGTGAGGAGTATTGTACTGAGTTTGTTACATGTTTTCTCCATTATAATATACATAATAGCTGCGGGGTTTTCAGCTATAAGCTTTCCCCATACATACTGTGTAATGTGTGTGATGTTTTGATGATCTTTTGATCGCATACCGCTTGTTTTATTTCCGCATGTGTGATGATCTGAGTGGAAGAGATTATGTGTTGCATGTGAATTCGAATTGATATGTGATCAGGATAGTCTCGGTGAATAATTAATCATTATTCAGCAAATTTCTACATGGTATCGGAGCTATTGAAGTAGAGATTGATCATCACGGTGATTACAAACTTATTTCGGTAGACAGAGTCTGCATGCGGGCCAGGTAGCCTCCGGATTCATCTTTCTTCGGAAAGTGAAAGGTCTGGTAAATGCCCCTTGCAGTCAATCTTTGTGCTAGAAATAATTTGTTCTCACAGATCTAGAGCGGTTGAGCTTTGAGGTGGAATTCAAAATTTTGCAGCAGTTTTGTTTTCTTGGTGCCGGTGTTGAAAATGTCTTTCGACGGTTTGCGACTCGAATATGCTCTTGAACGCAGTTCGAATTATGTTGCATGGAAGGATCACATGGAGGCAGTATTAGAAGATAATGGTCTGAAGGAGTTCGTAGATATGAATGTCCAAAATCCCACTGATCCTGCTTAAGTCGAAGCCTGGCAAAAGAAGATGGTGAAATGTCGAAGGATCCTGTTGGAGGGCGTCAAGGATCATATTGTATCCAACCTGCATGGAAAGGCTTCTCCATTTCTAATGTGGAAAGCTTTGACGGATCTATTCCAGAGTAAGAGTGACCAAAGGAAGCTGGCGCTCAAAGATAAGCTCGGGAACATCAAGATGGAGAAGGGCGACAGTATCGCCAAATACCTCACGAAGTTCACTCAATGCAGAGATGAGCTGGGAAGTGTGGGGGTTACTGTCGATGAAGAGGACATGGTCGACCTGGCTCTCCTTGGTCTTCCGAAGGCTTTGCACTCATATCAAGATAGTGTCAATGGTCGGGAGAAGCTGCCGGGATGGGAGCGCCTTTGGGCGGATCTCATGCAGGAGGAGATAAGGAGGACTGCTCGAGATGGATCTTCATCAAAGGGAGCTGATGAAGAAAACTGCGCTTTGGTGTCCAAAGCTAAGAAAGGGAAGGGTAAGAAAACCTCTCATTCTGGAGCTAAGGGCAAGAAGCAGGATATGGCGAAAGTGAAATGTTTTCACTGCCATGATCACGGACATTATGCTACAATTGTCCAAAGAAGAAGAAGAACAAGCAAGCGGGAAGATCTGCAGATGGAGAAGCTTTGGCTTCACAGTTCGAGCTTGACTTTTCACTGATTGCATGCTTGGTTTCAAGTGTGATGGGATCGGTGTGGTTCTTGAACAGCGGTGCGTCATTTCATATGACGGGAGATCGGGATTTGTTCTCAGATCTGGAGGACAAAGATTTGGGTGTGCACATCGAGATGGGCGATGATGGTAGATACAGTGCGATTGGTATCGGTACCATATCCTTTCAGAGGGAGTCTGGTAAACCCTTTGTCTTGAAGGATGTCATGCATGTACCTGGATTGAAGAAGAACCTGATTTCAGTAGCGATGTTGGAGGATAAGGGATATGATGTGGTCTTCAGCGAAGGAAAAGCCTTCCTGCGCAGTAAGACTACTGGAGAGACCCGGAAGATAGGGGTTCGGACCAAGAACCTTTATCAGTTGCAGGTAGATGGCTGCGCAGCTATGGCATGCAAGGCGGGAGAAGTGGTGAGCCGGGATGATGAGGGCGAACTGTGGCATAGGAGATTGGGCCACCTTCACCATGGAGCTTTGAAGATCCTGCAGCAGATTTCTACTGGGATTCCTAAGGGCACTCTTGCGCAGTCAGATCAATGCAAGGGGTGTACTTTAGGGAAGTATGTGAAAGCCACCTTTCACGAGAAGGATAGTCGCGCCACGATGATCCTTGAGAGAGTTCACAAAGGTTTACTTTGAAAGTTAAATGTGTTGAAACAATACTCATATTACCATTCCTTTTTCCTTTCATTTACCTTTTTTCAAGCAAATAACAACTCATATCCACTAAAAATATATAAATACCTTCCATTCACCATGCTTATGGCCATGAGGGATCTCATTCAAGCATATTTTTGTAGGTTCAATTTCTCACCACACCTTGGATAGAGCTCACTAGTTCACTAGTTATTAACTTGAAAGACATGGTTCAAGATTTGGTCTAACACTACCACTACCACAATGTTATACTATTACCACGTGTTTAACATTATATAAAATATATAAGCATTCAAATGACTTAAATGACATTCAAATAAGTTAGATAATCTAACAAGTTAAGTATTATGGGAAACAAGATGTATGATTTTGGTAGTCATTCAAAGCATGGAGAGCATGGTGGTGTAATGGCCAAGGTTCAAACCACTAAATTTAAGGATTACACATTTGCATCTTGACTTGTGTTTAAACCATTATAGCAGAGAAACAACCCAAGCATTAAAAATTTAATGTGTCAATTACTTAACCATCGAATCGAATCGAATAGAATGGCAGTATTGTTAGGTGTAGCAATAACATTTGACCTATATAATATTCATTCAAATGAAAATATGACGGAGTAGTGAGAATGGAAATGAACTATATATAATCAAGCAATGATTCCAGAATTTAACTAACATAACCAGAGCACCAAATACTTATGATGAAAATGTTGACTGGCAAGTTGTTACTCGAGATTATTTCCAACAAGCACTAGGTGATTCATCAAACATTGTGTTTCTATTATCCTACTGCAAAGTATCCATCATTGTATTTTTCTTTTCATGTGTGAGAGAAATTTTCACCCATGGTAGAAACAATTGAAGCACTTCTACACTTATGGTGCCAATTATGCGACCTAAAATTTTTATCTTGTTCCTCTACAGTAAGATGACTGTCAAACAATGGTTGTAGCTCAAGTTCTCCTAAAATACATGTTGTTCTAGTGTGATACCTATATATTTTCTCATACGTTGAAGATTATGAAGAAATTTCTTGGTGCTTCAGTATCTAATCTATAATTTTAGAGGTGTTGGGATCTATTTATTTCCTATCTACACCCAAAAACTGAAAATTTATAATCAAATCCTCATGTAGATGTGAAATCTTAGATAGAACACAAGAGATATCATTAAAAATATTTTCCTCTTGCTTATGATCCATAGAATATGAATGGATCACATTGTTAAGAGAAAATTTGGCCTCTAAAGTGAAAATTTCATCTTTTGTATAGTTTTGAACTCAATTGATTCCCCAAAAGTACACGAAAGCATCCACTAAAATGGTGAAATGTTTCATCACAATATATAATCCTAGTTGATTCAACATCAAAATATTCTAAATATTTTCAAATATCCTTGTGAAACTATAAGATGTGATCAATGGGCTTTGGTGCTTGACCAAAGTCATATGAGCTAGTACCAATACCCTAACAAAATAGGCTAGAACTTAAAGGGGCACTTAATAGAGATTTTAAGGAAAGGGAATGCAAGCTCCTTCCATCAATTATTTTTCTTATGCTTAGGTTGTTACTAAATCTAGGAACACAACATGACTGGATTGCATAGGTAATTTCCAATGAACATTTACCACTCGCTAAAGTGATTTGATTAGAAATATTGTCATCTCCCTTTATTTTCTCTGTTTTTCTACAATTAGGCCACTTCAATGGCCTTATATATACATTTGTGGGTGAACATTTTTCATTTTCTCTGCAATCTAACACAATGGTACAAATATCACAATGTCCACTCATCTCCAGAGGCATTGCACTAATTCTTTTAATAGGGAAATCATTTTCAACATCAAAATAAACACACATGAACTCCCCTAATATAGACATATTATATGGGCATCCATTAGAGACCTAGCGATATACCACTCAACACCTATTGGAAAAACTCCACAATACATTACAATTCCCATTACTGCAAATCATCCTCGATTGGGGAAGGAACAAGGCCCAAGGAAAAATCAGAAGCAATAGAGACCCAAAGTCTTGGATTCTTAACTAAACCATGTTTAGTAACTCTAATATGGTTACCTTTTAACCATTCTAGTTACATGTTTGAAATATCCTTCAATTTAAATCAGTTTGGGTATGTATAAAAATTAAATTCACCCAGTACATTGCCCATCTTCAATACACCTTTACACAATGGGGTGCATGTGTTTACACACAAAGAGTTGATAGATTTTTAACATGTCCAACCAAGTTGTATAATGCACATTGCTTCTCTCAGTGAAAAAATGGACATATAAAACATGGATAACAATATATGGGTCTGAGGCCCCCTTACCAAGTGAATTTAACAAAATAAATATTTATTCCCAGCAAAACAACGTTGGACTGTCGGACCAACAAACAAAAATTTTGACACCTTGCAATAAATACATCACCAACTAAATGAAATACTTGCTATTAAGCTCTAATACTAGAACTCCATTCTAAATATATATATTTATAATACCATACATGGAATTATTTTATGTGAAGGATGAGATTACATTAATCAACAAATAGATTGGAATTTGTCTTAATAACAAATGCAGAGTGTTTATCTACAAGATGTTGTGTAATTGCGAAACAAGATTCTTGCAACACAAAGAGAAAATGAAGGGTTGAATTTTCAGTTCTCCAAACACTTGGGAAGTGTGAGAGGAGAATCTTAGAACTATTAGTATTAATATCTTAATCTGGTAACCACAGGGAGTGGAATTACTTTTCAAAATTTTTCTCAAAACTATTCGACCAAAACTTCACCCATTCAGAGACATATCATTAGCTCATTAAATTTGTATTGATACCCATTCTTACAACTTGCAATAGACATACGCATATTTATTGGTGAGAAGGAAAAATATAAGTGGTAGCAATGCACATGGACCCATAATATAAGCATTATACTCCTAGACAGTATCCATAACCACACATTGTACTGAACATAACACAATTACATGTAATCATCAGCCTTATGTCATTCACCCATACATAGTTTCATTAGTAGCCTAAATACCATAATAACATGAGTAAAACCAATACAATAAAAAGACATGTCTCACACCATCATATGGTATATAAACAATTTCAATATTGTAAGCATGAGGTGCATTTATCACAGCAATTGTGATGGATACTAATCTCAAATTAAGACACGAAAACTGAGCCAGGGACTGTAACTCACCTCCCAACCATTTACGAGTTGCAATCAGACCTCTTGTGCAGTTTTCACCCCTGAGCTAGATTCCAGAGCACAAGGAGGATGCTCAAATGACCAAAATAATTCTACTAGTAGGACCAAGAGCTTTAGAGATGTTGCATATAAAATCGAACCACCCCTTCACACTTGACTTCATGCACTTTCTATGCTGCCTCAAAAATAGCAAAGATATTAATAGTTTTTGAATCTCCTCTTTGTATACATAATCCTTCACCTTCAACCCCCTAGACAATCCTTCTCACAAAGATAATCATACAAATATAAACACACCTAATCACAGATACACAAAGAATGATCAACAATTAAATATTAGCGATAACCAAAAACCCATACGCACTGCATAATGAGGAAATGCCTGGTCCTTTCAAGTATAGAAGTCTAGTGCAACCTCTTGGTTAAGGACGGATGTGTAAAACATTGTCAACGATGAGGTAATTTTTTTGTATTCTCATAATCCCATAAGGAATGAAGGAACACAACCTAGGCTTCTAATTTAATGCTTAGAAAAAATACCCTCTCCCCTCATCATTTTGACCTAGTGGATATGAACAGAATTGTGGCCCCCTTTCTACATAAGAAACACAACAAAAATTTAATGCCTTTGACCCACAAAAGAGGAGGATGACTCAACCTCCTTGCCCATCGAGAAACTCCTACTACAAGGGTAAGAATACCTGCTCTTGGAGATGCACCAAAAATCGGATCAACCTCCCCTTTGAGTTTTCCAAACTCTCATTTAGGGTGTTTAATTTCCAATATCAACCAATCCACATTTCTCCAATTGTCCTTTGTCCCCTGATTTTTCTATTGGTTAGCCTTGTCATCCTTAGCTTGTTTTTATGTCTTCCTGCCCAGTCTTATAGGTCAATCACCATAATTCCACCTACCCCCTTACTTCCCATCTATCAGTATTAATGGTTGTAATAAGAGTCTAAAATATGCCCCAATAAAAATCCTCCTCAACCCTGTAATCAATGTCCCTTTGACTCATCTCATGTGCATATATCTATATATATATATATATATATATATATTCTTAAAAATATACAATATCTACCAAGGTGAAAAGTGACCAGGGATATCGCAATTACCTATGCGAGGGAGATCAATTTCACATTCAACCTAAATCCTAGTGCACAGCCAATATCCAAGACTGCCTATAGGATGACAGCTCCAAAACTTTATGAGTTGCAAATGTAGTTAAAAGACTTGTCAGATTTGTGATTTAGTAGACCTATTATTTCACCTTGGGGAGTGCTGGTGATTTTCATTAAGAAGATGGATTTTTCCTTAAGATTGTGCATATATTATAAGGACCAGAATCAAGCCACAGTAAATAATATGTACATGATACCCAATATTGATGACCTCCTTAATCAAATTAAGGGAGCATTGATTTTCTCGAAAATGGATATGTGATCCAGATACCACCAATTGAGGATTAAGGAAGGAGACATATCAAAAACTACCTTTAAACTCAATTTTGGCACTATGAGTTTGTATTAGTGCCATTTCGTATGACCAATGCACCAATAGTGTTCATGAGCTAATGAACAGTGTATTCCAAAAATATCTGGATAACTTCGTGCAAATATTCTAAATGATATTCTCATGTAATCCAAGAACGAAAAGGAGAATGAAGGGCACAAAATGGTTGTGTTGACATGCTTAAGGGAAAATTAGTTGTATGGGAAGATGTCGAAATGTTATTTATTTTAGAAGAAAATTCATTACCTTGGGAACATCATCTCAGGAGAAGGCATTTCAATTGTCCAGAAAAAGGAGAAGGCCATAATGGATTAGTCAGTGCTTGAAAATGCTCATGAGGTGTGTTGTAACATTATTTGGTTTTTATACATTAGCATATTAGACAAAAAAAAGAAATCAAAATGTTAAGTTAGGATTTGAATGAAAAAGAAAAGAAATTAAAAAAATGTTAGGACTATGGATCATTTTATATATTCATATCAATAGAATGTTAGAGGTAGATTTCCCTAAAGAATGAAGGCATAAAAAATGTTAGGAAAGCAAAATGAAAAATGGATGCTTTAGTTTCAAAAGAATAAATTCAAAGGCTGCTTGTTTAAATGCGCCATCAAAATGTTAATTTTCATTAATTTTGATTGAATTGCTTTAAAAGGGCATTAATATTTGTTCTTGAAATATTAAAGATTATACTTGATTGTAATATAACACATTTGTTTTAAACCAAAGTCATTAATAGAAAAAATGTCTTGTCAGCTTTAATTAACGAGTGCCCATCTTTCAACGATGGATTTACCCCCCACCCAGATCAATGACGGTGAGAGACTTTGCACCCCCCTCATCCATTTCTCGTTAACGCGGGGGCAGGGGCAGGGGGGGTGTCCGAAAAGTAGTTTTAATGGTGATCGAGCCACCCTTATGTGTCAAAACATCGTTACTTAGCACACCCCCCCCCCCCCTCCAATCAAAACCATAAACTATCTGCTACCCCCTTTGAAATCTGCCAATGGTTTTCTTCCACCAACAGTTCTTCACCCACGCTTTGACCGTTACCCCTTTTCCAATAAAACACCATCACCTCACATATATGTTTCTAAGCCGTCATATCTGTTGCCAAGATTTTCTACTCGTTGCCAAGTTTTCCATAATCGTTCCTCCTATTCATCTGTTATAGCTTTGCTCCTAGACCGTTAAACTCCACGTCACAGCTCCGCTCCCAAACCATTAGAGCCGCTACGGTCACAAAAAAATCGTTAGCATGAACCCTGCATGCTATAAATAAACCTAAACCTACCTCTTTATCACTTTCTTCTGACTCTTTACTATTTTTTGCAGGTAAACAGATTCTTTGAGCATAGTCTCCTGCAATTTAATTGATCTGTCACCGGAATCAATTAGCTTACCCTCTTGTATCTATTCATCCAATAGCCAATATTATATTCCATTTCTTTTGTCTGTCAACATGGCCCCAAAGGGGAAATCTAAAAAGATAAATGCAGAAGAAAGCTCTGCTACCACCACCTTGGCTGATCTCGACCATGTTCCCCTCGCAAACTCCATTTTCAAGATTGCAGACATAGAGTGTGAGTTTGATTTCCATGAACTACACCTATGGCTTAAACAGAAATACCAAGATAAGCAGGATCCCATTAGATTTTTGGAATCACTCTTAACTTGATTTATTTTCCCTAAAACTTATGAATTCCCTAATCTAGTATCTGGTGCCAAGCTAGATATGACCTTGTTAAAAGGGCTATTGTATCTCACAATGGAGACATTCTTATCACTATTTATCTTGAATTAATTAACAAAATTCTCCTAATTCCACAGTCAGACTCCATGAGCTATTTTTCACCAGCAACACTTATGGATTTGTACCATAAGTTAATCTTTCCCCAAAGAGCCCAAATTTTTGAAAATTTTATGCCAGAAAATGTTGAAATTCCAAAAATAAATCCACCCTATCCATCTTCTATTTTTCCTGAAGAATCTAGACACATTATTTCCCTACTGTCTTACCTCCTAGGCTACGTAGATGACAAAACTGTTGATGAATCCACCCTTGGATTCTTTTCCATTTTTAACAAAGATTAGCAACCAATATTCATGTATAATTACAGTCAATTTTTGGTTGATAATATACATGAACAATTTATGAATTTTCCTACACAAGGAATGTTCAAGTACATCTTTGTACTTGTTTATATGTTTCTTTTTCAGCAGGGAGATCTATTGCCCATCAATAGCAAACAGGATGAACAAGGAGTGGATCAATCAGTGATCCATTGGACAGAGATATTCAAAGCTAGTTCAACAAAATATTCATTCTCAGATTTTATATATGCATTCATACATCTAGTGGGACAGTTTCTCAATAGTCATACTAAGCCAAGGATTGGAGATGAAATAAAAAGGATTTTACACTTAAGTGAGCAGACCAAAACTAGTGACTGAAATTTATACCAGAACTATACATAAAGAAGGGTATATGGTTGTGAACTTGCACCATATAATATGCCCAAGTATGTTCCTATGAGAATATTTTCTCTGGAATATATTAGGCAGATGATCAACATGGATGACCTGCACTTTGTGTCAGGCAAGAGAAAATCCCAGTTTAAAATCAAATCAAAGATTGGATCATTCATTTGAAACACTAGATTAGTTGGTGTTGAGGCAGCTACATGGTTAAATAATATGAATTTCCAACCTAGTTTTACCTAGTCTTATGAACCTTTTGGTATAATTTCTGCTTTAAGGGTTGAATTAAAAACAACTCCCTATAATCATACTCCAAGACCAGAGATAGAAAAGGTCATGAATCAAGAGCAGTGGGTTGATGGGACACTTCAAGAAGCAAAGGAGCAGGTTTTATCCACCTCCAATGTACAAAATCAAGTTGCTCATAGTAAGCAACAGAAAAGGGTGATAGAAGAGACTTCATCTGCCATGGAGATTATGAAATAATTCATTGTACAACAAAAGAATCAAAATATTGGCTTGACAATTTCTACAGAAGAGAGAAAACCATAGATAATTGACCTTGGAGATCCAGAATTTTCATCATCCAGAACCAATGTTCCAAACACTCCTACTATAGCTTCACCTTCTAGATAACCTATGGAAATCATTCAGACTATAGGAACAACTTCCACGGATTATCAAAACATCTTCTCAAAGTTCCTTGAAATCGAACAGAAGAATGAGACTCTGAATTCTAATGTATACAGCTAATTCTGGAAACAAACCTCCACTTCCCAGCATAGGCTTATTTCTGCTTTTGATAGTGAGAAAGGCTGAATGCAGATGTATTTCTTGCAAGACCAAGTCCCATTTCCCAAGTCTCCATCAGACTATAAGAAGACTATATTTTTATTTGATACCAATCAAATCCATCCAATTGATCAAATGGATATGCACAGACAGTCTGGTGAGATGTTGTTTTCCACCATGACTACTATAGCTATGTCTCTTTCTAAACTTAGGATTGCCTTATCCAATGTTCAATCTCAGATCAAGGTTGAAAATTTATCTTCCTTAGCTAAAGATAACAAACTCAAGTCCTTGGAATATCTTGTAGTAAAAATTGGATATGATCCAAAGGACTACAAGGTAGTAGAAGAGATCCTTAAAAATAAAAATGCAAACATTGCAGCTCTGCGAAAACAATTGGATTTTCCTTCAACCGAGGATCCACAGACCAAATAATTTGAAGAGAGTGAGCAGAACAGGGAATAAATTCTCAAGCTTATCATCGAGCAAAATATCTAGATAAAGAAAATGGAGGAGAAAATTGAAGGATTACTAAAGGAGAAAGAAGCAACCTATATTTCCATGGTTACAGTCATAGCAATCCTTATAGTAGTTGCAGGTGCAGAGCCTAGTTCATCATCAATAGAAATTGATTCTACATCAATAACATCTGATCTAGTAAAGATAGCACAATAATTGGCTATGCAAAAGCAGGAAAATGAGATTCTGTTGGAAAAGTTTAAGAACTTAGATATACAGAAAATAAAAAATGATACTATATACATGGAAGAAATGCAGAAGTCCCACAAATTGGGACTCAAGATTTCAAATTTAGAAAGTGAGTTTTTAATGGCAGACACCTTGGCCCAAGCCAAGGAAATTATTTGGAAAGAAATCAACCAATCCATGACAGATGTATGGCCATCCATACAAATCATATTTGAACAACAGGAACTCATTACCAGATGCATAGAAGTTGTTAGTGTCAGTCTAGTCATACTGCCATCATTGATCAAAATTTCTCTTTTGCATTTTCATATTAGGAGTCCCATACCATAAATTTTCAACATTCCATTAGTGTTGGAGAGGTAAATCCCTTCTGCGGATAGAGGCGATCCCTACTAGCCCAGATCGGGTCTATCAACAACCGATTCATGCTAAGACGCAGGTTCCTAGTTACAAAATACCAAGATGCAACAACAGGCCTACCTTAAGTCCCACACTATTGTTGCTTGTAGAGAAGATGGTGCTTCTATCCTTTGCTCTAGCAGATCACAATTCTCCTACTTAGCGCGTTCGAACGCCTGCACGTACACGAAGAAACAACACATAACGTAAACCTAATACATGCAACCATATAACAGTCAGAGAAGATATAATTCATAATATAAGACATGAACATATGAATGGAACCATAATCGAAGTCGTTTATTATTAATCAAAACGAAAGAAAGATACAACCTGAGCTCTGATGTTGGATTTTCCTTCGGTGAGTCAACAGCGGAGCACGTCTCAATGAAGCTCGTCGAGATGGGACAAGGCTCTCTCTCTTCGGCTATCTGATGATAGTCTCCTTACTACTGATTCAGCTCTATTTAGGCTAGCTTGCAAAGGGAAAATGACAAGCTTATATATATGGTGGAAGGGGAGTTTGGATCCCTACAATGGTTGGATTGGCCCTATCCTCAAGGAAGCTTCCATGATAGGTGGAAAACCACTTCCCCTGTATGGAGATCCGGAGCCAAACCTCCCAAATCATTTTAGAGACTCGTTCAGGAGTTGGTTGGAATCAAACTTCTGCCATTTGTTTTTAAAAAAAAATCCTTATTAAGCTTGGCGTGAGTAATACACTGGGACAAAGCGCCAGTTGGCGTGCCCTCTTTAGTGGATTTCCCCCATTGGCGCGAGGGCTGAACTGGCTGGTCACGCCAAGGCCAAAAGGTCTATTTTTAGGGATTTTTACAGGAAATTGTCTTCAGAGACATAATTTTCCTTCTCAAGAGGGATGCCATGAAAGTGGTTTCAGGTCATGTCACTACTCACAGGTCACGGGAAAGGCCCTCCAATGTGCGAGACGGGGGATTGCAGGGATGGTGACAAATTACTATGTAACATATGCCCCCTAAAGCATGAGGCCCGAGAGAGAGAGCGGTGAAATTCCTTATGAAAACGTGTCCAACTAAAAACACTGTCATCGAAAAACCTGCGTATACAAGTACAACTGATATCTCAAATACATGATGTGTGGTATGGGCGCAGCCATCCATAATAGAGTAAACAATAATCAGGATCCAAGATATGGACGCAACCATCTAGAAAGGATCAATAAGCAGACTCAGGTATGGTTGCATCCATCCAATAAATGAGTCATGTAACCAACCATGATAATCCACAAAATCAGCATCCTGGATTCCAATAGACAAAATCCAGGGTCTTTCGCTCCATCTCGACCCGAACAGAGTACAAGTTCAATCATGTGAATAAGTGAGCTGAAGTCGAACATGCAAGAACATCATCTGATTACCAGCCAATGATGAAAGTTGTTAACAGATGCGAGAGGTGACACCAATAATGACAATGGCCCTCAAGGTACTATAGGTACAATCCACGAAATGTGAACAGTGAACTGGCGTCGAACACCCGTAGAATCATCCGATCGAAGTTCAATGATGAAAACCTTGTGTCGAATGCGAAGAACCTGCCATTGAGGCATGCAGGCTCCAAGGTACCAGAAGGGAGTCTCTAGATCAGCTTCCTGGATAATGAGCTGAAGTCGACAGGAAATGACCTTAATCAAAGGTGGGCCATAGTGTTTTCCACATCATCGACGCGAGACAGAGGAACATAATTTTTGTGAATCAGGATTAGAGGAGAATCAGAGGGAGCTTGAAAACTGCAGAGGTCAAATTATCTTGAACATATTGGCGGCACGACACTGGATTTGGCAGTATTTGACATCAAAAGATCTGAGGTCATGATGACGAGGAAAATAGCATATGAGAGGTCAAAAAAGATAACCCAAACACATGAAGGCAAGCAGAAAATGAGATGAGATTTACCCAACCCGACACGAATGCAAACAAGTGCCATGTTCAAGAGTGACATGCTACCGACACGACGATGATACTGGTTCCATTTTTCCACACCATTTATGGTGAGTACCCCAATTATTTTTGAAAAAAAATCTTGAAGGGGATAGTATATGCTTGTGATATAAGTTCATCCTTCGGACGAATCCAACCTAGTACATTTAACGAGCCCTAGGAAGGAGGAACTCGAATATCGTCATTACGACAGAATTTGATGTCATCATTTTTTAATGAGTCTGACAAAGTAAGAGCTCGGCATATTTTCATGTTTAGAGAGTTTGAAAAGACAGCGAAAAATAAAACTCCAGCAATCCCTTTTCGTAAATAGTCTCACAGATCCGAAAAGGTAGAAAAATATGTCTGAGAGAACCTCCTAGTCCAGATAGGCTAGGGTATTCCTTTTTCATAAATAATCTGTCCGACCCTGAAAAAGGGGTAAACGTATATTGGGTAGATGTCGTTTCGCAGCCAATTTAACGAGATCAAAACGACAAGCAACTCGGCAATCTTTTCAAGTTTAGAGAGTCAGAAAAGAGTTGAAAGGTGACTCCTCCTAGAGGAAAGAGTGGTACAAAGGGCACCAACTAGTTTCAGTGATGGTGGAACTACTCAGAACAAGATAAAGGTAAAGAGGCTAGCTAACAAGACCACTCGTCGCACTGGTTCCTCGGGAATGGGTAACAACCAAGTGAAGGCATATGATCGGCCAAGTAGATGGTAACGGTGGAATGAGAAAACCAAGGCTCATCTAGCAAAACAGGCTGATAAAATGGAAATCACAAGAGGTAAAATGGGAATCGTTTCATTTTTACACAAGCTTGAAATCAAAAAACTTTGCTTGAAGTTGGTTTCATTTTTACACAAGCTTGAAACAAAGATAAACTATGCTTGAAACCGGTTTCATTTTTACACAAGCTTGAAATGGAAACAAACTATGCTTGAAAAGGTAAGCATGCCCCCAGCATGGTGACTCAATTTGAGGTGCATGCCCCCCAAGCTTCAATCCTTATGAAAGGCATATGGATTGAAGGTTCAAGTTACGAGATCCAAAGACAGACTCAACTGGGATTTTATGAGATCTTATCAAAGACTTGAATTGAACAGGAATGTGTTTCATTGTTTTAACAAGGTTGACACATTAAAAGAACTATCCCCAGATGACCTTGTTTCATTTTTTAAGGAGCTTGACACAAGAAAATGAAATCTTCTTCGACAACCTTGTTTCATTTTTTAAGGAGCTTGACACAAGAAAATGAACTATGCTCCGACAAACCTTGTTTCATTTTTTAAACAGCTTGACACAAGAAAACGAACTGTGCTTCCGATGACCTTGTTTCATTTTTTAGGGAGCCCGACACAAGACAAGGAAATTTGCTCCGATGAGCTTGTTTCATTTTTTAAGGAGCTTGACACAAGTAGACGAACTATGCTCCGATGAGCTTGTTTCATTTTTTAAGGAGCTTGACACAAGTAGACAAACTATGCTCCGACGAGCTTGTTTCATTTTTTAAGGAGCTTGACACAAGTAGATGAACTATGCTTCGACAGACCTAATCATGATGAATAAGAAGTCATGGCTTCCAAGAGTTCCACACCAGATGGGAGAACAACATCTCAGAAATCAGGACCCAATTCCCCCAGCACACTATGCACGACGACATCATCACTGAGTACAGGCATGGGGTAGGTAGCCACATAGTTGACCTGCGGTGGGGCAGATACAACGGGTGGATAAAAACTAGGAAGGGATGATGGCAGGCCAGTTGCCACATCAGGACCAAAGAACGAAAGTTGATCAATGGTCACAATTCATCCTTCATGTGGAAAATAGACCACATGGAAAAGGGAGGAGACAAGTGCTCCCATGGCATACGTGTAATCGCGCCCCAAAATCAGATTTAAATCCAAGGGGCCTGGAACAACCATCATGTCCATATGGACGATTTTACCTCCCAATGTAATAGGTAACCTTGGAAGGATCCCTAACGGTTGACTAATTCCTCTGTTAAACACCAACAGATTTTGCGTAACAGGCACAAACGGCGGCGAACCGAAAGCTTTCCAAGTATTTGAGGATAAAATACTAACAAACACACCTTCATCTATAACAGTTCTAGGTATGACCAGACCATAGGTTTGTACCATTATCTCAAAAGGCACATAATACGGAAGGTGGTATCCTGCAAATCGACTTCATTCAAAATAAGCGACCAAACTACTCGGAGGGGCTACCATCGAACCGAGATGGTCTTCCCCTGGTGTTACGATAGAAGAAGGAGCATCCTCCACGACCTCCATCTTGAAGGTGGGAGGGGTATCCTCTGGGACCTCCATCACGCGAGGGGGAGGAGCGGCTTCTTGAGGTATAGGGATAGGAGAATATTTCTCCAAGTCCGAGGAATCTGAAGAAACAAGAAGAACCTGAGGGATGTGAGGTCCACTCTCAACGAAAAAGACCTGGTGCACCGTAGACGGGGCCAGTTCAACCGATCCCGCGACCAATGGTTGGTCAGGGATGGATTCCTGAATTTGAATTTCCGAGGGAGCGGAATTGACCAAGGATGAATTTTGACCAATCATAGGAGCAGTTGGTGGAGGACTCAAAGAAAGCTGTTTATAACCAACTGGAAGGCATGGTGTAGAAATGGTTGAGTTTTCCAAAACTCGTTTGGCTTCATCCATATATGGACAAAGGTGAATGGAATGGTGCCCTTCACACAACTTACAGGGATTGGAAAGCTTACCCTACTTCTTAGGAGCCTTACCAGCAGTAGTTGAAGACGTGCCCCCAACCTGACTCCCAGGAGCCAAAGGCAACGACGGGCAACCGTTGGACCATACTTCAAGCACCTCGGGAATACCAGGGCAGTCTTGAAGAAGGTGGTCTCTCGTGCACAACATGCAGGGGAACTTGAATTTCCATGGAGGGTTGGAAGGTTTATCAAGAGGAGACTTATGAGGCACAATAGCTGCAAATCTAGCCTCTCCTTTATCTAACTTCTTCTTCTTTGTCTTCTTCTTCTTCTTCTTAGCCACCTAGTTACTCGAATCCAGAATTTCACCAAGCGAAGTAGAAGAGGAGGATGCAGAAACAGTCGAAGACGGGGAGAGGTCCATCTTGGAATAAACATGATTTTGTTCAGGCAGAGGGACTGATTGAACAATAGTCGGGACATTCGGGACCACAAAGGTTGAAAACAACCAAACAGGCAACCCAACAGTTAACCTAGGAAGGGACAACGTTGCCATATAAGGAGCACCAACATTTCCAAAAGGAGGAAAAGGACCTGGATTCCCTTCGGAGGGGATTTCTTGGTTGGTGAACTCCGGAAAAGTTTCCATCACAAACGATCTTTAGAACAACACCCTAAGGAAACTAACTTTAACCAGGAATATTTCGTGGGCAGTTAATTTTTTTTTTTAAACATTGAAACAAAACTCTATCGTTTCATCTTTTAAGAGTCGAGAAACAAGAAAAAGGTGACTCTATCGCTTTCAAATTGGAAACAAGCGTGAAAGGACAAGCGCTTGATGATCCTTTCAAATTTAATGAGTCAGAAAAGATCGAAATGTCTACTCTGGAACTCTAGGCAAAATGGTGTACCAGATATCCGTGAACTGCAATATACACCTTGGTTAAAAAATGAAAGATAAATCAACCAAGGACTTGACGTACGTGCAGGTAATCTCCCCAAATGTTGTATCCGGTGTATCATGGGTATAAGGCGGCAAACTCGGCTTCCTACGGATGAAGGATAGCAACCTAGTGGGGTCTCCCTTTATATATGCAACAGTACAAGGAGCACAAGTCCGTACTAGTGTTGTCTAAAGCCAAGAGGCAAACGACAGCTACTAGGTTTAACGATGCCGGAACACGTCACTAGCCTAGACCTCTAAATATTTCGTTAATGTTTCAATGCTGCCTTAAGGTAAATTGAATAAATTTTAGAGTTGATCTTCAATTATGTTTTAATTTTCAGGCCCTACCGAATGTTATGTCTCAAAATCCTCTAAATGCACACTACATGCCACAATGTATCACTTTGTTCGATGAATAGCTAACTACGAGAAGGTTGAGAGCTTTCACACAATAACAAAATGATCACAAAACAACCACTAGTGTCTCTAATGCATGCTAATGAAACTAAAAGCTTTTCCTTCAGAGTTATATAACACTAATAACGGAGAAAAAATTTCAATTTTCACTAACTAATCCAAAGCAAAGAGATTTTTTGTATTTTCAATGTTTAAGAGCAAAGTGCACTAAACAAAATGAAAACTAATGAAAAGAAAAATTTGAGAAATGATGGCAAAAGAGCAAAGACAAGTAAGCTCACTCAATGCAAAACACACAATCAGACCTCAAACTGATAGAGAAATCCCTCAAATCAAAGAGGAATCCCAAAACTCATGCGAGCCATGTAATCTAGGCTCGAAATGAGACAAAGTGAAATTCGAATGAGAAATAAGGATATCACTCAAATAACGAAATAAAACAATGGAAAACCACCAAACGAATGCAAATAAGCAACAATGTAATTGACTGATCAAATGAAAACCAAAAACTCCCACGGGAGGCTCAACACACTATAGCACCTAGATTCCCTAGGGCTAGAATGTAAAACCGATAGTAGAGGCCAAACAACCGGAGGATAGAGGTCACACACAGTCAACCAAGGCTTCAGGACACTCAGGAAGTTGAAAAAAGACACAAAAATAAAAAATCAAGCTCAGAAAGCTCAGAAACAATAAAACCCTAGCACCACACAAGATTGGCGCGACTGTCTGGCTACAACTAGCGCAAGAACAGGATTAGCGGGGGGGCTGAACTAGCAACAAGCGCCAGTTGGCGCGACTGTCAGGGCAAAAACCGCACCAGTCGAGTTTACTAATGTCAAAAACAAAAAAGATCAAACAGGGAGCAGATCAGGTATGGTGAGGCTAAACAAAGGTTTAACACTAGAAAAAGGTGAACCAGAAGAGTTGATCAAGAAGACAAGACCAAAATCAACCGAAAAGACAAGACAAACTCCAATCAATGTCTCCCCAGCGGAGTCGCCAGTTTTTTGGAGAGGTAAATCCCCTCTACAGACAGAGGCGATCCCTACTAGCCCAGATCGGGTCTAGCAACAACCGAGTCATGCTAACACGCGAGTTCCTAGTTACAAAATACCAAGATGCAACAAGAGGCCTACCTTAGGTCCCACGCTGTTGTTGCTTGTAGAGAAGATGGCGCTTCTGTCCTTCACTCTGGAAAATCACAATTCTCCCTCTTAGCACGTTCGAACATCTGCGCGTACACGAAGAAACAACACACAACGTAAACCTAATACATGCAACCATATATCAGTCAGAGAAGATATAATTCCTAATATAAGACATGAAAATATGAATGGAACCATAATCGAAGCCATTTATTATTAATCACAATGAAAGAAAGATACAACCTGAGCTCTGACGCTGGATCTTCCTTCGGCAGGTCAACAGCGGAGCACGTCTCGATGAAGCTCGTCGAGATGGGACAAGGCTCTCTCTCTTCGGCTGTCTAACGATAGTCTCCTTACTACTGATTCATCTCTATTCAAGCCAGCTTGCAAAGGGAAAATGACAATCTTATATAGATGGTGGAAGGGGAGTTTGGATCCCTACAATCGTGGGATTGGCCCTATCCTCAAGGAAGCTTCCATGAAAGGTGGAAAACCACTTCCCCTACATGGAGATCCGGATCCAAACCTCCCAACTCATTTTAGAGACTCGTTCAGGTGTTGGTTGGAATCAAAATTTCACCATTTATTTTTAAAAAACAATCCTTATTAAGCTTCGTGCAAGTAATACACTGGGACAGAGCACCAGTTGGTGCGCCCTCTTTGGTGGATTTCCCCCTTTGGCGCGAGGGTTGAACTGGCTGGTCACGCCAAGGCCAAAAGGTCTATTTTTAGGGCTTTTTATAGGAAACTTTCTTCAGAAGAATAATTTCCCTTGTTAAGGGGGATGCCATGAAAGTGGTTTCAGGTCATGTCAATGCTCACAGGTCACGAGAAAGGCCATCCAATGTGCGGGACGAGGGATTGCAGGGACGGTGACAAATTACTATGTAACAGTTCGGTCATGGATTCATTGATGGTAGTGGCCTTTCATCAGTTTTCCCTCATGCAAAACTTGTTGATTCTCCTCTCTATGGTCTTTATTCATGAGTCACTTTCACTCTGCGAGTCATGTTATTAGTTCATAGGATGGGTCTCATTAGGTTCTAGGGTCTCATCACGGTCAAATTAATGAGTCAATAGTCAATAAATATCAACAAAGTCATAAGGAGGTTAATAAAATCAAAGTCACAGCACCTGAGAAGATCAAAGAAATGTTTTATTCAGCTTGATGTAATTTTCACCTCAAAACTATGTTTTGAGGTGAAAACATGGTACTTTACTTTTATTATCATCTTTATGTAATTTTATGTCATTATATGTAATAAGTCACGCTTCAGAAGCTGCTATCTCCACAAAGTCACCACCCTACCCTTCAGAGAAATTTTCCACAACATTTTTAGTTCATAATCTTGTCCTAAGTATGTCCATCATAAAAATCTCGGAAAGAGCTTTCCAACGGTACATTACACTCTCAAAAATGACTCATGAATTGAAATCTATGCCTAAATGAAAGAAAAGTCCCCTATACCCTAACCCTTCCCCTTTTCCCATTCTCCCTTAAATTTTATTTCATTAAATTTTTATGTTTTCTTTATAAAACCCCCCTTTTTCCTTATTCGATTACACAATCGTTCCTTGACCCAAGAACTCCCATGCGATTTATTTAAACCACTTCCCCTCATGTCCCTTTAAACTCTATAATAACATTTTAATTTTTTATTATAAAGTCCCATTTCCTTTAATCCAATCAAAACCCCTTTTTCCCTTCCAATTATATAATCGCGTTACAAAGTATTTATTTAAACCACTTCCCCTTCATGATCCCTTAAAATTTATAATAAAGTTTAAGGTTTTATATTATAAAACCTCGCCGATCGCAATCCACCGTATTTGTTGTCCATTCCGATTGGCCCTTAAAAAAAAAACTCTGATGCAATTGTATTGAGTCCCTTCCAATTGGACCCCGCCCGATTACATCCTGACCATTGATTCGATCGACGATCAGACGGCCCATACTTCATTTCTCCATCGCAATCAACGATTTCATAAAGTGTTACACCCGATTAAGTCACGCCAATTTCAAACCCCCGATTGCACCTCCGTCGTCGATCTGCCCATCCGATCGAACGACCCACAGCCTGTCGCTCCGTCACAATTAGATTTTCCATATGCGCTTGGCCTCCACTCCCTCTCCTGATTCCGATCCCGATTTGGCCCGGTTCCACCTTAAGACCCTTCCACCCCACTCCAAAGCAAAAGCGCTTTTCCCTTTGTTAAACGCTATAATTCGGTTTTAAAGTTTTTCAAAGTAATTCCATAGCATCGCACATTTCCTTCCCATATAATACTTTGCTCCTGCTTCCTTTCCGTCCCCGATTTGCGATTGCAATTAAATCCCATTCCCCATCGCATCGCAATTTTTTTGACATACTCTTGCTTCCCTTTCCACTCCGATTCTGATTGCGATTTACACCCCTGGTCCCACCAAAAGACCCTCGTTATTTTCAAAGAAAATCATTCTTTCCCTTTGTAAAGGCACTCAACTTATTTTTCGTTTATTTTAAAGGGATCTCCCATTACTCCTTTAACTTATGCATTGACCCCATCACATTTACTCCAATCGCATCAGAATTTTCTTGTGCCTGTTTCCAAAAATATTCACCCCTCTCCTGCTCCGACCCTGATTGCGATTACACTATCAGAACTCTCCATTTTATTACCCAATCGCATCGAGATGTTTATGCCCTATTCCCATTCCTCCCCTCCGATTCTGATTGCGATTGCGATTAGAACCCCACCTCCTTTCCCTTCGCTCCTTCCACTCAAATGAAACTTTTTCTTCATTAAAGGCATAAGTTCAATTTTGATGTTTTCAAAGGGTTCCTTTGGTATAAAGAGATTCTCAAACAAAAGCAAGGAAACAGTCAAAGGCCGAGAAGCTAATTATAAGCGCAAAGACCATTACAGTCTGTCTTCTCCCCCGTTTAAAGCGAATGTAACCGTGAAATCTCCAGGTGGTCAAAATGTATTTCTGTTCATTTTTTTAGGAGCAGATCGTTGGATCTCTTTCCTATGTTCGGAATTCAGTTTTGAGCTGGTTAAACAACTCCCTTTCTCTGTGGATTTACTTCCCATAATTCTGGTCTATTTAATGTAATTTTGAATCATTTTTAAAGCAGTTTGTAAGTCAGTAAGTAAGGGAATAGTGTGGAAAATCAAAGAGGAGGCTCTGTGCTCCATTGTAAACAGTTTGACAGGGAATTAATGAGAAATGCAGCTCTGATTTGTGGGATCCATGTGGTATGAGTTTTAGCACTTGTTCTCTCCTTTGTGTTCATATGTAAATTGTTATGTGTACCATTCATTCATAGACATCTCTGGTTGAATTTTTTTCAAGATAGATAGGTAGAATCCATTTTTAATGCTCTACCTTGGGAAATCATTCAATATTCTGTGTTTTATTCTGTTTGAAAAGGATCCATTCTTATGCCCTTTTCAGCTCCTCACCAATCCTTCCATTCCATATTTTTTAAACTTTAATTGCTAAAATTCCTGCCTACCTTTCCCCATGAAATAACCTGTATCCCTGATTTAATTCTCCTATTTCAAACTGTCCCATTTGTTCCATACATCCCTAAAAAATTCGTCCATTTAAAACATTTCCCATTATTATACCTAGCCTAATATCAGTTCATAATTGTACTTTTTTGGATATATTTTCACGGAGAGAGCCCTCTCCTGACCTTGTAGGGCTAGCTACAAGGCTAAGTGTGGTTTAAAGGTTACCCTAATTTTCCTTTTTCAGCCTGAGGTTCAGATCAGGTGCTAACAGCAGTAATAGAAGAACAGAAAGAAGCCTTGAAGACCAAACTAGCAGAAGCCACAGATATGATAAAGGTGCTAAATTCAAAAAGAAGAGAAGAGTTGGAAGAGATAAACATTCCTGACATAATAACCACCATCTTAGAAATTAAGGTCTCGCAGAAGAAAATTTTGAGTAATAAACTAGAGACAAAATTTCAAACCTTGGATGTTGTTTTCCAAAGGTTTCATTCAAAATTCAATGTTTTGAACCAGAAAGGACTACCTGTACTTCTAGCTCCAAATGACAAGTTGATTAATTTAGAAGATTATTGCAAGAATTTATATACTATTGCAGTAGATAAAACAAAGTTTGCAGGAATCGAAGGACAGATGACGGGGAAGGCCTTTCTAGAACCTTAGAGTTTGATTTGATCATCAAACATGAAATTAGACATATGTTCCTCAAGAAGCTAACTTTCGAAAGGTACACAGAAGTGGATGAAGTATTTAGAAAGGTGGTGAAATTAGAAATCCCAAGTGAAGACAAATGGGATAAATTGTGTAATACAATTGAGTAATTTTGATCCTAATAGCATGACAGCGCAACAACATTTTGAGGGCCAAGTCATCAACTATTTCCTTCAAAATAGTGACACATCATTCAACAATTTCCTTTTTCCTTATTATTTGATACTATTATTGTAATCAGTTATAGATATTTTTCTTAGTCTTAGAACTAGTATAAATAAATCTCATTACGAATTATTAAACGTTGCACCCTTGGATTAGCAATTTGTAAGCAGCAATGTACAAGTTTTTTTATCATCAATGATAAGTGAAGGATTCTGGATTTGTTTCATACAGTTTGTTCTCATGTAAGTTTTCTTGTTTTTCATTACAGCTTGTTCTCTACATGTATTTAATTTTTATGAAGACAACTAGGTAAGAAATATTTGAGTTTCATTTTATCTTAAATCCCCTGAGGTTATCATCCATATTAGAGAATGGCTTATTGAACTCTTTGTTTATGTAAGCCCCTCTACATCAATAAATTATCAGCATATTCCTAATATTAAATATGTTTTGTTAATATTTAAAACATTGTTTAAAATATTTCACTCTTATAGTTGTTTAAAACATTCAGTTTTGATACTTAAGTAATCATATCTTCTTACATATTCTGCTTAAACACCTGCAATCTTAAATCACTATGTGAAGTGAAGCAACAACCTTTTTCTTATTAATTAGTATTATCTAGAGTTTGGACATAGTTGTTTAAAAAAAAATTATGCATTGGTCATCCAAAATTCCAAACCTAAAACAAAACAAAATATTATAGATTCTCTGGCATAATTATTGGCCTGAATTATCTCAGAGGGCAACAAGGTGCATAGCTTCATGGGGCTAGTAGGTTATTATCGAATATTTTTCAAATGTTTTTCAAATATTGTGAAATCTGTCACCAAATTATAGTGGAATGGGGTTAGGTATGAATGGAAAATTGAATGTGACATTGCACTCACCTAACTAAAGAGTTTACTAATCAGTGCTCTGATACTTCAAACACCCAACACGGTGAAGGACTTATAGTTTACATGGATGCTTCGAAGAAAGGACTGGGAGTATTGTTGATGCAAGAAGGCAGGGCAATATCTTATGCATTTAGGATGTTTAAGAATCAAGAAGATGTGTATTCTACCCATGACTTAGAATTACCAATAGTGATACTAGCTTTGAAACTATGGAGGCACTATCTTTTCGGGAGAATTTTTAAGTTAAAAATTTAAGATGAGAATTTGAAGAATCTGTTCACTCAGAGGGATATGAATTCTAGGTAGAGGCGGTGGAGAAAATTAATGAGTGAATATGATTTTTGGATTTCATAAATCAATGGAAAGGAGTATATGGTGGCTAATGCATTAAGCAAGAGGCCACAAACATTTTCCATCATACCCTTTAGGGTCAACTTGAGAGAGCATGTGTTGGAAAATATCTTTGAAGATAGTTGGTATCTGAAGGTTACATTATTGCTCCAAAGAGTGAAGCATATAGAACTAAATTTTGAGGGATATTTAATTGAACTATATTGACTATTGGGACTTCAAGGGAGAATGTACATCCCCAAGGAAGGGATTATATGAAGAACGATACTCAAGGAGTCACATATATTAGTGTATTGTGCACATCCCAGCGTGAAGAAGATGTATGCATAAATAAAGAAACTCTTATTTTAGGTAGGAATGAAGTGCAACATAGTACAGTTTGTCTCCAAGTGTCTTGAATTTCAACGAGTGAAAGTTGATCATAGCCACCTAGTAGGACTCCTACAATCGCATGACATCCCTATGTCTAAATGGGAGGTAATTTCTATAGATTTCATTGTGGGTTTTTCACTCACTCCAGCATAATTCCATATCGACTATAATAAAAAAATTGACTGAAATTTCCCATTTCATCCTAGTGAGAGACACTTATGATGTTATCGATGTGGCGTGAGTGTTTATAAGTGAAGTTATTTTCTTACATGGGTTACCCACAAATATCATTTATGTTAGAGACTCTCACTTTAAATCTCGATTTTTGACAAGTTTGTAGTCACCATTTGGGACTTAGTTGAACCTAAGTAATGCATATCATCTGGAAAAAAATGGGAAAACAAAAAGAGTAAATTAGGCCATGGAAGATGTTAGTGTCAATATGTCAGTGATCAAAGATACTCTTTCAGTTAATTTTCTAGTAATCATAGGTCAAAATTTTTGGTCATTTCAAACAATTTTTCAAAATAATTTTTGGTCACTAAAGGATTCTAGGTCGGAAATGTTGCTCCGTTCATTCCATCCACAGCTGTCATCACCTAAAAGGTCATCCCATTCATTTTCATTTATAATTCTTAGTTCATTCACTCCATCTCATCTAGGTCTGTTGTCTAGGTGTCATTGTTTTTCCTTTGAAAAGTCTAATTTGTCATCAAACAAGGAAAACAATCCTTCATTTTTACCATATAAGTCTTCTAAATGGATTCAACATACTTAGGTGAATAAATTAAGACAAGTTGTCTTATTTTAAAATTTGTTTTAATATCAAATGATTTCAAAAGGCAAAAATGTCTTATTGTTTTCACTACAGGACAAAAAAAATCATTTCAAAGCTTATAAAGGACAAAAAGAGGCTCATCCAAACTCATTCTTCTCTTTTCATGTGTGGTGGAGCTCCTCTCTTACCTCAATTAGACTCAATAAAGGTCAAGGTTTAGAACAAAGGAAAAAAACTACTCCAAAAATAGTTTGTTACACATTTGCTGGCCTTTTTTATGCATCCAAAGCACTGTGTTACGCTTCTGGAATAGCTTGTTACGCTTCTGGAATAGCTTTTTATGCTTCTAGAATAAATTATTACGCTTCTGGAAAAGATTTTTATGCTTCTGGAATAGCTTGTTACGCTTCTGGAATAGCTTTTTACGCTTCTGGAACAGCTTGTTACACTTCTGGAATAGCTTGTTACGCTTCTATAACAGCTGGTATGCTTTTGGAACAACTTGTTACGCATCCAGAATGTATAAATTATATAACTAATATGTTATATGTCCAAGATTCTCTTGATCACACACTATTTAACTTAATGCACAATACAGAATCTATTCCACCATTGATCATCACATGCGGAAATTAAATCAATTGCAATGCACACATGAAACCATAAAAATTCACACAAATTAACACAGTTGTTTTAATGGGAAAGCATGAAGCTGAAAACCCAAACTATCTATATATAATATATGTCATAGAGATCATGTAACAATCCTCATACAAAGCTGATCATATCAAGCTCTCAGTACAATATAATCGCTACACACTAATCAGGCCCGATCTAGCAAATCCATGCACCGATCTTTGCCACCTGCTAGCATGCCTCTACTACGCAATCCATGCTGAAGAATGGCTCTAAATGAACTCGAATTTCTCCAATATTGACTGCGCAATCCTCATTGGAATCTCTACTAAGTGTTGGATGCAATCAATGCATCAATATAGTCACAACTGATAGTCTATCTTGCCCTTTCACCTATCTCTCCACTGGTCTCCACTAAAATTGTCCATGCATTTTAGTTAACTAATGTATTCTTCAGTTGATTAATGAGTTATTATTTAGTGAATTAATTATTAATTAATTCACACCACTCTCACTAGTGTATCAATCAGTTAGACTAGATACAACTAGCTCAATTGTGTCTCACTGAGTTAAACTGAACACAACTCCACCAACTACTTCTATAACTCCACCAAACTCTGTCACATGAGTTCTAACTGAATTCCTCATGCATTAGCTCCAGTAAACCCTCAGGAATAGCGTAATTCCTTCTATCAGCTGTTGTGCCACATCTGTGCACTTAACTGAAGTGCTCCAAGAGAATAAGATAATGTTTAGAGTCCAAATATTATTAAGAGCTAATAATATTCGACATATCTATTTTTAGACTTGCAATCTAAAAATAGATTCCGCCCAATATGTCTAAAAATAGAAGTCCATCTATTTTTCCAACTTGACCAACCATCCACAAATAGCATCCTGAAACTCATAGAATATGATCGACATGTCTAAAAATAGACATAGTCTAAAAATAGACTTTGCGCCAAAAATAGCATGCGGGCCCACTTAGTGAAGGCGACTCTTTTCATTAGGCTCATCATCTTGTTGAATCTCAACACAGAACATTGTGTTACGCATCTGGAAATTGTTGAGTTTAGGGTATTTTGGCTCCCAAACCACTCAAACAAGTTCAAGGCTCATTGGAATCAGTTTTTTAAGCTCTTACAAAAGTAAGTAAGCTTCTCATACCCTCGTGTGGTCAATTTATCAATGCACAGTATTGAGTTTCATGCTCACTTCCTTCTCCATTATATTTTCATTTCTTCTCATTTTTGAAATATTTCAGTGGACCAAACCCTAATAATTTCATCTAACACTATCCTACTCCTCCCCCATACATCATATTTTCATTTCCCACCATTCATACCCTTCCTAAGAACCATTTCATCAAGCCCTAATTTCTAGCCATTTTTCAAGTATTAAACTGGGAAATTCCTATGTTTCCCTCATTTGACCACCTTCATCACATCCACTTCACCTAATTTCACTCATATCATGGAGCCAACATACAAGCCTATCTCCTAAATTTTTTGCAGAATTTTCCTTGGCTTTAAAACACTTCATCTCACCCTCTAAGTTTATCCCATCCCTATACTCTGTTTTTCCAAATTACACTACACATACCCATTCCATCTACACACTAGGGTTTCATATTTTCATTGATAGACAAGATGGAGATTGAGAAGAAAATCCTCAATGGAGGGTGTCACATCAGATTTGAACTCTACACCATGCAAGAAATCAATGCTTCACCCTTGGCCAAAAGATGTTTTGAGAGGACTAGATGTTTGAGGTTCTGTGAGAAGATTATGGAGGGAGGATATCATCTTCAAATTAAAAGCTTATTTTCCTTCAACCTGGGAAAGGTCACCATTGTAGATGTGGAGTTTAACCTATCAGCAGATGTGATTTCTTCAACAACTAGTATACCTAGTCATGGGCAGAAGTGGTTTAAGGGCATGGACCTAGAGCTTGAAGATTACAAACTATTTCTCAAACCTCATGCTAGAGAGAAAACATAGTACCTCTTCCCTTTCAAACACATCCTTAAAAAATATGCTCCTTTTATGAGGTTAATAATGAATTATTTTACATGTGAAGGGATATTTTCCAGGTTGTATAGGTACCATATTATGTTGTCAATGCATTTGACCTCTACCAAATCACTTGAGTTGCCACATTACTTGTACAGAAGTTTGATTAAAATGACTGAGAAGTTTCAGAGCATAAACCAAGATCATTACCCAAGTCTTTTTCACCATGGTCTAGTCAAACTCATTGTGTTGCATCACCTTTCATCCATCAACATGACTTGGGAAACCTCCATGGAGAGAGTAGCAGCAATGCCTACCACTAGCCCTCATGTCATGCATAGCACACCATCACCATCACTATTAGCACAGCCAATGGAGGTTGGCTCCTATAGCATAAAAAATAAGATTAAAAAGGCTCCTAGGGTTTTTGAGTTCACTCATACCTATGAGAAGGGAAAGAGATAGGTATTTGCACCCAATTCTATCAAAATTTTACTTACAAGTGTAATATAGGAGAAACCTCTCATGCGTCAAGATGAAAAACCTTTGCACCAACATAGTTAACCAACGCCATTGGAGGTTGAGGTAGCAGAGCAATTTGATATCAAACCAGCTGAGGAGATCATTATGAAGAAGGATGAGGAAATATCAGAGTTGAGGGAGATCTTATCCATTGTTAGTTCTCAAAACACTTTCCTACAGTAAGAGAATTTGCAATTGAAGGTGAAGCAGTTGATACAAATAAAACCTAAGCCAGACCTAGAGGCAGATAAAGGTAAAGGTAAGAAGATCATATATGTTGATAAAATGTGTGGCATGGAGACTGAAACACATCCAAGAAGGCCAACGACAAGAGGCCTCAAAAGGGCGTTGGAGCTAGAAAGACAGTCAGCTCATCCGCCTGAAGAGTTGATCTTTGAAGAGCTAATAGCTATGGAGATCAATCAAGACAGAGAAATCTGGTTGGGAAGGGTAAATGAACATTTGGATAAGCTATTTAAGAGAGCTAAGAGAGACAACAACCTCAAAAGACACATGGTAAATTGCTTTCGCACCAGGAATAGAATTTCAAAAATAAGGCTAAAACAGCTGAAGAAAAGGCTAAAAGAAACTCAAATGAAGCTTAAAGAGAATGATAACTTAGATTTGTTGGTTGAAGCTTCCTTATATGTTTATATCATCACTCACAGGTGATATAAAACTAATTTTTAGAGGTTTTGAAGAATTTTTGTATTTTTTGTGATTTGTGCACAAATATGGAAATTCTCTCCTCACAAAAACGTAACAAGATTTTGTTACGCTTGTTTTAGGTGCTTCCAAATGATGATTTTATTATATCTTTGGATGCATTTTTATGAGTACATCACATATCAGGAACCCTTTTTTCATGAAAAGATTTAATTTTTCAAAAAAGGCCAAAAACCCACTCATTTTCTATGCTTCTGCCACTTTTTTTGGAGGCCTCGTTACGCATCTGGAGTAACCTTGGGATAATGAACTTTTGGAGGCCTTCCCATGGGTAATTTTGAAAAATTAAAGATGTTTTGGAAACTAGACACACAAGTCTAGTTGAATTATCCTTTATAATTGTATTTGGACTCCTAAAATTTCCTAAAAAATGACTGCAAACTTCTATTACGCTTTTGTAAAATTCGGTTACGCATTTGTCATAAAGTGTTACACATCTACATAGGATTCCTCAGGACACTTGTGAAGCTCGGAAAATGTCATAATTTCGAGGTTTTGCTATCCTATGAGTTGGAATTAAAGTAATTGAGTAGGTTTTTTCCTCTTATCATGAGGGAACATGTAATTTAATGTGGGGGACACACACCCCTAGTTCATAGATGAAATTTAGGGAATGGTTTCTAACCTCCCTAGAATCTAGTAAATGACTCATCTCATGTATTTATGATGTATTTTGGATGGGATTTCGACCCTATGAGGTGGCATGGTTCATATTTTATATAATTAGACTCTCTTTAGTCTTTTATGGGGCTGGATAGTCTTATTTTGCAGTGGAGCTATTATATAACCTTTTGGAATAAAATCAAAGACAATATTGTAGAACTTGTGTTAAGAATATTGTGGTATGCATTGGAGAATTTTTTCTTTATCTATATGTTTATATATTCATGTTGAATGATATGTTTTCATCTTTTAGATACATGCTTCCATGTGTTCATCTTGTAAGTTTATAAGCAGAAATCATGTTTTTTAATGCTCAGTTTATACAAGGTTTACAAGATATGTATATATTCTTCAAAACGAATGAATTCACCTCAATGCTCATTCAAACTTTCTATCACTTCATCCTAAACGCAATGTACAATTAAGCACGATTTCAAGCTACCTATCTAGCCTCATAAATTCTCTACAATTTGACCTTGGAATTCATACCTAAAAACCCTAGACCTAGCCTCCTCATTGACATTCCTATTCAACACTTAAAACATCAAAAAAAAATCCTATTTACTGAGTTGGCATACTTAGCCTAAGATGAATAGATATTGATTCATTCCATTGACTAAAAAGTGACAACGAGAGAGCCCTCTCTAGTCCTGGTAGGGCTAGCTACCTAACCTAAAGCCTCGTATGTGGTTACCTTCCTTCAATCCCACTCTCACCCTTGCGAATTTGGGGGGAGAGATAATATTTTTGGCGACGTTTCCGAGAAGAAAAGGTTAAATATTTTTCGGGAAAGAAAGACAAATATTAGCTCTGATTTCTGATGGTGAATAGTGGTCAGTCACAAGAATTTTTTGCATCTTTCACCTGGTCACTCCAGTGTCGAAGAACCCAAAAGTTTAGATTTTTCATGGCTACTCCACTATTCAAAAATAGGGTAGCTTGAAGAACTTTTTGGTGACTTTGATGTTTTCAATATGGATTCAACTGCAAGAAGGAATACTAGATATGCTCCTATGGTTCGATCTCATATCCATGGCTTTTCAAAACCTATGCCTCGTGTTTATTGGTTAACTTATCTTCCCATGTTTAAAGAGGAAAATAAAGATGATGTTGTTCTACATTTGGTTAGATTTCACAAGCATGTATGTAAACTGAAGATTGAGTTTCCTGAGGACTGCTTAATGAAAAAATTTATGGCTACCCCAGATGACAAAGCTAGAGTGTGGTACAAGGGGTTAAAATCAGGAAGCTTGTTCTCTCTTAAATATTTCCATAGAATATTTCTTGAACATTATGGGAAATCTCATATTTCTTTACCATTGTTTCAAGACTGTTGTAATTTTTGTGAGGGTTTTATTCAATATCTTAAAAGTCTTGATGATTTAGAATGTACGGATGATGAGGAGATTTTAGAGGCACTTTATGAGTTCTCTTCTCAAGTTAATTTTCATGATGAGCAAGAAGGTTTCCAACAAGCATATGTGACTTCTTTTCTTGAATATGAACTAGATCAACACTTTGACAGTCAAGTCACACCCCATGAAATAAATCAGCAGCTTGATGTATACATCCATTTTCCTTCTCCTGAGATCAAAGATAAAATTCAAGAACCTTGCCAATATTTGGGTGATAAAGAAGAACATGAGGATGCTCAGTTACAAAGTTCTTCACTTTGTTCATTTTTTGAACCCTTATTTCAAGAGGATAATACCCAAGAAATCAGTGATAATTCTCAAGCATGTGAAAAAATTTCTGAGTAATATGAAAATGGGTAGGGGTAAGGATAATTTTATGTCAATCATGATTCTTTTCATCATGAGGAGGAGGTTGATCCCTTGAGTACACTTGAAGGCTATTATGAGGATCTCTTTGCAAAGAATGACAAGTAACTTTTTTATACACAAGTTGTTGTCCCAAAATGTCTTGTTTTAGATTTAAATGATCAAAAATATTTGTTTGTGCATAATGATATGATTGATCCTACTGAATATTTTCAGGAACATTCAAAGTATTTTCTTGAAAATTATGTTACAAATCAAGGTATGAAACAGGGACAAATTGCAGTTGTAAATGAAGAAGATGTAGAAATTATACAACATGCATGTATATCTTGCATTCACCCTATCTAAAAATGTACTAAAGTTAAATGTTGAATCGCTTCTACAAATATTTTGTGGAATTAAAAACACAATCACTAATCACATGAACATGAAGAAAGATCAATCACACACAACACAGATAATTTCCCAGGGAAAGCTTACAGCTAAAAACCCCACAATCTTCTATTGTATATTAAGCATGGATCATAAAACAATTACATACAAAACTCTTCTCACAAGAGCCCTCCAGTATTTAGCTAATTATCTCACACTGTCATATGCAAAACTGACCAACACATAGCCAATTCTCAGCCTCCAGACAGTCTGCCTTGCTTGCACAGTCCCTGATGGTAAATATGCCTATAAGATAGGAATTTTTGCCTTCCTTGACTGCACAATTATGATGGGAACTCCAATGGGTGTTTGGTTGCAAGTGTGCAAGCCAATAACCCTACAACTGATATTCAACTTCCCTTTCACCTAGAACTCAACCGGGTCTCCACTGGATCTGACATGCATGCACCTAATAATAGTAAATCGTCAGTTGCATGTGAGATCACTGATTGTGAATTAATTAATATTTAATTCACTTGATCTCTCACTAGTGTATATTCATTTACAATTAGCACAACTAAGTTTAACTCACTTAACTGAGTTAAACTAATTTACAACCTACATTAACTAATGCACCACTACACTTCGAACTCTGTTACAACTAGAATTACTCTGCATGCCTCACCAACTACCTCTAACTCGAAATCCACTAGCTAACTAAATTTATCACTTTCAGTTAACTCATTCAAGTCCAAATTGAGAATAGATTACAATTTAATGTCCATCTTAATTAATGGATAATCAAAATAGACATGCACCCAAAGATAGCATTGTGGGCCCCACCCTAGTCTAGGTGCTTAATGCAACCAGGTGCTGAATACAACTAGGTTCCTAATGCACTAGCAGCGGGTGTTTAATATTCTTGTTGAATATCAACACTCCCTCTCAACAAGAAATGGATTATCCATCACCCTGATCTTGTCTCTATTGTATTCGAATTTTCTCCTGGTGAGCGCCTTCATCAAAATATTTTCATCCTGATCTTCCGTTGGAATGTACTGAAGCAACATGATCCTTATCTACACACAACATCTGAGATGATGGTACCAAATATCTATATGCTTGGACCTATCATGAAACACAAGATTAATCAAGAGTTTAATGCAACTCTGATTATCAAAATGAATCATTGTTGGATCCATCTAAGAACCAAACAAACCAACCAAGATCTTTCTCATCCAGATAGCCTCACATGCAGCTTGAATTGCTTCCATGTATTCCGCTTCCATTGAACTGAGTGCCACGGATCGTTTTTTCCTATTGTACCAAGAATTTTTTATCGATCCAATGCTAAATATCCCCCCTAATGTGTCTTTTTTTTTATGGAATGCCAGCCCAATCTACATCCGTGAATCCATGCAGCTTCACTCCATTCGTCTGTTTGTACCATAGATCATACTCTGATGTGCCCCTCAGGTATCTCAAGACATGCTTCCTCGTCTTCCAAAAGAGCTTGGTAGGCTTAACCATAGCTTGAATAAGTTGTTTAACTACGTAGCAAATGTTTTGGCTCGTGTTCACCAAATACATTAGCGAACCCACTAACTGTTGATAAACAGTAGCATCCACTACCTCTCCAAAAGTAGCATTCTCTTTCCTCCAATTTCCTGGAAGAGGAGTATCCATGGGTTTGCAGCTCTCCATGTTAAACTTACCCAGTATCTCCTTTTCATACTTGCCTTGAGACATAAAAATTTCACCATCCAACTGCCATATTTCCAATCCAAGGAAATAATGAAGGAGTCCCATGTCCTTCATTTCGAACTCCCTTGCAAGATCCTCCTTGCATGAGTGTATCAGTTGCTCATCACCAGTTAAAATTAGATCATCAACATAAATAACAATGATCAATAGCTTACACTTAACCACAATCTCATATAGGTTTTCATCTGCTTCACTTTTGGTGAAGCCTAGCACGGTGAAACAGTTATCTACCTGAGTGTACCAAGCACGGGGTGCTTGCTTCAGCCCATATAGTGCTCTATTGAGTCTGCACACATGTGACTCACTTTTGAAGATATCGAAACCTTTAGGCTGCTCTATGTACACTTATTCCTCAATGATCCCATTGAGAAACGAAGTTTTCACATCCATCTGATGAATGCACCAGCTCATCTGTGCTAAGAGTGCAAGGATGGATCTTATGGAAGAGTACCTTTCAACAGGCTCAAAATTCTCATCATAATCTATCTCCTAAATCTATGAGAATCCCCAGGACAAAAATCTAGCCTTGTATTTTTCCACACTCCCATTAGCAGCTTGCTTTACCTTGTAGATCCATCTCGATCCAACCACTGATTTGTCGACTGGTCTTGGGAATATCTCCCATGCAATTTTCTTTGCAATGGAGTCATACTCCTCCACCATTTCATTAACCTAAGTAGGTTGCTGCACTGATTCTTGAAAGGAAGATGGTTCAGTCACAACACATTTTCTCATAAGATCCATGTATCCAGTAAATCGATCAGGAGACTATCTATGTTTGTGATATGAAGTAGGGGCTTCTACATTCTGTGCAGCATCAAGTCTCAATATATCAACTTATGTGGTGTGCCTTCTACCATTTCTGATGGATGGCTCTGCATGAGTGTTTTCCTCCACTCCATGAACCTCTTCATGTGGTTGATCCACATCTTGAGACTCATCCTTGGGAACCAACAGTTCCTCCTCTACATGCAAGTCTAACTCCCTCTCAAGGGACAATTGCATGGCTTTCTCCACATAAAATTTTATATCTCATCACACAACAGTCATTATAATGTTTGGAAAATACACACGGTAATTATGGTGTGTTTCAGTGTACCCCACAAAAATCCCAACCTCAATTGTTGGTTCCAGCTTCTTCCTGGCATCCTTCATCACATGCACTTAAACAGATGAGCCAAAAATCTTAAAGTGTGAAACATCAATTTTCTTACCAGTGAAAGCCTCTTCATGTGTACTCATGCCAAGTACTCTATGAGGATAACAATTTTTCACACGTACCATTGTATTGCATGCTTCTGCCCACAGATGCATCGGTAGGCCTAGATCATGCAACATCACTCGTGTTGCACCCACAATAGTTGTTTTCTTCCTCTCCACGGCCCCACTCGGTTGTGGGTTATGAGGTGCTATGAGTTCTCTTCGAATTCCTTATTTGCTGCACAAGTTCTTGAATTACTTAGACATGTATTCTCCACCATTATCACTCCTAAGAGCCTTCACTTGCTTAACCAAATCTTTCTCCACCAGTTCCTTAAACTCACAGAACTTATAGAATGTTTTATCTTTCTTCTGCATGAATAAGATCGAGCACTTACAAGAAAATTCATCAACAAGATTACATAGTACTTATGTTTTGTTTTTGAAGCAACCGAGAAAGGACCACACACGTTTGTGTGAACTCTCTCAAGGATCCCCAAATCTCGGTTTTCCTTATTATAAAAGGTGGCCTTTACATATTTTCCCATAGTACATTCCTTGCATGTATCTGAATATGCAAGTGTACCCCTGGGAAGACCAGTAGAAATCCGATGCATGACTTTCAAGGCTCCATAGTGAAGATGGCCCAATCGCATGTGCCATAATTCACCCTCATCCTGGCTCACCACTTGATATGCCTTGCCCATCATTATTGTGCAGCCATCTACCTCTAGCTTTTAGAGATTATTAATTCGAATCCCTATCCTCTTGGCTTGACCCATTGTTTTGTGTCACAGGAGAGCTTTTCCATCACTAAAAGCAACGTCATAACTTCTATCCTCCAACATTGCAACTGAGACCAAATTTTTCTTCAGACCTGGTACATGCATTACATATTTTAATTGAAAGGGTTTACCTAACACCCTCTGAAAGGTAATGGTACCAATATCAGTAGTACTGTATCGTTTGTCATCGCCCATTTCAATATTCATCTAGCTATCTTTCTCCTCCAAGTCACTAAAAAGTTCCTTATCTCCCGTCATGTGAAAGGAAGCGTTATTATCCAACTACCACAAAGATCCCAATGAAATAGACACCATGCATGCGATCAATGAGAATTCAAGCTCAAATTTCAAGGCAAGGGCATCACCAGTTGTAGATCCAACAACCTTCTTGCTCTTCTTCTTTTGTGGATAGTTAGTGGCAAAATGCCCATGCTCGTGATAGTGAAAACACTTCACCTTGGATATGTCCTGATTCTTGCCATTCTTGGACTCAGATTTAGAATGGAATTTCTTCCCCTTCCCCTTCCTCACCTTGGTAGCTAAAGAAAAATACTCTTCATCCTCATTCTTAGATGAATATCCATCTATGGTGTTTCGTCTGAACTTCTCCTGCACCAAATCCGACAACAATCGTTCCCAATATGGAAATTTTTACCTTCCATTGACAGAGTCTTGATAACTATGCCAACTCTTGGGAAGTCCTGGGAGAGCCAAGCTCACCAAATCATCATCAGAAACTATTATTCCAATGCTCCCCAGTTCATCCCGACATTGAAAAAACTTTGTTAGATATTTTGGAATGGTGTCGCCCTTTTCCATCTTGATCTTCCTAAGTTTAGCTTTGAGTGCCAATTTCCTATGGTCCTTGCTGCTTTGGAATAGATCCTTCAAAGCATTCCACATTGCATATGGTGTGGATTTCCCATGGAGGCTTGAGACAATGTGGTCTCATACTCCCTCCAACAGGATCCTCCTCGCCTTTGCCACTTTCTTTTTCCATACATCAAGATTTGCAGCATCGGGTTTAGGAACATCTTTGTCAATGAATTCCTTCAACCCATTGTCTCCAAGTACTACATCCATCCTGTCCTTCCAAGAAATGTAGTTCAAGTTTCCCTTGAGTGCATACTCTAACCTCAAGCCATTGAAATTCATTTCAATCTTGAATCAACTGTAGCACCAAGAAATTATTTCTGCAAATTCGAATTCTATCCAGACACAAAATCAGCTCCTACTTCACTTCTACAATTTCTTGTGCTCTAATACCAGGTAGAAATTATAAAACATGCATGTATATCTTGGATTCACATAATTTAAAAATGTACTAAAGTTAAATATTGAATCGCTTCTACAAATCTTTTGTGGAATTAAAAACACAATCTCTAATCACATGAACATGAAGAAAGATCAATCACACACAACACAGATAATTTCCTGGGGAAAGCTTACAGCTAAAAACCCCACTATCTTCTATTGTATATTAAGCATGGATCATGAAACAATTACATACAAAACTCTTCTCACAAGAGCCCTCCAGTACTCCGCTAATTGTCTCACACTGTCATATGCAAAACTAACCAACACATAGGCAATTCTCAGCCTCCAAAAAGCCTGCCTTGCTTGCGCAATCCCTAATGGTAAATATCCCTAAAAGATAAGAATTATTGCCTCCCTTGACTATGCAAGTATCATGGGCACTCCAATGGGTGTTTGGTTGCAATTGTGCAAGCCAATAATCCTACAATTGATAGTCAACTTCCCTTTCACCTATAACTCAACTGGGTATCCACTGGATCTAACATGCATGCAACTAATAATATTAAATCCTTAGTTGCATGTAAGATCACTGATTTTGAATTAATTAATATCTAATTCACTTGATATCTCACTAGTGTATCTTCAGTTACAACTAGAACAACTGAGTTAAACTGATTTACAACATGCATTAACTAATGCACCACTGCACTTCAAACTCTGTTACAACTAGAATTACTCTGGATACCTCACCAACTACCTCTAACTTGACTACCTATAACTCGAAATCCACTATCTAACTGAATTTATCACTTTCAATTAACTCATTCAAGTCCAAATTGAGAATAGACTACAGTTTAATTTCCATCTTAATTAAGTGATAATAAAAATAGACAAGCACCCAAAAATCGCATTGTGGGCCCCACCCTAGTCTGGGTTCTTAATGCAACCAAGTGCTTAATGTAACCAGATTCTTAAATGCATTAGGCGTGGGTGTTGAATATTCTTGTTAAATCTCAACAGAAGATGTTTCTTTTTATGTTGGTCTTCAAAATGAGCTTATATTTCATGATTTTGAAGATCCACTAGCTAGTCATTTACAACAATCAAGAAAATTTCTTTTCAAAACAGTTTTGGATCATGGGGGTATTTTAAAATGTATGTTTGAGTTTCCACTTGCTCAATCTTTATTTATTCCTGGTGGAGTTGAATAAAAGCATCAGTCAGGTAGTCATTTACTTGATTGGTTACATTGGATCTTCGACTTCACTTGATCAAGTGATTTATGGATCAGTTAGAGTAGGTAAGGTGTGAATGAATAAGCTCAACATTCTGAGCATATTTTTCAGTGTCAGTTTCCAGTATAGTTTTATGTTGATGATGTACAGTTCAGCTTTCATTTTGATTTGAGTCAGTTTTAGGATTGTAGCTGCAGTGACTCCATTGCCCAATGGTAAGGCTACCTGATCTACACTGTCCTTGACACCTCCTGAAGGAGCTACCATCCCCAGTTGGAGCCAATGTTTGTGCCAATATGTCATTGATCAAACATACTCTTTCAGTTAATTTGATAGTAATCACAGGTCAAAAAATTTCATCTTTTCAAACAGTTTTTCAAAATAGATTTTGGTCACTGAAGGAGTCTAGGTCAGAAATTCCACTCCCTTCATGCCATACATGGATATCATCACCTCAAAGGTCATCCCATTCATTTTCATTTAGAATTCTTAGGTCATTCACTCCATCTCATCTAGGTATGTTGTCTAGGTGTCATTGTTTTGCCTTTGAAAAGTCCAATTTGTCATCAAACAAGGAAAACAATCCTTCATTTTTACCATATAAGTCTTCTAAAGGGAGTCAGCATACTTAGGTGAATAATGTAAGACAAGTTGTCTTATTTTAATTTTTTTTTAATATCAAAGGATTTCAAAAGGCAAAAATGTCTTATTGTTTTCACTACAGGATAAAAAAGTCATTTCAAAGCTTATAAAGGACAAAAAGAGGCTCATCCAAACACATTCTTTTCTTTTCATGTATGGTAGAGCAGCTCTCTTACCTTCATTGGAATCCACATTGGTCAAGGGTTTGAACAAAGGTAAGAAACTACTCCAAAACTAATTTTTTATGCATATGTTGGCCTTTGCTACGCATCTAAAGCACTGTTTTATGCATCTGTAGCAGATGTTACGCTTCTGGAACAACTTTTTATGCTTCTGGAATAGCTTGTTACGCTTCTGGAATAACTTGTTACGCTTCTGGAACAGCTTGTTACGCTTCTGGAATAGCTTGTTACACTTCTGTAACAACTTGTTACTCTTCTGAAATAGCTTTTTACACTTCTATAGCAGTTGTTACGCATTTGGAACAGCTTGTTATGCATCCAGAACATTGTGTTATGCATCTGGAAAGTGTTGAGTTTAGGGTATTTTGGCTCCCAAACCCCTCAAAAAATTTCAAGGCTCATTGACATAATTTTTTTAAGCTCTTACAACAGTAAGTAAGCTTCTCATACCCTCATGTGGTCAATTTATCAATGCAAAGTGTTGATTTTCATGCTCACTTCCTTCTCCATTATATTTTCACTTCTTCTCATCTTTTAAATATTTCAGTGGACCAAACCCTAACCATTTCATATAACACTATCCTACACCTCCCACATACATCATATTGTCATTCCCCACCATTAATACCCTTCCTAAGAACCATTTTCATCAAACCCTAATTTCTAACCTGTTTTCAAGTGTTAAACTGGGAAATTCATGTGTTTCCCTCATTTGACCACCTTCATCACATCCACTTCACCTAATTGCACTCATATCATGGAGCCAACATACAAGCGTATCTCCTAAAATTTTTGTAGAATTTTCCTTGGCTTTAAAACACTTCATCTCACCCTCTAAGTCTACCCCATCCCTATACTTTATTTTTCCAAATTACACTACACATATGCATTGCATCTACACACTAGGGTTTCATCTTTTCACTGATAGACAAGATGGATAGTAAGAAGAAAATCCTCAAGGGAGGGTGCCACATTAGATTTTAACCATGCATTGTGCAAGAAATCAATGCTTCACCCTTGGCCAAAAGATGTTTTGTGAGGACTGGATGTCTGAGGTTCTGTGAGAAGCTTATGGAGGGAGGATATCATCTTCAACTTACAAGCTTATTTGCCTCTAATATCAACATGGGAAAGGTCATCATTGCAGGTGTGGAGTTTAACCTATCAGAAGATGTGATTTCTCCAATAACTTATATACTTAGTCATGGGCAGAAGTGGTTTAAGGGCATGGACGTAGACCTTGGAGATTAAAAACTATTTCTCAAACCTCATGCTAGAGAGAAACCAGAGTACCTCTTCCCTTTTAGACACCTCCTTAACAAACATGCTCCTTTGATGAGGTTAATAATTAATTATTTCACATGTGAAGGGAGATTTTCCAGGTTGTATAGGTACCATATCAGGTTGTTGATTCATTTCACCTCTACCAAATCACTTGACTTGCCATATTACTTGTATAGAATTTTGATTAAAATGACTGAGAATTTTCAAAGCAGAAACGAAGATCATTACCCAAGTCTTTTTCACCATGGTCTAGTCAAACTCATTGTGTTGCATCACCTTTCATCCATCAACATGACTTTGGAAACCTTCATGGAGAAAGTAGCAGCAATGCCCACCACTAGCCCTCCTGTCATGTATAACACACCATCACCATCACTGTCAGCACATCCAATGGAGGTTGGCTCTTCCAGCATGAAAACTCAAATTTCAAAGGCTCCTATGGTTTTTGAGTTCAATCATACCTATGATAAGGGAAAGAGACAGGTATTTGCACCCAAATCTATCAAAATTGTACTTACACTTGACATTTTTGTTGAACAAATTGAAATAGATGAGTAGCCTCTCATGCATCAAGATGAAACACCTTTGCACCAACATAGTGAACCAACGCCATTGGAGGTTGAGGTAGTAGAGAAGGTTGAGATCAAATCAAATGAGGAGATTATTACAGAGAAGGATGAGGAAATAACAGAGTTGAGGGAGATATTCTCCCTTACTAATTCTCAAATCAGTTTCCTACAGCAAGAGAATTTGCAATTGAAGGTGAAGCAGCTAATACAAATAAAACCTAAGCCAGACCTAGATGTAGTTAAAATTAAAGGTAATCAGATAATATATTTTGATCAAATGAAGGACTTGGAGACTGAAACACAACTAAGAAGGAAAAATACAAGAGGCCTCAAAAGGGCGCTAGAGCTAGAAAGACAGTTAGCTCATTCACCTGAATATTTGATCTTAGATGAGCTAATAGCTATGGAGATCAATAAAGACAGAGAAATCTGATTGAGAATGGTAAATGAACATTTGGAGAATCTCTTGAAGAGAGCTAAGAGAGACAACAACCTCCAAATACATATGGAAAATCATTATCGCACCAGGAACATAATTTCACAAATAAGGCTAAAACAACTAAATAAAAGGCTAAAAGAAACTCAAATGAAGCTAGAGAGAAGGATAGATTAGATTTTCTTGTTGAAGCTTCATTAGTTGTTTAGCCCATAACTCAGAGGTGCTATAAAACCAATTTTGAGAGGTTTTTAATAATTTTGGTATTTTTTGTGATTTTGCACAAATCTGGAAATTCTGTCCTCACAAAAGCGTAACAAGATTTTGTTACACTTGTTTTAGGGGCATCCAAATGATGATTTTCTTATATGGTTGGATGCATTTTGATGAGTACATCATATATCAGGAGCCATTTTTGCATGAAAAGCTTTAATTTTGCGGAAAAGGCCAAAAAACCACTCATTTTCTATGCTTCTGCCACTTTTTTGGAGGCCTTGTTATGCATCTGGAGTAACTTTGGGAGAATGAACTTTCGAAAGCCTTCCCATGGGTAATTTTGAAAAATTCAAGATGTTATGGAAACTAGAAAAATAGGGCTAGTTGACCTATCTTTCATAATTGGATTTGGACTCCTAAATGTGCCTCAAAAATGGCTACAAAATTATGTTACACTTTCGTAAAATTCGGTTACACATCTGTTAGAAAGTGTTACACATCTGCATAGGATTCCTCAGGACACTTATCAAGATCAGAAAATGTCATAATTTCGAGGTTTTGTCACTCTATGAGTTGGAATTAGAGTAATTGAGTTGTTTTTCCCTCTTATCATGAGGGAACATGTAATTTAATGTGGGGTACACACACTCCTAGTTTATAGCTGAAATTTAGGGAATGGTTTCTAACCTCCCTAAAATCTAGGAAATGACTCATCTCATGTATTTATGATGAATTTTGGATGGGATTTCGACCCTATGAGGTGTCATGGCTCATATTTTCTATACGTATACTCTCTTTAGTATTTTTTGGTGTTGTACATTATTATTTTGCAGTGGAGATATAGTACAACCTTTTGGAATGAAATCAAATAAAACTTGCAGAACTTATGTTGAGAATCTTGTGGCATGCATTGGAGAATTTGTTATTTATTTGTATGTTTATCTATTCCTGTTGAACGATACTTTTTCCTCTTTCAGATACATTCTTCCATGTGTTCATCTTGTAATTTTATAAGCAGAAATCATGTTTGTTCATGCTATGATTTATACAAGGTTTACATGATATGTATATCTTCTTCTAAATGAATGAATTCACCTCGATGCTCATTCAGACTTTCTATCACTTCATCTAAACTCAATGAATAATTAATCAAGGTTTCAAGCTACCTATCTAGCCTCACACATTCTTTGAAAATTGACCTTGGAATTCAAATCTAAATACCCTAGACCTAGCCTCATCACTGACATTCCTATCTAGCACTTAAAACATTAAAAAAAAATCCTATTTACTGAGCTTACATACCTAGACTAAGATTAATAGATATTCAGTCATTCTATTGACTACAAAGTGGCAATGAGAGAGCCTTATCTGGTCCTGGTAGGGCTAACTACCTAACCTAAATCTTGTTTTGTGGTTACCTTCCTTCAATCCCACTCTCATCCTTCATAATTCGAGGGAGAGATAACAGAATACATGCTTATAATGTACATTATGGATAACCAAAATTAGTGGGAATGGTACCTACCAGTGGTATACTTTTCCTATAATAATAGTTACCACAGTTCAATCAGGATGCCTCCTTATCATGCTTTATATAGGAGGTCATGCAGGACACCATTGAGTTGGGAAATATTGGAAGACAGAGAAATAGTTGGGTCAGAATTGGTTCAAGAAATTGAGGTACAAGTAACATAGATTCGACAAAGGTTAAAGGAACCATAAGACATATATAAGAGTTATTTCGATGCACATAGGGCCAATCGAAGTTATGAAGTGGGATTCCAATTTTTTATTCATATTTGGCCCAACACAAGCACCATTTGGTTTGGGAAAGGGATAAAGTTGTCAACTCAATTTATAGGACCTTTTAGAATCAAATCGAAAACTGGACTAATGGCCTATCGTCTTACACTACCACCCCATTTGCATAAATCTCATGAATTTTTTCATGTATCTATTCTATGACTTTATGTTTTTTATGAATCTCACAAAATCGATTGGAGGGAATTGTGGTTCTCAGACATGTGAACCATAATGGTTGAACCATTATGCATATTGGACTGTAGGGTATGACAGTTCAAGTGTTGCTTGGTGGATCATGTTAAGGTGTAGTGGGACAAGTAGAGCATAGGATCTACTACCTTCAGGGATGCAGAGACTGTATGTCGTGACTACCCCTCACTTTTTGACCATTTGTGACTCCCATTTTTACCTAGATAAATACCTATACTGAGGCCCTAATTGTATTTCATGTTTTTATTTATGAATGTAATTTAATATTAATTCATTTTAGTTGGACAAATTAACTTCATAAATAAAACAATGGATGGATTATGTTTTTTTTATTAAAGTATTTGATGTATGATTTATCTGATGCATGGCTTATTTTGTTATGATATATCTAGTGTATGAAATTTTGGAGTTATGTTATATCTAATGTAATATTTATTTCCAACATATCGATATTAATTGGAAAAATTGGGTACATGGATACCAAACCTAATAACATGGTGATATTTGTGTTTCTGTGTGTGTGTGTGTGTTAACCCTGTATAGAAATTATCTGCAAACAAATTCTTAAAAAATAGAAAATAAACAATGGCAAGAACATAAAACATAAAACATATATACACATATATTTTCCCCTGGATCTCAAAACCGAGACTAGCAAATTGATTTTTCATTATATTACTTTCAATGTTACAACACATATATATACATGTCGAAGCATTCATAAACCCTAATCCATTAACTATAGATTAGACCATAACCGTAGTTCCCTTGACTGGATCTACAAAATACCATGGACGGAAAATCATCATGCCCAAAACCATGTGCGAACCCATGCAAAAAACCGTAGGTAGGTCCGCCAACGTAATATAGGGTCCAAAAAAAAAAATCCTGGGGCACTTCCCCGAACTTGACAAGAGGGTTGCACCCAGCGCAACGAAGGGGGGGGGAGGTCACCCCCCCTCTTATCCCCTGCTTCGCACTGTATAAATTTTAATATAATTATTTATTTTCGAATTCTCCTTATCTAACAAGTATATGCCACTGTTAAATACAAAATCCTTCTACTTAAATCTTTGTGGAAATTTAATCGCCAATTGCAAACACATGAAGAAAGATCAATCACACATAACACAGATTTTTTTACTGGGAAAGCATAAAGCTAAAACCCCCACTATCATATATTATGTATGTATCATGAATCATGAAATAATATCATACAAAACTCTAATCCAATAGCTCTCAGTACAATGTACAATCATCTCACATTGTCACACAAAAATTGGCATAAACATGCACCAATTTACTTCCTCCTGAAAGCCTCCCTCCACTGCGCAATCCCTGTTGATCACAATCCCTTAATGAATTCGATGTTGCCTTGCCTTGACTGCGCAATCCTCATTGGCATCTCCAATGTGTGTTTGGTTGCAATTGTGCACCCATTATAGTCACAACTGATATTCAAACTATCCCTTTCACCAAGCTCTCAATTGGGTCTCCACTATATCTGACATGCATGTAGTTAACAGTAGTAAACCTTCAGTTGCATGTGAGATCACTCCATGTGAATTAATTTAATATTTAATTCACTAATATCTCACTAGTGTATCTTTAGTTACAACTAGTTACAACTAGCACAACTGAGTTTAACTCACTTAGCTGATTTAAACAACTTTACAACTCACATAACTACACATCCAACTTTGTTACAACTTTGTATCACTCAGTTACAATGAAGTCCACTAGCATGTCCCACCAACCAACCTTCGAACTCGAAATTCATTCATTTAACTGGTTTTCCACATCAGTTAACTGAAATCAAGTGTTTCAAGAGAATAGGTTATTATTTATTGTCTAATTATTGTTAAGAGATAACAATAATCAACATGCATTCTATTTTTAGACATGCATTCCATGAACAAACTTTGCACATGCATTCCAAAAATAGACACCCATCTTTCCATATAATTTTATCAACCATCTATAAATAGATTACTACTAAAAATAGACTTTGATCTAAATTCTAAAAATAGACATATCACCTAACAATAGCCTGCAAGCCCCACCTTATGTAGGTGCTTAATTTTCACTAGGATCATCATCGTGTTGAATCTCAACACTCCCTCTCAACAAGAAAGGGATTATCCTTCACCCTGATCCTGTCTCTATGGTATTCTAATTTTCTCCTGGTGAGTGCCTTCATCAGAATATCTACATCTTGATCTTCCATAGGAATGTACTAAAGCAACATGATCTTCTATTGCACACAATCTCTGATATGATGATATCGGATATCTATATGCTTAGATCTATCATGAAACACAGGATTAATCGAGAGTTTTATGTAACTCTAATTATCACAATTAATCATTGTAGGATCTAAATGAGAACCGAACAAACTGACCAGGATCTTCCTCATCCAAATAGCCTCACATGCAGCTTGACTTGCTGCCATGTATTCCACTTTCATTGAACTGAGTGCCATGGGTCTCTATTTCCTGTTGTACCAAGAAATAGTTGTAGATCCGATACTGAAGACCCCTCCTGATATGCTCTTTCTGTCTGTTGGGCTTCCTTCCCAATCTGCATCATTGAAGCCATGAAACGTCACCTCATCCATTTTTCTATACCATAAACCACACTACATGTGCCCTTGATATATCTCAGGACATGCTTTCTCGCCTTCCAAAAGATCTCGGTAGGCTTAACCATCACTTGACTAAGATGGTCACCACATAGCATATGTCTGGTCTTGTATTAACTAAATACATGAGTGAACCCACCAACTGTCGATAGACAGTACCATCCACTACCTCTCCAGATGTAGCATCCTCTTTCCTCCAGTTTCCTAGAAGAGGAGTATCCATGGGTTTGCAGCCCTCCATGTGAAACTTGTCGAGTATCTCCCTTGCATACTCGCCTTGAGACACAAACATCTCACCTTCTCACTTCCATATTTCCAATCCAAGGAAATGGTGGAGACCCATATCCTTCATCTCGAAATCCTTTTCAAGGTCCTCCTTGCATGAGTGTATTAGCTGCTCATCACCAATCAGTATTAAATCATCAACATAAAGAAAAATTATTAAAATATTACCCTCCACCACAATTTGGTACAGGTTTGCATTTGGCTCACTCTTGGTGAAGCCAAGTCCAGTGAAATAGTTGTTGATCCGAGTGTACCAAGCACAGGGTGCTTGCTTTAGCCCATAAAATGCTCTTTTGAGTCTGCACACATGCGACTTGCTGCTGAAGATCTCAAATACTTCAAGCTGCTCAATGTGCACTTCTTCCTCAATGATCCCATTAAGGAACGCAGTCTTCGCATCCATCTAATCAATGTGCCAACCCATTTGCGCTGAGAGAGCAAGGATGGTCGTTATGGAAGAATACCATGTGAAAGGTGCAAAGGTTTATTTATAATTAATTCCCTCGATCTGTGAGAAGACTTGGGCCACAAATCTTTCCTTATACTTCTCAACACTCCCATCAGCAGCTTTCTTTACTTTTTAGATCCATCTTGAACCTACCACTGATTTATCAACCAGCCTTGGAACAATTTCCCAAACACTGTTTCTTACAATGGATTCATACTCCCCCACCATTGCATCTACCCATATGGGCTCCTGCACTACTTCCTGAAAGGAATATGGCTTAGTCACAATACATTTTCTCATGAGAGCCATGTATCTAGTGAAACAGTACTCAGGAGACTGTCTCTATCTGTGATGTGAAGTAGGGACTCCTACATTATGTGCCGCATCAAGCTTTAGCCTCTCAGCTTCTGTGGTACGCCTTCTGCCAGTTCTAATGTTTAGCTCTGTGTGAGTGGACTCCTCCACTCCATGAACCTCTTCTTGTGGCTAATCCACATCTAGAGACTCATATTTGGGAACCAAAAGTTCCACCTCTACATGTAAGTCTAACTCCCTCTCCAGCGAGAAATTCATGGCTTTCTCCTCATTGAATTTTATATCCCGTCACACCACAGTCATTCGACTGTTTGGAAAATACACATGATAATTATGGGGTTTTCCTATGTACCCCACAAATATCCCAACTTCAGCAGTCGGCTCCAGCTTCTTCCTGGCGTTCTTGGTCACATGCACATAAATAAATGAGCCAAAAATCTTAAAGTGAGAAACATCCGGTTTCTTACCAGTAAAAGCTTCTTCAAGTGTACTCATGCCAAGTACTCTATGAGGACAACGGTTTTTCACATAAAACGCAGTGTTGCATGCTTCTTCCCACAAGTGCATTGGTAGGCCCTGATCATGCAACATAGCTCGTACAGCACCCACGATCGTTCTGTTCTTCCTCTTCGCGACCCCATTTTGTTGTGGGTTATGAGGCACTATGAGTTCTCTTAAATTCCTTCTTTGCTACAAAAGTCTTTGAATTTGTTCGAGATATATTCACCACCATTATCACTCCACAGAGCCTTCACTTGCTTCCCTGACTCTTTCTTCACCAATGCTTTAAATTCACAGAACTTTGAGAATGTTTGATCCTTATTTTGCATGAAGAAGATCCAGCATCTACGATAATATTCATCAACAAAAATAACATAATACTTGTGTTTTGTTGTTGAAGCAACCGAGAATGGCCCACACACGTCTATGTGAACTCTCTCTAGGATCACCGAAGCACGGTTCTCCTTTTCATGAAAGGTGGTATTCACAAACTTGCCCATAGTACATCCCTTGCACTGATCTATCTGCGCAAGTGTACACTTGGGAAGTCTAGTAGAAATATGCTGCAAAATCTTCAGGGTTCCATGGTGAAGATGGCCCAATCGCTTGTGCCATAATTTGCCCTCATCCTAGCTCACCACTTCTTCTTCTTTGCCCACCATTGTTTTGTAGCCATCTACCTCTAGCTTGTAGAGATTCTTAACTCAAATCCCTATCCTCTTGGTTTGACCCGTTGTTTTATGTTGCAGGAAAGCTTTTCCATCACTAAAAACAATGCCATAACCTTTGTCCTCCAACATCGCGACTGAGACAAAGTTTTTCTTCAGATCTAGAAAATGCATAACATCTTTCAACATAAATGGTTTACCTAAATCCCTCTCAAAGGTAATGGTACCAATGCTGGTCGCACTGTATTTTCCATCATTGCCCATCTCTATATGCATTTGGAGATCTTTCTCCTCCAAGTCACTGAAAATCTCCTTATCTCTTGTCATGTGGAAGGAAGCACCAATATCAAGATACCACACCAATCCCATTGCGCTTGAAACTAAGCATGTGATCAAAGAGAAATAAATTTCAAATTGTGAGGCAAGGGCCTCACCAGCTGCAGCTCTAGAAACCTTCTTGTTCTTCTTTTTCTGTAGGCAGTTAGTGGCGAGATGCCCATGTACGTGACAGTGAAAACACTTCACCTTGGACAAATCTAGCTTCTTTCCTTTAGCCTTAGATTTTTAATCGGATTTATTCCCCTTCCCTTTCCTTTATTTGGCAGCCAAAGAATAATTCTCTTCATCATCATGCTTTTATGAAGAGCCATATCTAGTGTTCCACCTGAAATACTCAACACTAAATCCGACCACAGTCGTTCCCAATCCTGCAGTTTTTCCCGTCCGTTGACAGAGTCTTGATAACTATGCCAACTCTTAGGAAGTCCCAAGAGAGCCAAACTCACCAAATCATCATCAGAAACCATGATTCTCACACTCCCCAGTTCATCCTGACATTGGAAAAACTTTGTGAGATACTTAGGAATATTTTCGCCCTTCTCCATTTTGATCTTTCTGAGTTTATCCTTCAGTGCCAATTTCCTATGGTCGCTGCTGCTTTGTTAAATATCCGTCAAAGACTTCCACATTGAAGATGGAGTGGCTTTCCCATGAATGCTTGAGACAATATGGTATTGCACACCTTCCAACAGAATCCTTCTCGTCTTCGCTACTTTCTTTTGCCAGGTGTCAAGTAATGCAACATCCATCGAAGTAGGCTTAGGAACATCACTATCGATGAATTCCTTCAAGCCATTATCTTCAAGCATTGCCTCCATCCTATCCTTCCATGCAATGTAGTTCGAGTTTCCCTCGAGTGCATACTCTAACCACAAACCATTGAAAGCCATTTCAATGTTTACTCAACTGTCACACCAAGAAATTCTTGCAGCAAATTCGAATTGTTTCCACCAAAAAACTCAGCTACTGCTTCAATATTGCAATCTTCTTTGCTCGATACCATGTAGAAATTTTAATACAATTATGTATTGCTAGATTCTCTTGATCTAAAAATTATATGCCACTGTTAAATATATAATCCTTCTACTTAAATATTTGTGGAAGTTTAATCGCCAATTGCAAACACATGAAGAAAGATCAATCACACATAACACAGATATTTTTACCGAGAAAGCATAAAGCTAAAAACCCCACTATCATATATTATGTATATATCATGGATCATGAAACAATCTCATACAAAAATTTAATCCAAGAGCTCTCAGTACAATATACAATCATCTCACACTGTCATTCAAAAAATTGGCATAAACATGCACCAATTTACTGTCTCCTGACAGCCTGCCTTCGCTGCACAATCCCTAAACAAATTCGATCTTTCCTTTCCTTGACAACGCAATCCTCATTGGCATCTCCAATTTGTGTTTGGTTGCACTTTTGCACCCACTATAGTCACAACTGATAGTCAAACTATGTCTTTCACCTATCTCTCAACTGGGTCTCCACGGGATCTGACATGCATGTAGTTAACAGTAGAAAATCTTCAGTTGCATGTGAGATCACTCCATGTGAATTAATTTAATATTTATTTCACTGATCTCTTACTAGTGTATCTTTAGTTACAACTAGTTACAAGTAGCACAACTGAGTTTAACTCACTTAACTGAGTTAAACTACTTTACAACTCACATAACTACACATCCAACTCTGTTACAACTTTGTATCACGCAGTTACAACGAAGTCCACTAGCATGTCCCACCAACCAACCTTTGAACTCGAAATTATTTTAGTTAACTGGTTTTCCACATCAGTTAACTGAAATCAAGTGCTTCAAGAGAATAGATTATTATTTAGTGTCTAGTTATTTTTAAGAGATAACACTAATCGACATGCATTCTATTTTTAGACATGCATTCCACGAAACAAATTCGCACATGCAGTCCAAAAATAGATGCCCATCCATCCATATAATTTTCTCAACCATCTATAAATAGATTACTACTAAAATATACTTTGAACCAAATTTTAAAAATAGACATATCACCTAAAAATAGCCTGTGGGCCCCACCTAGTGTAGGTGCTTAATTTTCACTAGGATCAACACACACTTGGGGCTAGTCGTGAAAAGAATATAACACACACCCAACAATATATATATATATATGTATATGTATATGTATATGTATATGTATATGTATATGTATATGTATATGTATATGTATATGTATATGTATATGTATATGTATATGTATATGTATATGTATGTGTATGTATATATGTATGTATATACGTATGTATGTATGTATGTATGGTTGTTATGTATACACTTGGATGAGAACTAACCTGCAGATTGGAAGGGACTATGTGATAGCCAAGATCAATGTTAGTGACTAGAATGTTCAGACATCCAACAAGGAACATTATGATATACATTTTCTATTATATTTTGTAATTACTTGATATGCACTATTATGACATGGGGTAAGGTGAAAATTGCAGGTGACATGATGGACCAACTGGATTATTTGATAACAAGTATCCGAATAGCGTCATAGTGTATTCCATATTAGGGTATCGACCCTAGTTATTTGACGAGGGGTCGAGGAATTTCGCACCATGTAACCTCTAAGCCTAGAATCCTGGGAGGCCAGTGATGGACATGCTCCCCTATATGTTTGATGACAATTTCTAGTTTCATGATAGGGAACTTAGGTCAATATAGTTAACGCTTTTTCCATCTTGTTTCTATCAGTGGCTAGATCAATATAGTTTATTCCATAATATATTGAAACAAAGAATGGATAGAATGGGAGCGAAAGTAGGTTAGGGAGGATATAAGACTATAGGTTAGTTTGGGACTCTAGATGGGAAGTGTCGTCCTTTCTTAACTTACTTAACTTGACTACTATATCTTTCTCTATGTTTTTTTATGCCTTGTTGTCATATTAATTCATCACTACTTGTATCGTTTTGACTCTAACTTCAGGACAAAGTTTTTTGAAGGAGGGTTGTGTGTAATTCCCCTACCTCATCCTATTATCTTACATTATTTTATTATCCTTCATGTTGAGTGATTGAATTTTGTTCTTGATTCTAATCATTATTATTAGTATATATATTAGGTATGCATATTCTAGATACATACCCACACTTTGGATGAATACGTTATTATTTTGAAGCTTAATATGTTAGATGATTAATTAATGGTTAAACTTGATTAATTATCAATCTTATGGTTATCCTTAAGCTTGAATAATGGTTAATATTGATTAGTGATTAAGTAACCTTAATACATGATTTATAATTAATGATTATATTTTAAACATGATTCATTTAATAATTAAATAAATATGATTCTTTAGTTTTGACTAACATTGCAAGGATAGTGTTACTTTATTTAAATTGTATTATTTTATTGAATTAATGAGGTGTTATTAGGGAATGAACCACTCGGGTGTTAATTAGAGGACAAAGGGGTAGGTGGAGTGATAAGGAAGGGTGTGTCTCAAGGAGGATGCTAAGGGAAAATTTAAAGTCATTGAATTCAAAGAGATGGGGGGTAATTCAAGGCATTGAATTTTACTCAAATCATGAGAGAGAAGGTAATTTCGTGTTGGTTTGATAGTTGGATGATGGCCTTGACTGGTTAAAAATGAACACATCCTTCGTGCTCTTTAAATAGATACCATGGATGAATTAAATGTTAAGCCACTAATCAATATATTCATTAGTATTGAGGAGAGTATGAACCATAAAATCATGTCTTGAAAATTTAGTGATTGTCGAATTATATTATTATAAATGCATACCAAGGAAACACACTTTACCTAAAGACAAATTAAATTGAGTTAATATTAACTAACTCTTAAGTCACTACATATCATAACAAGCGTGACCCACTTTACTCCATAATGTGCATATATGAAAAATTAACTATTCAAAGGAAAGGGCTAACTCGAATATGTTTTAAGCTCATTGATCATAATTGAGTTGAGGAAACTAAATGTCGAGCTTCAGAAGTAGAAATATATGTAGCTTTCAAAATTTCCAAAGGAATTCAAGTTTCTCATTTTATTTGGTTTTATGCATACTAGATAAGGGAAAAAAAATTATGAACGTGCCATGATCATTTGTTTTGTTATTGAATTTCAATGCCTCAAATCCAAAATTTTGACATCATTTTGTAAGCTTGGGCACAACAATCATTTGTCTCATTTTTCAAGAGTCAAAACATGTCACAATAGGAGAACATTATAGGTGTAGTTTTCACTTATAAACTTTACCCTTATTTTTGCATTGGTAAATTCTTCAAATTTATCCCCTATATAAGAAATCCTTTATGAGAGGTATAAGTCATTACGAGACTAACCTATGCCTAAAATTTCATGGTCCAAAATGGACCATAACTATGGCAATTAGTAAATGAAATTCACATCCAATGTTCATTCCTCCATAAGTTGTATAGTGCATCATTTTGTCTTATTATATAATTCTATGGAAAAGTATTGGAGAGATCCAAGCCCTCATGTGATGGGTGTCAAGTTCTAATTTCCAAAAATGAACAATTTCATATAGAGGATGTTAAAAAGTGACCCAAAGCTACAATTTCTCTCTTGGCGCAGGTTTAATATAATGCACAGGCTTATATACGGCATGATTAAGTAGGGAGCTACTTTGGTTTCACCACAAATTATCAAGTAAATCTTCTAATCAATCCCATCCAATGTTTTGCAAGCCTTCATAATGATTTGGAGAGGCAAAGGTTGTTTAGATTTCGGGTGTCATGAATGATAGATTCAACATCCCAAACAAAACCATCAAGTAACCCATACAAATTTTTTAGGTGTCCTTGTTCACTTAAGAAATATTGTCAATGTGATAGGAACAAAGGGTGAGGTGGAGTGTGTGGCCACCTCATGTTTTCAAAGCTTTTAAATGTTGTGAGTTGGGTGGTTAAGGAAGATGGGCTCTTATGGTTGCATAAATTGTATTTCACACATTTAAAATACCACCTAAAAAAACATATATATGGTGATACTCTTTTTTATGTTTTTAATATGTACCCACCTATTGACCCAAAAAATTATCTAGCCCTATGTGGAAAACAAATTCCATTTCAAAAATCTATTTGGGTCCCTCCACATTCTCTCCTTCATATACAACACTTAGTTGATTTTCCATTGTGCGGCGAAACTCCATGTAAAAGTCTCTTCATGCACCATTCTTTTGCACTTAGCCTCTCCACACACTTGATTTATGCATTATCTCTACCACACTTCTACCTCTGCATGACATACCTTTGCACTGATTCATCCTCCGCACAAATAATTTGCCCGAACTCTTTGGAATTATTTAACATTCATTACTAACACCACATTCCAAGGGAACTTTTCCACCTTTACTCTCTAGCTCTTATTTCTTCATATTTCAAGGTCATGTAAAGCATTAATAAAGGGAATTTATCTCCAAGTAAAGGTGACATGATGTTTTGGAAAGTGTAACTAGGCTCAGTCTTCATATTGACTATGTAATTATGTATTTATGTAATGAAGAAGACAAAGATAATAAAATGTATTTTTGTTATTCTTGCTTCATGGGTTTCATGAGAAAGGTTTTTATTATACGTCGAAAGGCTTCTTCTTGATGTCTTTTATGAATTTGTCATCGTGTCATAAATGTCCTAATTAAGGTCATGCAAATGAAGATTCTATACAAATAATTATGCTCCAATACATTGTCATATAATATTGAAGGTATAACTCCATATAATTCTCAATATTAGTGTTGAATATCTCCTCTATACAGTCTATGAAGCTATGGACAAGTTAGTCTGCAAACAATTGGAAGGATCGGCCTAAAACAGACGAAGAGTACACTATATAAAGAAAGGATTTGTGGCTCATTTAGGCAGAAAATTTCAGACAAGTCTGAGATAAATTCGGTGATATACACCTAAAATTAGTGCAAGATCGGGATGATGGTTAGTGCGTAGAAGGGACTACGTTTAGTTCGAAGAAGGAAATTTTCTTAAGTGTGAAGAAAAGGACTGCATTTAGTATGAAGTTCAGGACTAAAGAAAATAACGAGGAAGGAATACTTCAATTGCGGTTTGAAGCATATATGATAGAAAATTTAGAAAAGAAGAGATTTGGATAAAGGACCATGATATAAGTGAAAAAGAAGGTCTAAAATTAATGTAAAGATCAGGGCTTCAACAAGAAACTGTGTGTAGAAGGAACGATCCAAGGTACAAACACTTGTACCACTTTCTTGGGTATAAAGAAGTCTAGATGGATCCAAAGTAAAGGAGAAAAGGAGGACTAGAGACTGAACTCTCTAAAGTTGGTGTTGAACAGTGCAGATCGATGTAGGAAGGTGCAGGAAAGAAGGAGTCATTGAAGAAGGATTGACAAGGCATTGGAGGCATAAAAAGGTCAAGGTTTTGTGTCATGTCCATGATGCTTGTCATCTGAAAGTCTATAAGAAGAATTTCTTGTTGGTTTTCCTCTCCAAGAGGGAGAGGTTTTGGCCCTGACTTGAATAGCCTAAATTTGTGTCTCTTGTGTTTTTTATAATTGACTTGATGAAAGACATAATAAGCTAAGAACAAAATACATAAGTAAAAGAAGTAAGCTCACAAGTAATTATCAAGTACAGAATTTGAATTAATCAATGCCCTCTAAATTCTCAACATGGTATCAAATCTAAGGTGTTGAAGACGAGGGCTACTTGACAAAGAGACACTCAAAGAAGCAAGAATCAAAGTCTACAATAAAATATCAATTCATTTTTCAAGGAATATTCTCAAGGATTCACTTATCAAGAAAAAAATCTTTGCCATCAAAGATTTATATTGAAAACATTGTTAGAAGTGATATCATCATTTTTGAAGATATCCTTTATCATCAAAGATCCAAGGTCACCTACATTGGAGAAGTCAATCTCAGAGGAAGTTCATAACTTCATCTTCATCATCATCAAAGAAGCTATTGGAAGGAGAAATTAACCATACTCAAGTAAGTATCTATGATCTTATCTAAATCTCTTGAAATGACTTATTGTATAGAGAGCAACAAATTGGTTGCATCATAAAAATTAAGTGCATGGAAGAAGAGGATAGATTTGAATCTAGTTGAAAACAAAGTTATGGGCTACATCAAAGGATCTAAAATTCAACCTTCAAAGGAGGACATTCTAGCATATATCACATACATGAAGAGAGACATAAGAGCCCAGAGGATTCTTATAGAATCCATAAAGGACTCTCTCATTCCCTATGTATCCACTACTACATTTGGCGGAAATTCCAACACTTGGTTCCGACGCTTTTGACCAAATGTCGGAAATTTCCCCAAATTTTTTCCATCCCACCTGAAACCGTCACTATACCGATGTTTATAGAAAAGTGTCGCAATACCGACACTTAGAAAAGTGTCGCAATTGAGACGTTTGGAGGAAGACGTTGCAATTGCGACACTATGGCCCAAAGCGTCGCTATTGCGACGACTACCTCCAAACGTCGCAAGTGCGACACAATGTCTAAGTGTCGCAATTGCGACGTTTGGAGGCCTTCATCGCAATAGCGACGCCTTTTCCGCCGTTAGTATAACGAAATTTATATGCACGCTAAATAAAAATACGAAACTTATATGCGCGCTACGTAAAAATGATTTTATTGTTTCGTATCCATCGCAATAGCTACATTAACGTCTGATATCACGCGCGCATTCGCCCTCCGCTCTTGCAGAACAGCATTCGCCCTCAGCATTTGCCCTTAGCTCTTGAAAAACAACATTTTCCCTTAGCATTCACCCTCAGCATTCACCTCAGCTCTTGCAGAACAGCATTCGCCCTCAGCTCTTGCAAAATGGTAAGTTCTTACTGCAGGCCCTTCCTCCTATAGTAGGGTTGACTCTATTTGGGTTTTTTGGTCAATTCCATTGGATTGTGTTAGGCTGTAGGGTTCTCTCTAGATTTCAAGAATCAAGATTCAATACCCTTTATTATCTTCATCACCCAATACAAGATTTAAAATTTTCCCAAAGAAACGCTTATTAATTTGGCAGCCATTATTTCTCCCTGCTTTAAAAACCCTACATTTAAATGAAAACAAGCATTGCATTTCAACTACAAAAATCTATTAGTGTTCAAATGTACATGTGTGCTACATTAATGTCTGATATCACGCGCGCATTCGCCCTCCACTCTTGCAGAACAACATTCGCCCTCAGCTCTTGCAGAACTACATTCGCCCTCAGCATTCGCCCTGAGCTCTTGCAGAACAACATTCGCCGTCAGCATTCGCCCTGAGATCTTGCAGAACAACATTCGCCTTGCATTCGCCCTCAGCTCTTGCAAAACAGAATTCGCCCTGCATTCGCCCTCAGCTCTTGCAGAATAACATTCGCCCTCAGCTCTTGCAGAACAGCATTCGCCCTCAACTCTTGCAAAATGGTAAGTTCTTACTACAGGCCCTTCCTCCTATAGTAGGGTTGACTCTATTTGGGTTTTTTTGGTCAATTCTATTGGATTGTGTTAGGCTGTATGGTTCTCTCTAGATGTCAAGAATCAAGATTCAATACCCTCTATTATCTTCATCACCCAATACAAGATTTAAATTTTTCCGAAAGAAACGCTTATTAATTTGGCAGCCATTATTTCTCCCTGCTTTAAAAACCCTACATTTAAATGAAAACAAGCATTGCATTTCAACTACAAAATCTATTAGTGTTCAAATGTACATGTGTGCATCACTTGTGTAGGGTATTCCTTTTCCACTTTCACATTATCCAAGAATGTGTGCAGTATAGTTCATATTTTTTGTGATTTAGATTATCTTGAAAAAGGAAAGGTAAAATATTTCCCATGTAAAAAGAAGATTTTCCCTTTTTACTACTGGAAATGGTACAACAAATTTCCATTTCTACCCGAAACTCCTATGAAACAGGAACCAAATAAAGGCCATGTCCTCAATGGACATCATTTGGCTTTGAAAATGGCCATTGCACCGTGTTGTTTCTTATATTACATCACGATAGTTCCTTAGGTCATTTCTTGTTTCTTGAGATGAAAAACAACCAAAGAAATTGTGAAGATCCTTTCAAGAAATAAATGACCATTTCTCAATCATATCTCAACTATTTTTTGTTTTATTTAGTGGTTGCTTACTTTGAGAGAAATTTGACACTTTTATAAGGAATATAACATAAAAACACAAAATGGGAAGGAATTGATGAGGTAAATGACCTTTAGTTGTTGTCAATTAAGAATTGATAATACACGATGCATGTTCTGTACTAAAAACTAGATTCCTTCCTGGAGTTAGGACATAGAGTATTGAATCAAAGTTATAGTTTCTAACTTCTTGTATTGGTTCATCAATCTTGAAATTCAGACATTGCATGTCTTCATTGCTTCATGTTTGAATAATTTGCATCATATCGTACAATAGGAAATTAGGAATTATGATTATTATTACTTTATGGATCTGTTAAGTTACTTTTAAGTTTGCATGGTTTAGTGTGAAATTATTCTAGTGTGCCCCTAGGCCCAGGAGAAGGAATGCCAAGGACTGAGAACCCTAGTTTTTAAATGGTATTGTTTCTTATACCCAAAAACCCCTCAACATCACTTCTTATTAGTTCTTAACAATAGTGTTGTAAACAATTTGAGAATTGATATAGCAAAATCTCGCACTTCTCAAGATAAAGTCCTAGAGCTAAAGTGTGATACCATGTGTAATTCAATAGCCCCATTGTCACCTCACCAACCTCTTTTCACTTCGGGCTAGCTCTCCTCCAACTCAAGGGGGGTTCTCCCTAGTAGATGTTAGGGATATAATGGCCCAACCAAACCAAGTCAAGAGCCCCCTAACTCTATATGTTTACTACTATCAATCAAAATATTGAACAATAGGGTCAGACATGCATCCCGAAGATAAAATTGCCAGGGTATTTTTGGGTAATTTCAAAGGGAAAGTCCCCAAACACATATAATCAAGGAATTATAATGTGATTTCAAACATTAAATATCAACAAAATCGTTTAAAGGATATTGAAAGGAAAAAGGTGATGGAAGATAGAAAGTGCCTTACTGAAATGCTCTAAGGATTTTTCAATAGTTGCTCCAAAAGCTTCAATTCAAGGCCCTTCAAGATCGTCTCCAACAATGTTATACCATCAGCTTCAACAATGTTGCTCCAAAAATGTCCTCAAGGTCTTCACAACAAGTTTACTAGAATTTTCTCCAATAATATATTCAATAAGGTCTTCATTGTCAACTCGTCTCTTGTTTGGGTGCCTTAATGTGAAATGACATGTTTCCAGGACTGAATTCAATGCAAGGCATATTTGAAACTCTAACTCTGTCGTCCGGTGTCTTATTAGAAATTATTTCAGTTTTCATTTTGTGTTTTCAAGTTAGATATTGTTTTCAAGTTTTTACATTTATAATTTCATTGCAATGTGGTAGACTGATCAGAGCAGTGCAGGAACAACCCCGAGACGGGATGATCGCGGAAAGAGGCCAGCGGAAGAAGATGTAAAGTGCCAGCATTGCTCTATCTTCAGGTATTTTAGTTACTTACATAATTGAAATAATATTAATTTTTTTCAAATATGCAGACACCTAGCCATGGTACGCGTGATGATTCCCTCTTTGAGGAAGAGCTTTCTTCATCCCTATCTCCAGTGTTCTTGTTGTGAAAAAAGGCACGAGATGCAAGGTCGGAATTTAATACTTTGATAGATGCGCCTCAAACACCTGAAACAGAAGAGAGGATAAAAAAACTTATGAGCCAGCTAGAAACATATCAGGTAATAATAAAAAGTCAAAAGGATATTTTTTTTGTTCAGCATGAGATGAATTGTGATAGTTTGATTTTTAATTTTTACATTGACTAAACTAACAAAAAGTTCTTTTGTATGTAGTGTTTTCTGGCATTTGCTGAACCCGGTGTTGGTGGTAGTGGGACACAAGGGCAAGAGATTACCCAACAACCCTCTCGTACACCTTCTACTCCTTTAGGTGCTAGCCAAGAAACACACCCTGCCCAAGCTGACACCCAGCCAACTGCTGAACGTGTTGGCAATGATGAGGCTGATATGGCCAACTACATTATTGCGTTTCCTGGAGCTACACGTGTCAGCTCCACAAGGACCATTAATGGCACATTGTTGGTGAATGATGAAGGTGTCCCTATAAAGCATGTACAACTCCCAGGTAAATTTTAATATTTTAACTATTTCATGTACTTTATCTAAAACATATTTATCATGATTTTTATTTTTAAATTAATGATAATATCTTCTTCTTTCTTTCTTTCTTTCTTCTTCTCTTTTTTTTTTTTCTTTTTTTCTGTGTAGGAAACAATGAGTTCTACAGGTTTCTGGAGAGCCATGTGTTGGTAATTTTTGGCCCAACCATACGCACAGGGTGGAATTCCCAGAATTCCAACCTGAAAAAAGAACTTCTAGATTATCTAGAAGCCCTTTTTGGGGTTGGCACATTTGACAGAACAGCGGTGGCTCGGGTAGCCGGAAAATATTTGAAATATACCAGGGAAACCTATAGGACGCAATTGCAATTTAACCCTAGATATGAGTGTCCTCTCACAGTTCCAGAGAGTGAGTGGAGAGCACTCATCCATGACGGAAAAGAGAAAAGGGCAAAGAAAGAAGGAAAAATGCCAACTGGACCCGCAAGGTAAATTACAACTTTAATTCAATAGCTTTAATTTTCTCTATGTCTAAAATAAAAAGTGTGCTACGTCATATCTGACTTTAATCTTTTGATGCTAGGTTGTCTGACACCTCAAAGGCAACCAAAGCTAGGATTGAAAAAAAGGGCCATCACAAGCTAGGCCAGGGCGGCTACTTGAAATTAGCCGCAAGAATTGTAATTAAGTAGCTAAACATCTTATAATTAATTGTATCGCCTTCCAAAGTTTTTGTAATCCTATCAAATATGATTAAAAATACACAGACATATGTAATGTAGGGTGATGACTTCGGAACAGAAACAACAGAGGAAGATAAAAATATCGCTTTCCATTTCGGCTATCAAGCCGTAGTTGAACGTCGCATAAGCTGGGGGCAGGTCCCAAGATCTAGAATGCCTGATAAGGTAAAACATTAACCTTTCAATATGTTTGTTTTCATCCATAAATTTAATGTCTAACAACTTTGTTTAAATCAAGGGAGCAACACTACCGACGAGGCAAATAACCCAGTTTTAGAGCCAGATGTAGATGATCCTCACGTGCAACTTGATCATTGTAGTGGGGACCAGGCCGACAATGCTACTATTAGTGAGGGCCATGACGGTAATTAATTTCCACTTATAATTTTTTCTAATTATACCTTGATGGTTGTCCTTATAACGTTTTTTGTTTAAATGGCAGAGAATGTTTCCCTTGAGGATCTTACCACCAGAGAGGAAGACAGGGCAACAGTCCCAACGACGACAACTAGTGCACCAGGTAAATAATCTCATTGCAATTTTTTTTATTAATATTATCGAACTAGTTAAATGATATTTAAAAACTGACAATTAAAATTTAATATTATCTGTTTTTGTAGGCGATGCCCCGTCACTGGATGAGACCAGACATCGTGACTACGCAACTAGGTCAGCGGCGACAACTGGTGCACCAGGTAAATAATCTCATTGCAATTTTTTTTAATTAATATTACCGAACTAGTTCAATGATATTTAAAAACTAACAATTAAAATTTAATATTTTCTGTTTTTGTAGGCGATGCCCCATCACTGGATGAGACCAGAGATCGTGACTACGCAACTAGGTCAGCGGCGACAACTGGTGCACCAGGTAAATAATCTTGAGGCAGGAGCATCAAGGCGTTTTTTTTATTTTGTAAATATGTTAAAAGGGGGTGTGATAAATTTTAATATTTTATTAATTAATTTGAATAAAATAGGAGAAGGTGAGGATTTTTGGATATGAGGGAATTTAATTAGTTGAAGGATTTTAGGGATAAAGACCTATCCTTTAGGGATGTTGAGAGATTTAGGGGTTTGTTGAGGAATTGAAGGGATTGAGCATTTAATTAAATGATTTTAAAAATTGTATAAATAGGAAGGGGTTTTGAGAGAAAGAGACATTGAGATTGTAAGAGAGTGTGAGGTTGAGAGTAGGCTCGAACAGCAAGGCTGTAAGCCTTCAAAAATTGTAAAGGGCCACGGAATTGAAATATCTGGCCAGGAAAAGTTGTAAGTCGTTATTTTGTTTCAGTTTATATACATTGATTGGTTGTGCAATTATATATATATTTCTGGTTAAATGTACGATTGAGGTATCAATTGTTGAAAAATCGACCAAAATGAAGTGTGCAATAATGAGAATTTAAGATCGATTTATATGCGCTTTTGAATCGATCCTCTTTCCTATGTGACTTATTTGCGCCTTTGTAGTACTTGTGAGTTTCTGTGGTAAGATTGTAATAGGTTTTCCAATCGGAGAAACAACAGTAATGGTTTAAGACAGAGAGGATGGCAAATTCATAATTGGGAATTAAATATTGGATGGCGCAAAGCTATGTTTTACAACTCTGTTGGAATGCTGGTTTTTATGTTGTAATTAAAACACTGTTATTTTAATACGCATTGTGCTGGTATGAATATTTTAAGTCACAAATTAATGAATGCATGAAATTGCTGAACCAGTCGATAGCAGTAATTGTTGAAGCCACGGTAAAACCTCTGTTTGCAAACTAATCGAGTTGAAAAGGGCGCAGGTTTGAAATGAAAGAGCAACAGCGTTTGCAACATTGATGGAATTCGAATTCGATATATAAAATGTATAGTTTCTAAAGGAGGGATTGATGATAGAAGTCGACGTTGATGTGTGAAGACAGAAGTGTACAAGGACGCAGAGATATGAATCTTTAATGCAGATGCCAAATGTTAAGTCAGAAGTTTTGAATCGATTTCGCATGAAAGCGTTGAAGATAAACTGAATTTGTGGCGCTAAGGTGTAGCGTAGAAGAATCAACAAGAAATCGACTTGAAAATGACGTGAGCAGAATCGATCTACAGCAATGAGAAATGCAGAGTCGAAAAGTGGAATCGTGGAAAGGGAAAGTCTGAACAGAGAGTAAGTCATATTACAGTGAATTGTTTGTTGGACACACTGGCAGATTCTGTGTTGAAGAGTTGCAGACTCTGTTGTGAAAAGAGAAATCGATTGCATGAATCGATTTTGTTTTTGTGAATCTCCATACAAGAACAGAGATGAATTTGTGTTGTGGAATGTAGTCCACTTCTGATCAAGGGCGCAGTATACAGGTATGAAAGTGAATTAAATTTGCTATTGAATCTTCTATGTATTGTGAGTTTGTGGAAGGCACAATTAAGTCCAACAATGGTATTTAATTGTCAATGAGTTTTTAAATGTAGACAGCAGGTTGCTTTGTTGAAATGGTGTCAATGATTTTAAAACTCAGTAAAAATATTCAGTTGTAAAGCGCTGTTGAATGGAAGGTAGGTTGTGAAATTCAGTTTATATGATTGGGTTGCAATAGCAGAAAACTGTTTGCAGAAGTGTGGAAATGAAGTTGAATGTAATGGGACGGAGGAGATTGCTTGCGCAGAGATAATGTTGACAAGCGATGGAGCGTTGGATAAGAATGGAATTCTGACATTCGATTTTATAAATGGGTAAGCAGAATGGGCGCTCTTATATATATTTGGTTCAATAATGTTGGCGCATTTGTTGTTGAAATTGGATGTGAATGTTGGTGATCTGAATGAGGAGATCAGATTTATTTTAAATCTGATATAAGTGATCATTTGAATGTTAATAAAAGGTGCATGTGTTTCCAAGCTTTGAATTGGAATTTTTTTTAAACCATAAATGGGTGATAGCTTCCGCAAATAAAAAGGACTTGAAATTGCCTAGACTGAAGTTTTATTAGGAAATTATGATGAATCCATAGGTTGATATGCACATGAGTTTAAAGATTCTGGGTTTTGCAGGCTCTGCCTGCGTCAAATCTCATTGCAATTTTTTTTATTAATATTACCGAACTAGTTCAATGATATTTAAAAACTGACAATTAAAATTTAATATTATCTGTTTTTGTAGGGGATGCCCCGTCATTGGATGAGACCAGACATCGTGATTACACAACTAGGTAAGTGGCGACAACTGGTGAACCAGGTAAATAATCTCATTGCAATTTTTTTTAATTAATATTACCGAACTAGTTCAATGATATTTAAAAACTGACAATTAAAATTTAATATTATCTGTTTTTGTAGGTGATGCCCCGTCACTGGATGAGACCATACATCGTGACTACGCAACTAGGTCAGCGGCGACAACTGGTGCACCAGGTAAATAATCTCATTGCAATTTTTTTTATTAATATTACCGAACTAGTTCAATGATATTTAAAAACCGACAATTAAAATTTAATATTATCTATTTTTGTAGGCGATGCCCCGTCACTGGATGAGCCCAGACATCGTGAATACGCAACTAGGTCAGCAGTGCGGGTTGAAAGGCACGAAACAGGAGCAGAGCACGATGATATTGATGATTACCTAAACTAACACAATATTTATTATCAATCCGGGTTGTTTATGCTTTGAGGCAAGATCACTATATGTGAAGATCATATATAATCAACCTTGAAAGATATGCTGAAAGTAATATATTCTACAACTCCAACTCAATTAGTTTTAAAAAGAGGATTAATATGGAAATGGTTCTTGACTCAAGAAATTCATTTTCACCTCAATTATTACTTAATGAATGAGAGATTAAAACCAAGAACTTAAGATGGATAAATTATGAATGAAAGAAGCTCTTAACTTAAGAGACATGTAAAGTGTTCCATTATAATTCATTCATCTTAATATCAAAAATCTCAACAAGAAACTTCTTGCACACAAACAAAAGAAACCAACTTTAATTCATCATTTTCATAGAAGGGATGCTCAACTTGATACATCTGTTTTTCCAACTTGATAAAGTGATGAATAAGTTATAAACTAATGACATCAATCACTCTGCATGAATCATTAAACAATCTGAAATAAAGCTTTGAAAACCAGTTCTACAATCATCAAATTACAAGGAAATAAAACTAGTTAACAAGAAAGTGTACTTAGCTTGGAATGGGGGCCCTTCCACCCTTGCCTTGCACACTTGATAAATGATCTCAGAAGCTTAACTTCAGTCACACATCCATAACATTGAACAGAAAATTGATAACAACACAAGTCTTCAAATTAACTTCTCAATCCAAAATTGTCACAATATAAAAGTATATAAGTCAATAATAATCCTAATACATAAGCCATCAAAGCTTTGGCTTTAAATAAGAAGTCTCATGAACAAACTGATCTATTTTTACTCAAACAAACCCATCTAATTCTCATCCACCTATCCAAGTCGAATTCATTGTTCTTATCCCAAGAAATATGGTCAATCCCATAGAATCTCAAAACTGCCCTATTTCTATGGGATTTCTGAATGACTAGTCATGATTGACTAGAACTAAATGGGCCTAATAAAGCGTGTTCTGTTCGAACTAAGCATAGGTGGCTTAGTCCTAGTTGCCAAGCTGTCCATCCATGCATTCAACTCGTGCCCAAGTGTCCTGCAACCATATCAACCATATAGCTATTACGGGAATTTCTGAATTAGCCAATTTTGCACTAAAAATCAAACTTTCATAAAAACTTTAGAATTTGAAAAATTAAAATTAAATACCTGAATCAATATCAAATATATGTCAAAATGGAATAAATGAATGGAAAAATGGATGGAAAATAGATGGATTAGTATATTTCTTTGAGCAAAATAAGACCAAAACTAAGGCCCAACATCTCTCCCTTGCTTATCATCAAGCATGTCCCCATGCTTGCCTGTTCCTCTTTGACCTTCTTCTTTCTGAAGTAGATGTTGTACCTGTCGATGCTTCCTGTTGTGCTGCCCTTGCCAAACAATCTAAACCTGTGTCATGTCTTTCTTTGAACATAGCTGCTTTAACCTTCTGCTTTTCATACTTGGCCTGCCACATGTTCTTTTCCTTCAACCATTTAAATGCTTGTTTAGAAATTAGATCATTCTTCCTTTTCAATCTCCCCAATTCTTCTTTCAATTTTTCATTTGTTTTGACCAATTTAGCATTTTCTTTCCTGTTTTCTTTGTTCTCCTCTTTTAACTGTTTTTCCACAATTTTACTAATTTCTAATTGATCAGTTAAATCCCTGATTTTCCCATCATTAATTTCTTTTTCAAAATCATGAGTTGTTTTCATTAATGATGCAACTGCTTCATCATCATAGGCAGAATCCCTATCAAATTCTTCTTGTGGAACATTATTTTCTTCTTGTGGTCTTGGAAAATATGTTTCTTCTTCCCTGTCTAAATTGATGGGACTTTTATTTGTAAATCTTTTGGGAATAGACATCACAGATATTTCATAATCCATGGCCATATTATTTTGCTGTTTGGCTCTTGTTCTAGGATATAAGGGTGAATTCATCACTCCTTTACTTTCCTGCTCTGTTTTCTCTTGCACCTCTGTAATCTGTTCAGTAAAATGATTTTTAACCATGAATTCTCTCCAAACTATGCCCTGCAATCTCACTTGATACTCAACTAGGATTTTAATCAATCCTTGATGATACATTTGTCCTGCCTTAAGCCTATTTTCATGTCTTGCTGTGTCAATCATTCTTAAGAGGCTTTTATATAGAAAATAAGGTAAATTAATCCTATCTTCCCCTTTAATGTGCTGCAGAAGTTTAACATGATATAAATGGGCAACACTATATCCTCGGTCACAAGTCAAAAACTTTTGGATAATCAAGACTAATTCTCTCCATGGCTCATTAAACCATTCCCTGGGTATACCTTTTGTCCTATCAAATGTTCCCTTCCGGTTTTTCTCAAGGAAGAAAGTCCATGCTTTCTCCTTGAAGTGTAGCCCTTTGTAATACTTCTCTCCTAACATTGGCAAATCTAAGGCTTTGGACAAGTATTCTTGGGTTACTGGAACAATGATTTCTCCTATTCGAGTTTGATCTTGATTGAAATTCTTTATAAAATCTTTGGTTATCTCCTCAGAATGGCCATTAAATTTCTGTAGGAAGCCTATCATTCCTGCCTGATAGAGTTTTTCTATAGTCTCTTTTCCCCAACTTTCTATTTGAAATTTTGGCTCTACCCTGTTTGCCATTATTTCTGTAAACCAATCAATGTAGGCTTCTGCTGTTACTAACTTCATTTTAATAAAAATTATGACTATCGTTAAAATGAAATTCAGTAAGCAAGGAAGCTTACCTTCCTCTTCTGACTCAACTCAACTCTGCACTTTTAACCTCTGATATATTTCTTTGCAATAGCACTCTCTGAATTCCCTGTCGAATACAAGCAACACCTGTATACTTCTGTTAATACTCTGGTCTCTGTTTTTTTTTAAATTAAATACACACACAGTATCACAAATCACACAAACATGATTTACTTGTGTATATATAAAATAATAAAAAATTAAAGAGTGCTCTCGGCCTAATCGAAATTTTCGCACTGTTTTCGACTTAAGCAAAGGTATTTGAATAAAAATTGCGTGCAGACTCATCATAAAAATGCAACCATGCAACAAGCTCTCGGCCTCAACACGTCTTCATCGAACCCGATTCTATTTTTCAACCACAATTCAATGTGACCATTAAGCATTCGATCCCTGACTGTCAAAACAAAACAAAACGCAGTGGCAACAAAATGTTTTATGGCGTTTTTTCATTTACACACTAACTGTTTGTGAAAACATTGGTGCGCATAGATCACGGCTTAGTGCGCAATTCAACAACCCTCCGCCATACTACTTCACTTAAAACTTGTTACTCATGCAACGGATTTTCCTCAAAATGCTGCGCTATTAGCAATCCTTAAGTTCTGTCGATCTGGAGATAATCCCGGGTTTGAAGTTACCTGACTGTCAACGAACGCGTGGAGTGTAACCGGCGCTCCAAATCCCTACTGTTTCGGTTAACTGAGCTGGTGTCAAAACACAGGATCCAAAAATTAATGTCAAACAATATTCCATAATCGCTGAGTGTTAATGAACTTCACTGTTACCTGACTCAATCCTGGAAATATGCGATCTCTGATCGTCGAATCCGGAGCAATTTCTTACCTTAAATCCGCCTTCTTGCTTTCCCCGGAGCGATTTTCACTATTCCGCTGCTTCAACCGTCTTCTCTTCTCTTCAGATCAATGTTTTGTTTCAGAACGCCTTCCTTCTGAGCTCTGGCAATGAGGAATGAGGTTGAAAGTCATGAATGGACCGAGTTCATGGTTGTACCGTGCCTGATGGCGTTATGATGTGAGGTTGGTATGGCTGTCCTCTTTGACCAGTCGACCGACTATGTCATGAGGATACCACCGCCTTGTTTTATGTTTAAACTATATACACGTACACCACCACCTGCGCACGCTATGTTTGAATGACATGGCTGTTTTATCACACCACCGTGCACGCTATGTTTGAATTATCACGCTGTATTGTCACCACCGTGCACGTTGATTTCCCATCGTCGTGTGCTATGATATGCACCAACGCATTTCACTTTGAATGATACACCCGTATCATCACCACCTTCTGCATGAACTGATTACTTCCGCCGTGCCCTTTCGTGCAATGATACTCCTGCGTTGTATATGCCATTATCATTATACCTTACTCTGTTAAGCCTGTCAACCAAATCATAACCATTATACTCGTCCTTCATTTTATATGCGCCATATACCTTTGCTTATGTTTATACCATATGCGCATTTTTATATGCCATTAACCTTATCTCTTATGCGTATTAACCTTATATCCTTTGCGCTCAATTCACATTCCTTACTTATGGTATATAATTTTCATATAGCGCATTTTTATGATTTTAAAATGACCATCTTAGGTCATGTTTAAAATCATCACCATACTAATGCTTGATTTGTGTATGCAGGTGGAGAAAGTTGTCCTAGCTTGGTCTTTTGCTCAAGAAAAATACTTAGGATTATAGGGAATATATATAAGAAATGTGTATATGAATGAAATGGAATATGTATAGGGTATTATGAAGATAGGATATGTATAGGGAATTATAAATATAGGATATGTATAGGAATAATGAATATAGGATATGTATAGGGAATATTGAATATCCTCAGGTACTAACTTTAACTTAACAAAAACTAAAAATTCCTAAAAAAAATTTGAATTTCAAGCACAAAATGACTATACATATACTTCCCTGGATGATGTTTGTACAGGTGGAATGAAGTCAGATGTTGTAGATGAATCAAAAAGTGAATTTTATTTCTGCTCCTTGTTCTTCATGCTCTGGTTCTTGAATTGAAAATCAGGTCCCTTTGTAATGATTCTTTGTTTTAGGTCCCTCTGCACTGCTTACATAATATGCACATGTTGTTTTGACATTGGCAGGTCTCTCAGGTCCCTCTGTATTGATTTCTTCTTTCAGGTCCCTCTGTTGACAATACAAGTTTCTTCTATACTTCAGCTTTCCAGCTAAAGATCTAATACAAGTCTCCCCCTTGTTTAAGATATGACTTGTCCTCAAGTCAATTGTTGATGGAGAGTACCTGTATTTGAAATTATGTGAGAACAGTAGAACAAGAAAAGGAATTCATAGAGTCCAAGTTGCCTTGATTTTCCCCTATGAATTCATGTTTGCATAGTGCCAGTTGCCTGGTTTTCACTAGCAAACAAATTATTATTTTTTATGTTTTTTTTATTTTTTTTTTATATTTTTTATATTTTTATTTTTTTATATTTTTTTTTCATTTTTATTCAACTACAGGACTGGAAGATGGCTGAACTTGGTGTGCCATGACTTCCAGTTCTGTATCTTCTGTCAGTTGTTTCATAAATGCTTCTTTACTGATAGGCCTATTGTAAACTTTGAGCCTATGTCCATTCACTATAAAGGAGGTGGAATCCTGGTCAATTGTCTTGATCTTTACTGCTCCATTGTCGAAGATTTCATCAATTTCATATGGGCCTAGCCAGTGTGTTGTGAACTTTGCTTTGAAATCTTTGAACTTGGAGTCAAAAAGTAATGCCCAATCTCCCTGGCGAAATGTCTTTGTCTTGATATATCTGTCGTGCCACTTCATTCTTTGTTGTTGCACCAATGTAGTATGTTCTATGGCTTGTTGACGATGCTCATCTAATTGATTCAGTTCCATGATCCGCTGCTGTTGTGCTTCTGTCAGGTCTAGTCCTAATTCAGCTGCTAGTCTGTATGTTTGTATCTGAAACTCTATAGGCAATAAGGCCTCTTTTCCATATACTAACTGGTATGGACTAAAACCAGTTGTATTCTTCCATGTAATTCTATAGGCCCATAGTGCATCTTGTAATTTTTCAGACCAATCTTTTCTGTTCAGCTGTACTGTTTTTGTCATGATATTCTCTAGGACTTTTTTTGTTGATTCAACCTGCCCATTTGCTTGAGAATGATATGGTGTAGATGTTCTGTGTTTGATCTTGTACTTCTCTGTTAGATCTCGTACCAGTTTTGATGTAAATTGTGTTCCTTGATCTGTTACAATTTGTCTAGGTACTCCATATCTGACAAAGATTTCTTTAAAAAGAAAGTTGACCACTATATCTTCTGTTTCTCTATGCACTGCTTTCGCCTCTGCCCACTTGGTTACATAATCTGTACATACTAAGATGTACTTGTTTCCATTTGATGATGGATTGATGGGTCCAACAAAGTCAAGCGCCCATTGCTCAAATGGTTCTATGAGGACTTGTGGCTTCAGCGGCATTTCATCTCTTGTTATTGGTCTCCCTGTTCTTTGGCAACTGTCACATTGCTTGACATATTTCTTAGAGTCTTGGAAGATGGATGGCCAGTAGTAGCCCAGTTGCAGCACCTTATATGCTGTTCGTTTATCTGCAAAATGACCACCACATGGTTCATCGTGACATGCTTTTAGAATATCTAATATTTCATCTTCTCGCACACATTTTCTAATTATCAAATATGGACCAGTATAAAATAAATCACCATTTACCCAACTATACCTGGAACTTTCTTTAATAGTTTTGTGTCTTTGCTTTTTAGTGAATTGGTTTGGTAACTTTCCAGAAGATAAATAGTTTGCCATGTCTGCAAACCATGGTGTTTTTACCGTGATAGAAAACAAATGTTCATCGGGAAAGTTATCTGCAACTGGATTGGGATCATTAGGTGAATGTATGCGGAACAGAAAGTCAGCTACTTGATTTTCCTTGCCTGGCCGATCTTGTATTGTAATATTAAATTCTTGCAGTAACAGTAACCATCTTGTTACTCTTCCATTGGTTATAGGTTTATTCATCAAGTATTTGATTGCTGAATGATCTGTATGAATGAAAACTTGATATCCTATTATATAATGTCTGAATTTGTTTACTGCATGTATAACGGCTAACATTTCTTTCTCGGTGACTGTATAGTTCAATTCTGCAGGTGTTAGATTCTTGCTTATAAAGTATATTGCATAATTGAACAAGTTCTCTTTCTACCCAAGGGAGGCACCTATTGCGGTATCAGATGCATCAGTTGATATATGAAATGGCAAAGACCAATTTGGTCCACGGAGAATGGGTGCAACTGATAATTTTTCTTTTAGAATTTGGAATGCATTTTGACAGTCATTTGTCCAGTGAAATTCAATATCTTTTGCTAATAATTTAAACAGAGGTTGGGCTATTTTACTGAAGTTTTCAATGAATCGTCTATAATAGCCTGCATAGCCTAAGAAACTTCTTACCTCTTTCTGTGTTGTAGGAGGCATTAAGGTTACTAGGACTTGGATTTTTGTTGGATCCACTTTAATTCCTGAAGAAGAAATATGGTGTCCCAGAACTATTCCTTCTGTCAACATTATATAGCATTTCTCATTGCTTAATGACAAATTTGTTTCAATGCATCGTTTCAACACTTTCTCAAGATTATTTAAGCAATCATTATATGTGTTTCCATAAACTATAAAGTCATCCATGTAAACCTCTACACATTCATGGATTAGATCAGCAAAAATTGCAAGCACTGCTCGTTGAAAAGTTGCAGGTGCATTACATAAACCAAATGGCAAAACATTATATGCATAGGTTCCCCATGGGCAAGTGAATGTTGTCTTGTCTTGGTCTTCTGTTGCTATTCTAATCTGGTTGTACCCGCTAAACCCATCTAAGAAAGAGAATAATTTCTTTCCAGCCAATGAGTCTAACACTTGATCAATAAATGGTAGAGGAAAATGATCTTTGAGTGTAGCTTTGTTTAGTTCTCGATAATCCACACATACCCTCCACTTTCCATTTTTCTTTGGAACAATAACCAGTGGAGAAACCCATTGACTATCTGAAATAGGATAGATAAATCCAACATTTAACAATTTTTGCAGTTCATCTTTCACTATTTCTTTCATCATAGGATTCATTCGTCTTTGTGGTTGTCTTACAAGTTTAATTTGTTCATCTGTATAGATGTGGTGGACACATGTGTTAGGATGGATTCCTTGCATGTCAGTATAATCCCAGGCAAAAGCTTTTGAATATTTCTGTAATAATGCAATTACCTCTTGTTCTTGTTCTGATTGCAACTCATTTCCAATGTTTAAATGTTTTCCAAGACTTACCTCAATTGTTTTTATTGTTGGATTGGAGATTGTGTTTACAGGAAAGATGTCTATAAAAGAATTTCGCAAAGTTTGAATAGTACAGGTTTCCTGAAAACATTGATTCAAAAGGTTATTTGCAGATTCATATTGCACTTCTCTAAGCTGCTCTGAAATACTTGGTTCTGAAATGAAAAGATCCATTAAGTCTTCATTCTCTTCTTCTTCTCTTAAATCAAAGAATTTATTTATACTTAAAACTGATTTAGTTTGCTGTTTTTCTTGAGCTTCAAGTACCGATTCTAAAGAAGTTGACTGTGTAGGTGAATAAAGAGCAATATGTTTCCTTTCTTCTCCATGTGAAATAATCATGCTTCCTGATCTGCATCCTATAAAGGCATCAGCAGTAGCTATCCATGGTCTGCCTAAGATTAGAGGATGTCCTCCCAAATTTGATTTTGGTTGCAGAATAAGGAAGTCAACAGGATACTCCCATGAATCCAAAGAGACTATAATATCTTCCAATATTTCTTCAGGAACAACTTTAGATCTGTCTGCCAATTCTAAGATTGTAGAGGTTGATCTAATGTTGTTCAAATGCAAAGTTTTCATGGTCTCCATTGTCATTACATTTATAGTTGCTCCCAAGTCTATTAATGTGTTTGGTACTGAGAAATTATTTATTGATATAGTAACCATAGGGATACCAGGATCAATATATTTTTCTATTTTGGTTTCTGTAGACATGAGACTTGCTAGTTTACCAATGACTTGGATTGTAGTAGGATCCTTCTTCTTTCTCTGAGTTTTCTTAATGCACAATTCCTTTATTGTTTTAGCATATATTGGTATTTCTTTAATTGCCTTCAACAAAGGAATTTTTACATAAGCATTTTTTAACTCATCTAAAATATCAAATTCAAGAAGGGTTATTTCTTTTTGTTGTTCCACTAACCTTTCAGGATAAGGTGGTGTTTGAGTTGTAATGTTTGTTCCTTTCTGAATTTGTATCTTAGTTTGTGATGTTTCAGGTGATTCTCCTTGTTCGGTTGGTTCTTCTATAATTGGAGGAGAATCCTTTTTAAGCACTTTTCCAGACCTTAGATGGACTTCATTAAGAGGAAGAATTGAATATGTGGGAAAACATGTTGCTTCCTCTACAGTGTATGCAGTTTTGTCCACCTTATTATTCGGATTTGCAATTGGTTGTGCTGGTAATTGAGTTGGTCCGGGTTGATTTGTGGGTAGCTGCAACTGTTGTGGTTGGGTCAACAACGGTGGAGGATTCTGCTGCGGATATGGCATGGATTGTGGATATGCAGAATTTTGTTGTTGAAATGGTATGGATTGAGGATATTGTGGATATGTAAATGGCTGTTGATATTGTTGCTGGTATTGTTGAGGTGGCTGGTTTCCATAACCATATCCCCTCCAACCTTGTGCAGGTTGTTGTGGATATTGTTGTGGAGGCCAAGCTTGCCATGGCATTGGAGGTGTCCAAGGATTTTGAGGTGGATAAAGATAATTTTGTTGAGGGAATTGTTGCTGATTTTGTTGAGGCATTCTAGGTTGCCATGGTCTTCGTGGTGCTACATAATAAAAACCTTCCATTCCTGGCACTTCTTCCATTGAATTCATTTGTAATTCTTTCAATTTTGAACAATTTTCTGTGGAATGCTTTTCCGTACAAAGACCACAAACCTGAATACTCTTAACACTATCTAAAGGACATTCTCTTAATGGATGTTTGTTTCTACACTTGGGACAAAAGATTGCTAAAGCTTGATCTTGTTCTTCTTTCCTCTTATTTGCCTTTAGCACATCTACTTGTGTCCCTAATGTACTTAAAAGATCTGTTTTGAAATTTTCCAATAAACTTCCTATTTCAGCTCTTGTTATCCCTCCTGCAGCTGACTTTGCTGCTTTTGAACTTACTTCTCTTCTTCCTGTTTTTGCTCTTCCTCTAGAATATTTTTGACATAAGTCAACAATTTCTTCGAATGGTAGGTTTGAGATATCTCCTTTACCCATCACATTCAAAATGTCAAGGTATTCATCCCTTATACCCTTGAGAAAGATTGTTCTAATGGTTTCTTGATTTAGAGAATGTTGTTTAGATTTCTGTAGATTATACAAAAATCTTTCCAAATATTCTTCTAGACTTTCATCTTCTTGTTGTGTCATTCTAAAAATATCGTCCTTTGAATCTCTAGATCTGCAATAAGCTTGATATTTTTTAAGGAAGACTGATCTCATATCATCCCAAGAAGTTATTGTATGTTCTCCTAAACCCATAAACCATTTCAAGGCTGCTGCTTTTAATGTTGCAGGGAAAAGACGAAGTTTATGGATGTCATCAGTATATCCATATGTTCTACATAAAATATCAAATTCAAACATAAATGAATCAGGATCTTCTGTTGACATTCCATAAAAATTTGGCAATACAGAAGGTGGAATATTTTTCATTTTCACTTCTTCTCCTAATATTGCACTTGTGTCAATTATTGGAAAGCCAAAGGTAGTCTCATCTTCTTGTCTTTTCTGATCATTTCTTATTTTTCTATCATTTTCTTGTTTTGCATCTTCCTCTCTCTTTCTTCTCCATTCTTCTTGTTGTCTTTCATATTGAGCTTGTTGTTCAGGAGTGAGAATAACATATCCATGTCCTTCTTCTGCCATTGGTTGATTTGTTTCAATTTTAAGTGGAGTTTCAGGTTGGTCAAAGATAAGAGGATTTATGGATGGAAATAAAGATTGTTTTCCTTTGATAATTTCTTTTTGTTTTCCAGAAGTTGAAGATTGTTTTTGCTTTGCTTCCCAAGCTAACAAAGTTTGTCTCTCAATCAAAGTTAATCTTTGTCCACTTCTTTGTTTTTCTGCTAATTCCTCAATGATTGGATTACCAGTAACTGGGGTGTTTTATGATCCTATCTCTATTTGTGGGGGGTTTTTAATAAATCTACCATGAGGATCTCTATGTCTAGGCATAAAGAAACATAACTAAAAAGTGTAACTACTGTTTTTGTGTTTTTATTTTTATTTTTTCTCTCTATTGACTATGCCGATATTTGCCTCCCCGGCAACGGCGCCAAAATGTTGAGCTAATTTATGTACCTAAACTAACACAATTATTTATTATCAATCCGGGTTGTTTATGCTTTGAGGCAAGATCAATATATGTGAAGATCAGATATAATCAACCTTGAAAGATAAGCTGAAAGTAATACATTCTACAACTCTAATTCCATTAGTTTAAAAAGAGGAATAACATTGAAATGATTCTTGACTCAAGAAATTCATTTTCACCTCAATTACCACTTAATGAATCAGAGATTAAAACCAAGAACTTAAGATGGATAAATTATTAATGAAAGAAGCTCTTAACTTAAGAGACATATAAAGTATTCCATTATAATTCATTCATCTTAATATCAAAAATCTCAACAAGAAACTACTTGCACACAAACAAAAGAAACTAGTTTTAATTCATCATTTTAGTAGAAGGGATGCTCAACTTGAACACCTGTTTTTCCAACTTGATAAAATGATGAATAAGCTATGAATTAATGAAATCAAACACTATGCATGAACCATAAAGCAATCTGAAATAAAGCTTTGAAAAACCAGTTCTACAATCATCAGATTACAAAGAAATAAAACTAGTTAACAAGAAAGTGTACTTAGCTTGGAATGGGGGCCCTTCCACCCTTGCCTTGCACACTTGATAAATGATCTCAGAAGCTTAACTTCAGTCACACATCCATAACATTGAACAGCAAAATGATAACAACACAAGTCTTCAAATTAACTTCTCAATCCAAAATTGTCACAATATAAAAGTATATAAGTCAATAATAATCCTAATACATAAGCCATCAAAGCTTTGGCTTTAAATAAGAAGTCTCATAAACAAACTGATCTATTTTTACTCAAACAAACCCATCTACTTCTCATCCACCTATCTAAGTCGAATTCATTATTCTTATCCCAAGAAATATGGTCAATCCCATAGAATCTCAAAACTGCTCTATTTCTATGGGATTTCTGAATGACTAGTCATGATTGACTAGAACTAAATGGGCCTAATAAAGCTTGTTCTGTTCGAACTAAGCATAGGTGGCTTAGTCCTAGTTGCCAAGCTGTCCATCCATGCATTCAACTCGTGCCCAAGTGTCCTGCAACCATATCAACCACATAGCTATTACGGGAATTTCTGAATTAGCCAATTTTGCACTA